>BSBK01003079.1:0-343054 GCA_027943335.1 Chamaecyparis obtusa
ACATTTGTTTTAGATATTCCTCCTTCCTATGTTTTAGGAAAATCATTAAAAAAACTATTATAGAAATAGTACAACAAATTGCAATCTCATTTATGTGTCATGGTTGACTCAAAATGTTATATCTAATCCTTTTCTTTTTTGGACGTGGCTATCCTCCCGAAGGAATCCACTGCCGTACACATTTAAAAAACCCGAAAACACCATGAAATTTCCTAAAAATTTCAGGATCTATTCTTCGTCATAAGCATGTTCTGGATCGAAAAAAAACCAAAAATTTCTGGAAAAAAACACTGCATTTTTGCAAATTTGAAAAAAAAAAAAAATAATATAAGGTGCGTTCTATCGGGAGGATAGCTGCCACCTTCTTTTTTACTGTAATGATCTCATTTATGTGTCATGGTTGACTCAAAATGTTATACCCAACCCTTTTCTTTTTTACTCAAATGTACAAAGAAGATACGTGTAATATGAATATTTCTATTTAATATATGATCACCTGAATTTGATGGAATTAGTGCAAGATTAGATTTTCACATGGAATCACTCATCATTTATTATAGGTGAAATGTATCTGAGATAAATTTACAACATCTTTACCGTTTAGATGAGGAAGGTACAATATTGTCTATTTAACATCACCTATAAAATATTGGGACTAATATGTTTAATGAAACAATTAACAATGCATTTATTTGTATATACATAACACTAAACCCTAACTCCTCACATGTAGACAACTTTAGTAACCGTCAATAGAACAAAACATTCTCAGAGACACGAGAGAGAGCATCGTGTCATGCAATTGGCCCACCTGCTCTTCAAAAGGGGATTTTTCATTACCTTAGTTAGTGAACTTTTCTAGATCCACAACAAAAGGAACAATTTGGAGAAATCACAACAAGATGCCTAACTTGCTCTTTGGTCCCTTAAACCGGTGGTCTCGTAGACAAAAATTTTCCCACAGTGGTTTTTCCACTACCCATCAATCCCTGGCAAACAAATTTTTTTTAATAAGTTTGCAGTGTTTTATATAACATACCAGACAAAATCTTTCTCTAATCTTATTTATAATCACTTCTCTTCTAAATGTGCTTATACTGGAAAATATAAATGGATTTGCTTTCATGTTCTAAAACGTACCCACAAGAAATATGCTCTTCCCATCCATGCCAAAAGAAATCTCTTCTGCTTTTTTCTGCATGAAACTTCATTGATTAAGAAATCGGTGCCACTTCCAATCAAGTTACCAACCAACGTAGTATATAAACGATGCTAAAATGTTTTCAAGAAATGATTAAAGTTCAAGATAAGACTGTGCCCCATGATCTTTGGATGATTAACAGAAAAGGATGAAAAATAAACTTTGATGCATACCTTCAGAACTAATGCCTCCTAGTTATTGCATGTGTCTGTTTCGAAAACTGTTACATATTAAAAGAGAGGCCTGTTAAAAAAGAAAACATTACAGTCTAATATGAACATAGAAAGGTGGCTATCTAAAAAATAAAATTGACCAGTTTCAATATCCAAAGATTGATTCTCACTGATATACCGATTGGACGCAAACCAGCGCGTGACTGAAAAACAATCGAATAGTATGTATTGGAAGCAAGTGTTAAAACTCAAAAGCACTTGGTATTTGGTAAGAATAAGAACCAGATATATTCCCTTATCCCATAACCAGGACTCACATAATTAGGAGGATGTCTTTAGCCCATTCAATGGAAACAGGGATACTATGGATATGAAAGAGAAACGCATATTTGGGAGGCAGAGTTTACTATCCCAATAAATACATGACCAAACAAGCCTTATCATGTGATGGGGAAAAGATCTACAATCAGGTCTGTAATATGAAAAAAATTACAAAGAGAAATTTCCTTCAATAGCATTGCAATTTCAAGCACACTGGAGCATAAGCATCTCATCTATTTAAGAAATATTAGCCTTGAGGCTACCCAAATCCTAGTATTCGTACGGATGGCACTCTAATCCTAATGACTTTTTATCATATTGGACTAGATAGATGTTAAGGAGAGGAGAAATCTTCTAAGCACCACACTTCAACATAATAGCATTTCAAACTGTTTACCATTATAACCATTATAGTTAACATATTTTAGCCCAACGACAGACTAAGGAATCATTTATCCAAGATAGAAAAAGAAATTAAAAATCCCAATGTTCAGAATGACTTACCAGTGCATCCCCCATTGTAAGAAGAGCAAAAGATTGAAAATGTGGGCAATCTAGCTTGATGTGAAGGTCTCCTAAAATTCAAAGACCTAATAGAACATGCGAGGGTTTGTTGCTGCTGATATTTCCAAGTGCCGGTAGGCAACACAGATCCTTTTAACATCCTCCTAGGATTTTGCAACCCTAAATTGCAACATAGCTATGAGTTTATTGTACTACAAGACTCCAATCTCAATATATCCATGTATGATCTACCACTGCAATTGAATGAATTCAAAAAAGCCTAAAAAATTTCAAAACTGAATCTCAGACTAAATATTCTCCCCTCTTTCTGCAATTGGGTGTTTCGGATCGCTCAAGAATCCAACACCCACAACTCAAACTGAAATTGGGTTTCTGTGAATGAATCATAAAAATGAGAACCCAATCAAACTTTTCAACAACGAATTACTGATGGATTTTAGTTTCTGACCATCGCAGACGGCTTACCGGCAGAGCATGGTCATCTTCACAGAGGTTTCTAAAATCCACAGACAACTAGACAAAAGTCCTGCATGCTGACGTCCGCACGAGGTAAACCCCATTTTCAAAATCCATAGGTAGTGGGTTCGAAACCCTGGGGCTCACGACATTTTTTTATCATGGTCTACACAATGAGACGCGTGAGAATCTTCCCTTTCAAGTACTAATCATCTCTCTCGGTGCCTAAAATAACAGTCTTGTTGATGTTTTTCCCCGTCTGGTATGTGTAAAGCTGAACAATTTTCCACCATTCGCTCACAGAGAGACTGGGAGTGCGTGAATCCAAGAAAGAGAGCAAAAAAATCCTTGATAATTTCCTTGTTGTAGGGTTTCCAATCACCGTACCAGATTATATGCACCGTTATGTCGTTAGTGAGGACAGGGCCCATGTGGTACTTGAGCTAAACCAAGTCAGAGGAACCCTTGTTCCGCTTCAAGGATTTGAACCCTAGACCTCGGAATGCCTTCAATTGTGCCGCCTCCGCCAGCCCCGCCGCCAGGATCACCGCCACGGCTGCCACCATGAATAGGCCCAGGTTCAGGTTCCTCATTCTGTAATTTTTACTTCATCCATCGGTGCTTAAGTCAGTTGCGGGCACAAACATTCTCAAAGACACGAGAGAGAGCATCGTCAAATTAGGCAGTGACTTGGAGAGGGACCCACCACATAGAAGATATTTGCGATCACCTAAAATACTCCGTGAAAATGATGAATGGCCAGGATCATTTTGATGGTAGTCATTTGTGTTTGTAGTAGTTTCAACCGTAGGATGGTTTATTTTGCCAAAGCCCTTTCAAAGGGAAACGCCTACGGTGTAATTAGAGAGCCAAGTAGTTTCCTGCCCTAAATATGACATCCCAAGCTTCAAAAAAACCCTTGCACTACAAGAGCCTTTTGATAATGAGCTTTTACTTGGGACGAAGCAAGAAAAATATGATGAGGAAGAGGATGGGGAATTGTTGCAAAAGGATTTTAAGAAAGTGTTTCCCTTAAAAACCTCTCCATGAATGGAAATTGAGCAAAATGAAGAAGACCCAATCTTCTTACTTAAACAACTTCCCTCATTTGTGGAGGAGGTAGAGAGTGTCAAAGATTCTTTTTCCTTAGAGGGACAGATCTTGGCATTTGAGATTTCATCAAATTCAGAGGGCTTGATACAAAAGAAAGAAGAAGATCAGCTATTGTGGTGTGAAGTTCTCTATAACCCGAAGGATGAAAAGGAAGATCATGAGGATAGATTATCCTTGAGGACAGGTGTGTAGGTATGCTTAAAATCTCTTCACAAGATATGTGTACTATGAGAGTAAAAGAGGAGGAATAAGATGATGAAGAAAATTTTTGGGAGGAGCTAGAAAAGTTTTGTTCATCCATAGACATCAAGCCATCCGCTCTTTCTTCAGAAGACCATGAGTCCTTAATACAACATATGATGACCCTGGAAGCTTACAAAATTTTAAATGCACCACAAAGGGGTCGTGAGTGAGATGAAGAAGAATTGGAAGATTTTACCCCTCCCTGTAAAGCCAAAGATTTTGCTTCATACCAACAAAGTACTATTTTTATGTTACCATTGATTTTTGCTTAAATTATCTTGGGCTCTAATTTTCTCAAAACCACCCCATAACCTTTCAAGGTACGTTTCACTCAAAGTTTTCAATCCCTTGCACATACACCTTGTTGGTTAAACTTGAACCTTGAACTACTCCTAGTTCAAGATTTAAGGTTCAATAATGCCCTTTGGTATGTTTGGCTTTCTTTGTTTTATTGCAAGCTTAGCGACATGATTGTCCTTACAATGCACACTCTACCATTGAACTATGAATCGTGAACTACCCTAGTTCAAAGTTCAAAGTTCAATAGACTTTGTCAGTTTGCAAGTGTCTTACTATTATTTTATGTTTCTTTCTCGTCGTTAGTTATTTTTGCTTTATTTATTCGAAACATGTTAAAGGGTAGTCCTCTCGTTTTCTCATTGAACTTGAACCATGAACTCTCCTAATTCAACGTTCAAGATTCAATAAACATTTGTAATATGGGAAAGTGGAAGGCGGTGATTTGATGGAAAAGATAGCTAGCATGTGATTATGATATCTGCATGTAGCATGGATATCGTAATTAATAGAAATGACATTTGAGTATCACTTCACTCATGGGAAAAAATAGGTACTCAATGCAACAGTTGAGCAAATTTAATTCTCATCATTATTAATTAAACCTCTTGAGCCATCATTTTGCAATTTATTGTGAATCTCCCGTGATTTGTGAGTTTCTGAGTGATAAATTGAGGAACTTGGTCATTTTTGTTCATTGTGGTGGAGACATTTTAGGCTACCAGTGTGGAAGAAGGTATCTTTTCCTCCTCTCAAATTTTTGTTCAACGCATAAGAACCCAGTTTAGTTTTCCTCCATTTGGAACCCTTGTTTCAGGTTGAAAACTCTTTGCTTTGTCAATTTTCAAAATCCTTTAAAGTTGTTGTGTTACCCTGTTTCATTCCTAGTTTTTGAGCCAATATGAAGAACCCAATACCAAACTTTGGAAATACTTCCCCCTTGATATGGTTTTTACCTAACTATGAGGATACCTTGATTAAAATTGGAGCTTTAGAGGAGATCATAAGTAAAATCAAGAAACCCATCCCTGGTTCCATGTTGGAGAAAGAAATCTAGAGCAGATTGACTGACGCGACTACTTTTCCTATAGTGCCTCCCTACTGAGAACTGGTGTATGAGTGTGCAAAAAGATATAGTTTTGAAGAAAAATATATTAAAAAGATAGATGAGAGTCCTCTGGTTTATATATGTAGAGATGTCATTCTGCAAGCAATGGGTATCCATGAAAAGGACTTGTATGAAGGATGGAACATTTCCTCGTCCCAATCAGTTTTTGCCACTAAAAGACAACTTTATAGGAATGATATAGCCCAAACCTAGTTGTTGAAATCTCAGAAGAGAGGATGTAAACTCCCAAAACCCCTTACTATTGCTCATTTCAAACCTAAGGTAGCTGAATTGGTGATATTGCTTAACAGGATTAAAGGGAATCAACATGTGTACTATTGGCATGAATGGATGTATTTTTATATTCAAGTTACTCTCAGGGGGAAAAGTATATTGATTGGGCTGAAACCATTGCTAATGAGCTTCATCGCCAGTTAGCAAAGTTCCTAGGAGGCAGTGGTTTTCATATGTCTTCCTACCTATTTTATATCCTAGCACGCAACAGGGAATTGAAGGGTCTTTTTCATGAACATGCAGTCCCAAACATGAAGGTGTATGATTATTATCCTCACTTACAGAAGGAGTTTCATGTAAATAGCTTTCCAAAGTTAAACAAAGTATTCTTTGGAAGATTGACTTATGAACTTCAAGGAAATACTGAACAAAGAATGTCTAAGGAAGAAAAAACTTTTATTAACACCTATGGGAGTTTATTTATCTAGTTCAGGAGATACACCTATTTGAGAGTTGGGGGTTTTGAAGGAGAGCCTTTCAAGTTACCTAGATATGCCTTTGATAGTTTGGTTATATAAGAGGTTGCCCGTCAATTAACCTATGTACATAAATATGTTAAAGAGAGGAAAGGGATGGCTAAGTCTAGCTTTCCCATTGAATTGGGATTTTATAATTGTAAGTCATCCTCAGATGCCCTGAACCTGGAGCATGAGTTAAGAAAACTCAACCTGAAAACATTTGAACCTAGAAAAGATTTTGACAGTAAAGGGTATGTGGCTCATTATTTCAATCTACCTTTAGAATTTCAACATCTTCCTCAAATAGAAGACTACTAGGAGGATTGTGTCGATGACTTTGAAGTAAGAAGGAGTTGGTTGAGATTTACCTTAGATCAAGTTACAACCCTAAATATTTGGATTGATATCATGATGGTTGAAGAGAATAATGATGAAGAAGTAATCGATGGCCAGTTTGAAGCAAAGGTCAGGGTTACACCTTTACTAGAAATTGATTGGAGTATTGAAGAAAGGGATAGTATAATAATAAAAAATCTTAGTGTGATCAAAAGGACTAAAAAATGAGTCACTAGCGAGAAACCCCCCTATTCCAAGAAGGCACAACATGAGAAGATCAACACTCAGTGATTTAGTTACAAAGCCTATTGACTCTTCTAATAAAAATATTTCTCTTGTAGGTACATCTAAAATTTAAAACAAGAAAAGATCCAACGCTGACCCAGAAAAGCAAAGCAAGGAAGGAAGAAGATAAATTGTTTAAAGATCGACAAGGAAGTGATTGATCTAGACCAAATGGATAGCCTGATGTCAGAGCAGATAGATCAAGATGTATTGGATGAAGATACACTGACTCAAAAGAGTGGTCAATCTAATTATGAGAATCCCTCAACAATTATGATGAATACTTCCCTACAAACTCCACCGCCTACTCTCAAATGGCTGGAAAATTTAGCAAGAAGTGGAACGTGCTACCAATTACTCTACCAGTAGAAGATATAGTGAGCAAGTGTTTGGGAGAAACTGTTAAGCCTAAGAGGATTAGAATGGAGTCTATGATAGACATAGATGAAAAAACTGGACGATGGGTGGCAGAGCGTGTAGTGCCAAAGGTTGATAAGAATGTCTCTAAAGCTTTTGTCGAGGATTTTACCATTGAGAAAATAGACCTGGGAGCTGGAACTAGAGCAACAAATGCTAAACATCTAGAGTCTTCCACACAGAAGATATTGCATAGAACCTTCAAGGATGAGAAAGATAAGAAGGAGATCAAGGACACTATCCAAAGGTTGGTAGAGTTCATCCAAGTAGTTCGAGACCCTAGTCCACTTCCTCTAACTTAGGTTCCTCAGACATTTGACCCATAGTCACTAGAAGTTCATAAAACTTTGGATCAGATTCAAAAGAACAAACTAGTTGTGGATGTTTTCAACAAATGGGTAGCAAGAATGATTCAGCAAGGAAGTGATTAAAACTCATGGGTTTGTTACAAAAACCATTTCAGAAATACTGGTTGAACTGGCTGAATGGGATAAGGAGAAGAAGAAGTGGAAAAATATAGTGGATTAGATGAAAGAGATAGAACAATATGGAGTGTCCAAATTTCTCATTGAAAAATTAGTTCACGATTTGGATGAAGATGTTCTTTATGTTTTTATTAAGAGCATTGAGTGGAGAAACTCTATCATCAAAGGGGGATGCGAAGGAGCAGTTTAGTTGCTAAATGAGTTAAAAGGACTAACAAACACAATGCAGAAAGACTTGAAGTGCCTAAATATTACTCTGATGGATGAAGGAACCCAGAACATAAAAAAGGCTGAAAAAATGGCCCAAGAGTTCGAGGCAGGGATAGCGACAATCAGGGACAATAAGGATCTCATGACTGAAGATTTCACATCTGTAGAAAATATTGAGGCTATGTTAGTAGTGTGCATGGACCACATGGAGTCCCATAAGTTGAGGTTTATTCAGGCATTTAAGGATAAAAAGGTTCTCAGACAAAGAATTATTCACATAAGCCTACCACACCATGCCACAATAATCAGTGCATCGCTTGCCCATGAGGATTAGAAAAAGGCTCGTGCATTCAGATTTTCTCAAAGCTAGCCAAAAGCATCCAGCTCAACCATAACGCAGTGGTCATGCCCTGCTGAACTTGGGTCATTTTTAGTTTTATAGTTTAAAGCTATTATTAGTAATACTTTCAGTTATCTTAAATTGTTCTTGCCAGAACTTGGGGAGTTTAAAAAACATTATTATTTTTGATATGATGTAACCGATGGCTATATATGGCCAGGAAAAAACTCTTGGAGGGGATGATAGTTTTTGTTTTTGCTAAGTAATTAGGATAGTAAAAGTTTTTGTGTTGTGTGTTATGTAAAGACTTTGGATTAGAATTTATGAATCAAAGATTGAAAAACACTTACCATTATAAATCTATTGATTTGTGCCTGTGAGCGGATCTTTGTTGGGATATCATATATTCGATAGAATTTCTTGTTTGTAATGTCTTCTTCTTTTCTTTGAATCATAGTTAAAGTCCTACCCTTAAATCTGTGTAGTGCATTTAAATTGAAGTCTGTGAGCTTCAGATAATTGAATTATTTATGATTCCAGTGATTAAGTCATATTGATGAGTATTGTTGGATATGCCTTATCAACTTTCTGGTTAAAAGTATGATGATTACAGAAATGCATTGCTTTATTTCTTCAAAATTCATTGAAAATTGTTTTGGGAGCCGTACCACAATTCAGAGGATTAAGTCTTGTGTGTTTTAATCCAATTGTTAGTAAAGAGTTAGTGTTTCTTGGTGGGTTATAGAGTATATAAATAAAATTGGATAAGAGATGAATTCATTTACTAACAAATTTTTGGCGAATCTAATGGGGAGATAAACTAGCAAACCAATGTCTTTTGCTTGGTTTAATGTATAATCATGGTATTACCTTTTGATGTGATACCTGGTCAAGCTGAAGTTCTCCCAGTTCTACAACCTGATCTGCATTTTCTAGATACCCAAGAAGACATTATTACAGATTTGAACAACCTGGCTTGGAAATTGAAAACAAGTAATCAATAGTACCAACAAGTTTGATTGGTGATTGAAGAAGAGGAGGAAATTGGCAAATGGTTAAGGGGTCTCCCTATAGCACATGAAGTTGTCATAGTTGATAGAGCAGTGAAAAAACTATAAAGCTACCAAAATCGAGCCCAAACCTTACACCAGGTCTCAACGAAAGGAGGGAATTTTTGATAGTGTTTTCGAGGAACTACAAAATCGTGAAACCTCAAAAGTCCTTGCCCCTAAGAAAAAGGCTCAAAGCTGACCATCCTCTCCTCCAAAAGAACCTTTCAGTTCATCAACTAATTCATGTGATTGGCAAGCTTTAACCTTGTCAGGAATTCAAGCCCCCCGATTTTAACTATCTATCCTACAACAATCATGGCCTAGCCTTGGGGAGCAGCAGTAGAACCCCTTAACCTGGGAGGAAATCACAATTTGCCTAAGGGAGCCCGAGAAATCTTGCCCAAATTCTATGGAGATGGGAAGGTAGCAGTAGAAGACCATCTCAATGCTTTTAATACTGCATGTGGGATTTTGGCAGTCCAACATGAAGATGTTATCGTCTGACTCTTTGTACAAACTCTTTTTGAGTCAGCTACATACTAGTTCTATCATTTACCTAATGTCCAAATTACAGATTGAAATAGTATGAAAAATGCTTTTGAAGCTTGTTTCAAGAGTGTATCAAATGAGTATTATCTTCTAGCACAATCAACTCAACTCAAGGAGGTGCATGATACCATGAGGGAGTTCATAGCTAAGTTCAATAAAATCATACATAAAATCCCACAGGTGAAGAGACCCACCGCTGAGAATCAAAAATATTTCTTTCAAAATGCCATGCTTCCTGATATTGGTTTTCATTTAAGGAGTGCAAGAATGGTTAATTTGAAAGCGACTTAAGATATGTCAGTTGAGTTAGAAGATGACCTAATCACCACAAGAAAATGGAGGAGAGATGTCCAAATACCTAATGCACAAAATGCATCTTCCTCAAATCCCATGTTGCAAAGATTAGTAAATGATGTGATTACCATCAAGAGACAACTTCCCAAAGGTAACACTAATCCCCCTCCTCTGTATCGAGACATCCCCAAAGGAATACCTGATCAAGCTGGACCTAGTCACAGGTCTCAAAGTTATCCCCCATCTGATAAAAATCTACTGGAAGCTCCTCCTAGAAGAGCTAATATGTGTACCTTCCATATTACCAATGATCATGATGGCACCTCCTGTCCAAAAATAATTTGGTCTATGTAGATGCTTGTGAACCAGGAATTGGCAGAAGAATCACCTAGAGATGTAGAAAGTCCTTAGTTACCTAATAGCTCCAAAAATTATTATATAGAATATGAATCTTACTCTAAGTGAGGAGGAAGTATTCTAACAAGTCTATAGGACCCTGCATGTACCATGCTAACCAGAGGTTACCATAATTCTCAAGCCAATGACACACCATCAACATCACAATGATGGGATAAAGGTAAAGTCTCTTTGCAAAAATCATCAACTTTTAAAAATTCTGTTTCTAAAGAAGATGAACCATTGAAGAAAACTAGTTCTAGTACTTCTTTTGATATTGTTGATTTTTGTGAAAGTTTCAAGATTCAAGTTTCCCCTGCTGAATATCTTAGAATGAATCCAAAAGAGTTGGATATACTTGTCAAATATGTTAAATAAGGACAACCTCCTACATATCATTTGATCAATGAAACTACCAATGCAACTTCATCGGCACAATCTATTTTAGTTACCCAATCTGCCAAAGATACAAGTCCTCTTGTAGGATTAAAACCAAAGCCTTTTTATTTGTCCTTGTTTATTCATGGCTTTAAGTTGAACAATTGTGGCATAGATTTAGGGGCATCCAATAATATCATGCTTTCTTATGTAGCCAAAGCTCTGGATCTTCCCCTAACTATAACCTTTGGTCAATGCTATGCCTTAGATGCAAAACAAGTCCCATTAGTCAGACAAATTAAAGATGCCTAGGTGGCTCTTGTAGCATATCCTAGTAAAAATATCAAACTTACCATACTTGTTGTTGACAACCCGACTAGCTATGGCATGCTTCTAAGAAGGACTTTATGTCAGGATCTTGGAGGAGAAATCAAGCTTGACTGATCCCAAGCAATTATTCTAGTTGGAGATAAAAAGGTTGTCTTACAACTAGAGGGAAAATCAAAATACACTATAATCCCATATGAAGATCCTAAATCTCATATACTCTATCAAGAATCTAAATGTGGAAACTATATGATTTCATTTATACCAGACATGATTGATGAAGTAATTGACAAGTCTAATGGCCTTTGGTCTTTGGAGTTTGATGGCAGTTGTGCCTTAGTTGGTTCTAGAGCAGGAGTTGTATTGATATCACCAAAAGGAGATCTTTTTCCACGAGCTTTTAAGCTAGAGTTTAATAATACAAACAACACTACCGAATATGAAGCTCTCTTGCTCAGTATTGAGGAAGCCAAGAAAATGGGTATAAAAATACTCAGAGCTAGAGGGAATGCAGAGTTGGTTGTGTGACAAGTGAGAGGGATGTATTCAACAAAGAATGAGAGGCTCAAACATTATAGGAATAGTGTTTGGGATGAAATTGAAGAACTCAAAGCTTTCTCTATAGAGGCCATTCCCAGAGAATTAAATAGCAGAGCTGACTCCTTAGCAATTTCTTCTTCCTTGATGTTGCCACATTCAGATTTCAAGGGTAGTTATTACAAAATTGAAATGGTGTATAAGCCAAAAGTTCCAAATAATGCTGAGCATTGGCAGGTTTTTCAAGATGATAAACAGATTGATAAATTCTAGCAATTGGCAGAAGTTTTTAGTACGACCTTCTGTGAAGGGTGTTCATCAACCTATGATAAGTTTTGTCCAAATAAGGCAACAGATGAAGGGATTTTTCAATTAAAAGGAAACTGTATTCCAAAGGGCTTGTTTCTCTTGAAAGCTGATTTGACAGATATGATGCCTTGAAACATGCACCATCCCCTCAAGAAGACACAAACCAAGGTGACTATGAGAAGATAGATATAGGGGAAAAAGAGGAACCCGGATGAATAAATTTGGGTAAGTGTTGTGCTCCAGATGAGAAACATAGATTTTTTAATTTGTTGAGAGAATATAAGGATACTTTTGCTTGATCTTACCATGATCTCAAAAATTTAAAAGGAGGAAAATTCTAGCATCAAATCCCTCTCTGATTGAGGAGCATCTCGGGTCCTTGGCAATCCTGTGTCACCAAAAACATATTTGAGTTTGTTTTTGTTGCTCGGTTCCTGCTTTGACCAAGTTGGTTTGGTGTTGCTCGGTTTCCTTTGTTCACCGGTGTTGGTCAGTTATCTCTCCGATGCTCGGTTGGCTTTGCTTACTGATGGGTTTCTTTTGAGTTTTTGTTGAGGCTGACTTGTGCACTTAACTTGGGTCATGGATTTAATGGTGGTATCCATTATTGGGAAGCGTGTGGACCTAGATATGGTCATCCCTTCTATTGATTATGGATCTGAAGGCTAACTCAGTTTGGTATCCTCTTGTATAAGTATAGTTGTTTAGTTAGAGTTTAGGAGGTAGTCTTGGGATAGAAATAAGAAGATAGAAGATTAGAGATTGTGGGCAGATCCTCGCATGTTTGAGGACTTCTTTAAATCATTGTAATATCTGGTCGTAACTGGGAAGGCCTTACAACCTGACATGTATGAATCTATTTGAACATAATATAAGAAAGATCCTGCATTCTCTCTCTCATTGTTGTATTGTTGTTGCTTCCGCATGTTGTTGAGTAGGGTGGATCTGTAGGGCGTGCCATTGTTTGGCCCCTCTTCATCCCTGTGCGTCAGGTGGTATCAAAGCGAGGTGAGATCTAGATGTAGGTTTGTGAATCTAGATTTGAAGGTTCCTTCTTGTGAAGCCCTAGTTGATTTGTTGTGGGGTAGCAGATTGTGATTTGACCTGTAGTTGCAGAGGGTTTTCAAGATGGTTTGTGGGAGGTGAGATGCAGATCCAAGATTGGTAGACATGTTGAGACAACTTGCTGCTAGATTAGAAGTTTTTGAAATAACCCAGAGAAGAGGAAGACATCTTGAAGATGTTAGTGATGATGAAATCAAGGAAGAACAAGTGAATGTGGAACCTGCACCTATGATGGATCAGGGTGAGGAAAGGTTCTCGAAGGCTTTGACAAGTTTGAAGTCTACACGACATTTTAGTCCTCCTGAGTATGGTGGAAAACTAGATTCTAATGAATTGGTAGATTGGATCACTGAGAGGAAAAGTACTATGAGTATGAAAATGTACTTGAAGACAAGAAGGTGAAAATTGTAAGCACAAAGTTGAAAAGTCATGCATCCTTATGGTGGGAACCTCTGTAGCTGGACAAAAAGAGGAAAGACAAAGAAAAAATCAAGGTATGGAATAAAATGGTGAATAAATTGAAAGAAAAGTTCTTACCTTGTGATTATCAGATTAACCTAGTTAGGCGAATGCAAAGTCTAAGGTAGAAAGATAGCTCGATAAAGGAATATATTGAGGAATTCTATAGATTAGATATCCGATCTAGACATGATGAAGATGATGTGGAAATAATTGCTAGATACTTGAATGTTTTGAGAGTTTCCATCCAAGAAGAAATTAGTTTGGTCAAATTAGAGAACATTAAAGAGGTTTATCAATTTGCATCGAAAGTTAAGGAGAAATTGAACAAGAGACATGAGCAAAGACAAAGAGGAAGAGGTGGTAGATTCCCTAGAGGAAGAGGTAGATCCCATGGTGAAAATGGTAGATTTGAACCAGAAAAGACAACTCTGGATAAAGGCAAGACCGAGTGGAAAGATGAAAGTTCATCTAGAGGCAGAGGCAGTAACTACCGAGGTGGTTATAACAGAGGAAGTTTCTGAGGAACTTGTTACAATTGTGGAGAAGAAGGACATAGATCTTTTGAATGTACACATGCAAGTAAGAAGATTGGTAACAATATAAATGCTTTGGTGCAAGAAGAGTCACCGAATGAACCAGAGAAGGAAAATAACTTGATGGTAAGATGAGCACTTTGGAATGAAAGTAAAAAGGAAGATCCGATAAGAAAAAGTTTGTTTAAGACCAGATGTAGAGTTTCTGACAAAGTTTGGAAGGTAATCATTGATAGTGGCAGCTCAGAGAATCTGGCATCTGAGGAAATGGTCACAAAGTTGCAGTTGAAAAGGTTAGAACATCCAAAGCCCTATCAGATTTCATGGATCAAGGATGAGCATACACTCTTGGTAAGTGAACAATGTTATGTGAATTTGAAGATTGGAAAATACTATGATAAGGTGTTATGTGATATCATGCCTATGGATTGTTTTCATATTTTGTTGGGTAGACCTTGGCAATATGATAGACATGCTATATATGATGGAAGATTGCATAAGTATACTATTTTGGTTGATGGAAAGAGACAAATCTTGTTACCTTTGCTGGAAGAACCTGTTAGTAATGTTTGCACATCTGTGAAAGTTTGTTTGATGGAGGGAAGAAAGTTTGTTAAGGATTTAAAGAAGAATGATGTATGTTTTGTTGTGATTCCTAAAAAATTGAGTAAGAAAATAGAGGATAGTGTTTCTGAGGATATTGATAAGTTACTCACCGAGTATAGTGAAATCATTTCTGATAATGTACCCAATGGTTTTCCACTGAAGAGAAGCATTGATCATTGTATGGATCTAATCCTTGGAGCTAGTTTACCGAATAAGGCACCTCATCAGTTGACACCTACCGAGAATCGGGAATTGAATTGACAGATTCAAGAGTTGCTGGAGAAAGGTTTGATCAAAGAATTTTTTATTCCTTGTGTAGTACTTGTTGTATTGGCAATGAAGAAGAATGGAGAATGGTGAATGTGTACTGATTCCAGAGAAATCAATAAGATAATAGTGAAGTATAGGTTTCCTATACTAAGAATGGATGATATAATGGATAGTTTGACTGGAGCAAAGTATTTTACCAAAATTGATTTGAAAAGTGGGTATCATTAGATCAGAATCAGAGAAGGTGATGAATGGAAGACTGCTTTCAAGACAAACGAAGGTTTGTATGAGTGGTTGGTTATGCCTTTTGGTTTAACTAATGCACTGAGTACTTTTATGAGGCTAATGAATGAAGTTTTGAAGAAATTATTGGGTAAGTTTGTGATTGTATATCTTGATGATATTCTGATATTCAGTAAGACTAGAGAAGAACATTTTTTGCATGTTAGACAAGTTTTGCAGAGATTGAAAGAAGAAAAGTTGCTGATAAATCTGAAAAAGTGTTCATTCATGAAAGAAGAGATTGTGTAAATGGGATTTGTGATTTTAGTTGATGGTTTGAAAATGGATCCTGAGAAGGTTGAAGCTATTTTGAATTGGCCTACACCTGTGAATGCTAGCGAGGTAAGATCATTTCATGGTTTGGCAAGTTTTTACCGAAAGTTCATAAGGAATTTTAGTTCAATTTGTAATGCTATGACTGAGACTATGAGAGGAGACAAAAGAGAATTCAAGTGGACACATGGAGCTGATAAAAGTTTTGAGACTCTGAAGTAGAAGGTTGTTGAATTGCCTATTTTGGCATTACCTGATTTCAATAAGGTATTTCAAGGGGAATGTGATGCAAGTGGAAGTGCAATTGGAGCTATGTTGAGTCAAGAAGGTAAACATGTGGCTTTCTTTAGTGAAAAGTTGAATGATGCTAAAAGGAAATATTTTGTGTACGATCAATAATTCTATGCTATTGTTCAAGCAATGAAGAAATTAAGACATTATTTGATACCGAATAAATTTGTGTTGTATACTAATCATAAGGCTTTATATTATTTGGGTAGTCAGGATAAGTTGAATTAGAGACATATGAAATAGGTTGAGTATTTTCAAAGTTATACATTTGTGATAAAGCATAAGAGTGGAGTCACTAACCATGTTGCTGATGCATTGAGTAGAAGAAGATCTTTGATGATTGAGATAAAAATTGAAGTTATAGGCTTTGATGACATGCGAGATTCTTATGAAATTGATCCTCATTTTTTTGAGCCGTGGAGAAAGTGTAGAGCACCTATTCAAGATCAACCGAGTACTAAATGGGATGAATATTTTATTCAAGAAGGTATGTTGTTTAAAGGTATTTAGTTGTGTATACCGAAAGGACCAATGAGAACTAATTTGATAAAGGAGAAACATAGTAGTGGTTTGGCTGGACATTTTGGTATTGATAAGACATTGAGTTTTCTTAAGGAGAAATACTTTTGGCCATAGTTGTATAAAGATGTTCAGAAATTTGTGGAGTTTGTATGTTGCAAAAGGAGTTAGTCAGAATACTGGATTGTATACATCGATTTTTGTACCTGAGAAGCCTTGGACCAACATTAGTATGGATTTTGTTCTTGGCTTACCGAAGATAGTAAGAGGTAATGATTCTATATTTGTTGTTGTGGATAGATTTTCTAAAATGATACATTTTATACCTTGTAAAAAGACATCAAATGTAATACATGTAGAAGATATTTTCTTTAAGGAAATTGTCAGATTGCATGGATTACTGAGGAGTATTATCTCTGATCGAGATAGTAAGTTTGTTGGATACTTTTGGAAGATTCTTTGGAAGAAGTTTATCACTGAGTTGAAATATAGTTCTATATTTCACCCACAAACTGATGCATAGACTGAAGTTGTGAACAAGAGTTTGGGAAATCTTTTGAGATGTTCAGTTGGAGACACACCAAGTAATTGAGATTCTATGTTGGCACAAGTAGAGTTTGCATACAATAATTCAGTGAATAGGAGTACTGGAAAAATGCCATTTGAGATTGTGAATGGCATACAACCGAGAGGTATATCTGATTTGAGGGACATTACTGATGAAAGAAAGAGAAGTGCTAAAGGAGTAAAATTTGTTGAGTACATGAAGACATTGCATGAAGACGTGAAGCTGAAACTGGAAAAGAGTAATAAAAAATACAAAGACAAAGCTGATAGATCAAGGAGATATAATACTTCTGATGTTGGTGATGAAGTGGTGGTTGATTTGAGAAAAGGAAGATTTCCTGTTGGAACCTATGGGAAGTTGAAGATGAAGAAGTTTGGACCTTGCAAGATTTTGAGAAAATATGATAGTGAAAATGCGTATGAGGTTGAGTTACCTAATGACATGGATAGATCACTTATTTTCAACATGGTTGTTTTGTATGAGTTTCATGAACCTAAAGAAGACATGATAATACCGATAGATTATCCTAAGAAGCAGAATGAAGAAGTTGAGCAGATTTTGGGGCAAAGAATTGGTAGAAGTACAAGAGGTAAACAATATATGGAATATCTAGTAAAGTGGAAGAACAGACCGATTGAAGAAAGTTCATTGATTTCATAATTTGAGTTGGATGTAGCTTGGATCATACCTACTAAATGATTTGGAGAATCATTTCAAAATAACCCCAAGTGTCTGATGTAGGAGCATCTCAGGTCCTTGGAAATCCCGTGTCACCAAAAACATATTTGAGTTTTTTTTGTATTGTTCAGTTCTTGCTTTGACCGAGTTGGTTTGGTGTTGCTTGGTATCCTTTGTTCATTAGTTATCTCTCTGGTGCTCGGTTATTTTCCCTGGAACTCAGTGATGCTTGTCTGGAACTCAGTTGGCTTTGCTTACCGACGGGTTTCTTTTGAGTTTCTGTTGAGGCCGACTTGTGCACTTAACTTAGGTCATGAATTTAATGATGGTATCCATTATTGGGAAGTGTGTGGACCTAGATCTGGTCATCCCTTTTGTTGATTGTGGATCTGAAGGCCAACTCAGTTCGGTAGCCTCTTGTATAAGTATAGTTGTTTGGTTAGAGTTTAGGAGGTAGCCTTGGAATAGAAATAAGAAGATAGAAGATTAGAGATTGTTGGGAGATCCTCACATGTTTAAGGACTTCTATAAAGCATTGTAATATCTGGCCGTAATCAGGAAGGCCTTACAGCCCGACATGTATGAATCTATTTGAACATAATATAAGAAAGATCCTATATTCTCTCTCTCTCACTGTTGTATTGTTGTTGCTTTCGCATGCTGTTGAGCAGGGTGGATCTATAGGGTGTGCCATTATTTGGCCCCTCCTGGTCCTTGATACATCACTCTCAAGCTAAGCACCACATATTTTAAGCAGAAGCTGAGAAACTACAACCCAAAGGTTTTTGAGGCAATTCAAAAAGAAGTAGAAAAAATGTTGCAAGCCCGTATCATTTATCCTATTCACCATTCCACTTGGATTGTGAACATAGTCCCCATTAGAAAGAAAAATGGTGAGATAAGGATCTATGTGGAGTTTAGAAATTTGAACCAATGTAGCCTAAAGGATAATTACGGGCTTTCTGTCATGGATCACATTTTGCAGACTGTAGCAGGATCAGAAATGATATCTATGTTAGATGGTTTCTCTGGCTATAATCAGATCAAGTGGCTGATCAAGATCAACACAAAATAATGTTTACCACTCTTTGGGGTACATATGCTTATAACATAATGCCTTTTGGCTTGATAAATGCAAGCACCACATTTCAACGTGCAATGAATTCTTCCTTGAGCTACCTACTTAATAAAGTAATAGTTGTCTATTTAGATGATCTGATGGTGTTTTCCAAAAGGCGTAGAAATCATTTAAGGGATCTAAGATCAGTTCTATAGAGATGTAGAGAACATGGTATTTCACTAAACCCTAAAAAGTCTGTCTTTGCAGTCACAAAGGGAAAATTATTAGGCCATTTTGTGTCAAAGGAAGGGATCAAGATTGATCCAGAAAGAGTTAAATCAATCCAACAACTTGGTTTGCCTTTGAATAGGATTAGTGTTAAATATTTTTTTAGGCAAACCAATTTCCTTAGAAGAGTCATTCCTAATTTTGCTGAAACAACCCAGCATATGGAAAGCCTTATGAGTGAAAAGAACCCTTTCAAATGGAGCACAGAGGCTGTCAAATCATTTGATGACATTAAGAAAGCTATAACGGTTGCCACCACTTTAATAAATCCAAATTACAAGAAGAATTTTATAATACATTGTTATGCCTCTGAACACACAGTGTCTAGAATATTATTGCAGAAGAATGATAAAGACGAAGAATTGCCAATTGCTTTTATGAGTATCCCTCTCTAAAATGAGTTGAACTATCCTTTAGTCGAAAAGAAAGCATATGTGGTGGTGAAAGTGGTGAAGGCTTTCAGGTTCTATATTTTACATTCTCACTTAATTATTTATGTCCCCACCTCTACTGTCAAAGATGTCCTTACTCAGTAGGAAATATGCATGAACAACCAAGCAACTTGGATTTCTAGGATTCAGGAGTTTGATTTAGATATTCATCCCACTAAGTTGGCTTGGGGTCAAGGATTATGAAAACTTATGTTCGAGTAGGTACCTAATAGCAGTATGCCCATAATTCTTTTTGTTAGTCTTCGAGATTCATGGTTTTTAGGTGTAGCTTTCTACCTCACTTATGGAGACTATCCCCCTCATTTAAACCCAAATGAAGAATAAATCTCAGGTTAAAGGCCACAAAGTTTGTTATCGTTAATGACATATTGTACAAAAAGGGTTTAGATGGAGCTTTTCTAAGGTGTGTCGATAAAGAATAACAAGAAAAATTACTCATGAAATTTCATAAGGAGGCTTGTGGTGGTCATTTCTCCTCCACAGTGACTGCTTTTAAGATTCTTAGAAATTTTTATTACTGGCCTGGAATGTTCGGTGATGCTTACAAGTGGGTTGCAAATTGTGAAAAATGTAAGTTGTTCAAAGGAAAGCCATAGCTAGCAGCACTTCCTTCCAGTGATCATTGAAGAACCCTTCAAGCAGTGGGGATTAGATTTCATTGGACCAATTAACCCCCCTTCAAGTGCTGGTCACACACACATTCTCACTGCAATGGACTATTTCATGAAATGGGTAGAGGCAGTTCTGGTAAAAAAGACTACATCTGAGGTGGTATGTGAGTTTCTGAAGAATTATATCTTGGTCAGGTTTAGGGTTCCTACCAAGCTAGTCACCGACAATGCCACTAATTTCTCTTCTCAAGAGTTGAAACTGTTATGCTATGATCATGGAATCTACCTGTCCCATGCATCTGACTACTACCCCTAGGGGAACGGACATGCAGAATCAAGTAATAAAAACTTGATAAGGATAATGAGAAAGCTAGTATGTGATAATGCTAAGGATTGGCATTAAAGACACTAGTACATTTGAGACCTTTTTCTGATGGCTGATTGTTTAAATTCAGATAGTATACCATTGATTAAGTGACACCACCCAACATCACAATTTTGTAGTCAGAAACATTGATGGTCACAATTGGCACCGTACATGTGACAGCTATAGTTTTCGCAAAAAGGGGGTTTCAACACAATGAATATACCTATCGGGTCTAGTTGTAGTTGTCCCACGTTTGACGGATCTCCATCAAACGTAGTTAGTTACCAACGGAAATATTGTAGCTATGATGGTTAAATGTCATAATGTTCCAACATCTAACTATCATTGGAAGATTTTTTATCGAAGGAAATGCTATTGGTGTGATGGTTATCCATCAGACTTATGAGACATTGGATGCCTCTTCATAGCGGGTTCGCAGTGCGGTCCGTGGTGTTTCTTTGCGACTTGGTTCTTGACAGAGATCATGTTGATTTTGGTATCCATTGAGATGGATCGATATGACTTGATCTTGGGTCAATACTTATTGAGGCGAGTTGAAGTGATCATTACTCCTTGAAGTGATTGATATTTTCGATAGATAGTCGTGTCTTTTAGTTTTGTCATCGATTATTCTTTGGTTTCCGTGGTAATTGCGACAACTCACACTATTTTTTAAAAATAAATATACATTTGTCATACGTTGATTGAGATCTTAAATTATTGAGCTTCTCTTTGTTTCAATAATAGTTTAACATTATTTGCTTAATAGGGCCAACCATGTGAAGGTGGAAGCTCATCTGGCCCCTCCTAGGATCCTCTTATGACCCTTTACAATATTTTAAGACCTTTAAGATGTATTCTTAGGGATCATAAAGGATCATAAGGGGTCCTGGGACACAACAGCTGAGAAACATAAATGTAGGCATCATGGTCCCAATTGTTTGGAGACACAACATAATTAAATGCTATACCCAGACGATGCAACACAACCACTACACCTGCAGTTCTAAGCAGACACTGCGGGATCCAAAAACCAAAGGTAAGGAATTTATCTTTGGTTTTTGGATCTCGTAGTGTCCGCTTAGAACTACAGGAGTAGTGGTTGTGTTGCATCGTCTGGGTATAGCATTTAATTATGTTGTGTCTCCAAACAATTGGGACCATGATGCCTACATTTATGTTTCTCAGTTGTTGTGATACCTACATTTATGTTTTGTAGCTGTCATGTTTATTTGCATGTTCTTTGTGTTTGGCTTCTCTCCCTCGCATCGAAAATAAGATTTTCCCACTCTGAATCGAGAATGTGTGTGCAACACAAGTAGAATATGCACGGATAGCAGGTGGAGCTGAGAAGACCTAGCACATTTACATTTTTTTCTCCTTTTTTCCTTGTACACCATCTCTATCAAAAAGTTTCTTCATGGATGGCCTCCACTATCTTCCCCACTACAACTGTAACCACTATTCATTCTCCTACGGTCATTACTATCTTCTCTATTGATCAGACCTCCACTTCAATTTCTTTGATGAAAATTTGCAAATTCAATGTTTGGTATTACTTCATCTCCCCTCAACTCCATCACTTATGTGTATGGCTTCTCTCCCTCGCATCAAAAATAAGATTTTTCCCACTCTGAATCAAGAATGTGTGTGCAACACAAGCAGAATATGCACGGATAGCAGGTGGAGTTGAAAAAACACATGTTTACATTTTTTTAATAGGTCAAAATTACAATGTTCATGATGGTCTATAACTTAAAATACACAATTAAAGACCTCTATAAAAAATGCAACTCTGTTGTGTTTTTCAGCTCCACCTGATATCCTATGTATATGAATTGAGATTGCATATTGAACCAGGCGTCTCCTTTTGCATTGCCTGAAACCAAGAGATTGTCACAATTAACATCTAAATGGCACGTCTCATCATCACAACTAATCCACCTTAAATAATTGATTAACCATTCTAGACAAGATGATGATTTAAGTATTGTGTTTTAGAAAAGACCCCATTGAACATTCTAATACTAATTTCTCCCAAAATATGAAATCCACTAAAATTTAGTGAAAACCCCTCCAACATTACAATAGTATATAAAAGGAAACTCATTGTCTAAACATGGAACTAAGCTCAAACACGTGTAAATAAACATCAGTCATTATCAAATAAGTTGCATAAATGAGAATCATTTTTTTTGGCTTTCTCTTTTTTTTCTGCTTCCTTATATTGTTGCAGAGGTGTATCCATGTCCAGAGCGTCATTTCTTCTTGGCCGTGCACGTGATCTCATCGTCCTTTGCAAAGGTGGGTCCTCTGCAATAAAAAATAAAAGGCTTCAATTAAAAATATATTATCACAATTGGGGTTAATTTAAAAATATATTCATTATTGTTACAAGCATTTCAATACATTAAAAAACATAAACGTGATGCTCTTTACCTTGTCCAACCACATCATCTTGCTTGACGGCTTGAACCTCAACACGCTCATCAGGAACAATGTCCTCTACATCCCTACAACTGTAATACAAAATGTTTTATTAATCCCAACACATTATAATTAAATTTTTATTACTATGCCAAATTCAATTTAACATGTTTGTTTGTATTAAATATTCATTAATCAAAATTTGAATAGAAAATGTATACCTTGAGTACTACAATTCACATTAGAATCGATGCCTCCATCATGCTTGGCCGGTGCAGTATCAATATCGACAGGCTACATTCCATTGTAAATAATTAGTGTATTTATCGACAATATATACATATAAATACAAGACAAATACTGAGAAATGTTAATCATTCAGTTTACTACATATAATAATATTCACTTTAAAGTTTTAAACAAATATATAATCAATGTTTCCTTACTTAAAATAAATATATTCGCTTTATGTTGGAACTTAACATCAAATACAGTAATTGGTAAAGTTTTCAACTTGAAATAAAAATCAATTGGCTTATTTACCTAATCAACAGATCTAGCAGAAGAACCTTGTGCACTCATTGCTCAGTATCGTTCAGCCATGACTTTATAGCCTTGTTTATAGCCTATTTTTTTGTCCTCTTCTGTAATCGATTTTTTGAACTCCAAGGCCTGCATTTTTTATTGGTATCATGAATTTTTATTGTAGTGAATTTCATCAAAACTAAATTGATTGCAATTTAATTATAAATATTTGCATACGATTTTTCATTTACTAATACTTAAAACTCGTGCAACAAGTTTTGAATATCCACTTGAGCCAAGCCTACGTTGCCCGTGCTTTTGTTTTCTTGTTGTTGTTGCCTTTGATGTGTCGGGCAACCTATGTGATGTTTGAAGTATGTTAGATCACATAAGTACAAAGAGTAAATAGTACATAATTTCATTATTAACATTATCACGTACCTTCTTTCTTCAGGTGATACTACTCGTCCACTATGTCTTACACTTCTCTCAAGTGCATCCTTTCTAAGATCCTCCCACTCATTAATAGGAATATAGTGAGGCTGCTCGTAATAAGGGTTGTGTTCTATTTGGCTTCTATAGTTATCTCTAATATACTTCAAAATAGTGTCTGCTTTGTCAAGGAGTCTAAGTCTATGAAAGACTTCGGGTCCAAAAAGTGTTGTCATAGAGTCAATGAGTTTATTCTTTAACCCTTTATCTTGTACTGACCACCTTTTAACAAAAAAAACTGTTAAATTCATAAATGAAGTGAAGCTACCTTTTAATATACTTGAAGAAAGGGATGAAACGAAATCTAATCTTGCAATGAAATCAAAATATGATACCATATGCGTATGGTTGACCCAAAGATGCGCAAACATTCATCATTAAGTTTTTCATAAATAGATTATTCCCTGCAAGATAATTACGAGATTATTATAATTAGTTATTACAAGGGACCACATAGGGGGTTAGTGCATTATGTTATGAGTATTATATTGTATAGTAAAAGAAAGGATCAGTCTTTAAAGTACCTAGAAGCTGGGCTACTCTCAAGGGAAGTCCATCTTCGTTGCTCATGAGCAATTGATCACACTGTATTATTCTTGTATATTTAACATGAGTACATCTAGGAATTGCGTCATCACCTCCTATATAAAATGAATCCAATATTACAAAATGCCCCCTAAGAAAGAATATATAGTTCAAGTGAAATAAACACATGATAAATAAGAGAAAAAAAGAGGAGTCTACTTACCAATAGTAGGTGTACTTGCCGACATTTCAGGTGAAACTACCTCTATGGATCTGATCGTCATACCAGACACCATACTCAACATAGGTTCAATAGCAGGTGCTGAACAAAAATATTGTTAGAGCATTAAAAAATATGGATAACCATGGACAAGATGGAGGATAAAACATGTGATGTACCATCTGAAGTATTTGCATCTGAGGTAATGCCCTTTAATCTATTTAGCATCCCCTGTAAAGAGAACACACATATATTTTAGTTAATGACATAAATAAAATAGTATACTATAAAAATCATTATTGAACTTTTGTTATAATTAAAAACTACATTAATACTTACTCTATAGTTCTGAATACAACCAATCAACATATCCGCTGCCCTCTGTATTTCAGGAGTGTGAGGTTGAATATTTGTCATTCAAGCTAACTCTTTTGATATTGCACGAAGGACCCTTTCCAGTGCAACCACAAGATCAACTTCTGATAAAAAATCAACATCGAATGGATCATCCTCATTCTTAGGCTCCTCATGGACTACTTGTTCCTTTCCCTTTCTCTGATCAGCACTCATTTGTGAGAACAATATTATTAGCCCTTTTTAAAAAAGAAATCCAAAATAGTAGAACAACAAAAAATATGCATTAACATAACAAAAATACGCATTAACATTTTTATTTTATGTGCATTTGTACAACAACAATGAGTTTTACCTGTCGGGAAGAAGAAGTCTCATGAGAACTATCACCGCCATGCATATCGTGTGGTTGTTGATCCATACTATAGCTCTATATTTCAAAAAAAATCATTCAGACATGTTAAAACACATGTTGTTATTCTAAGTTACGTTGAATAATAGACAATTATCAAAATATGTACCACCTTGTCCATGATAGTGATGGGGTTTTTTTGTATCTATGCGATTCAAATTGTAATCAATAAGCAACTCCTCGCCTCCACATATTGATTTGATCACACATACAAATATGCGATTTCCCTCGCATGCCTCAAATATGCAATTGCGTTGCTTCTTAGTTGATGCAGGCCGTGTACTATTTATAAAACCAGCAATATTCCCTGATACTTTTAGTCTTCCATCAATGTATATAGCTACTTTTTTTACTTTGTTCACTGAATTTTTGTTGTATATAATTTTTTGCGAGTGCATACCTACACATACTTTTTTAATATTTAACAATCTACATCCAACTATTGTAATCATAACAAGGTCCGACATACCCCATCAATTTGACAACTTTGTTGTAAGAGACCTTTATGCTAGCCATGGAAAATAGGCCCAAACCATGTAATGAAGATGATGCTATGTGATATATCCTCTCTTTAACACAAAAAATAGTGTTTATTAGAGGAAGTTCATCGGGGACCCATTGTTTCTGTAGATGTTTGTACATAAATGACAACTCGAAGTCACCTTTTCTCTCATCATCATAAGAACACGACCCCCCTTAAGCAAGGAAAAATTTCATGCGTTTATTGAATTTCTTTCTGATCTTTTGACCTCGAGTCGATCTCATTGAATTACATGTACTAAATGTCTCACTTTCTTCTTCCATTCCTAGATTTTTCTCGCTTGAGGAAGACAATTTTGACAAATACCTTTTCGCTAGTACCTGCACCTCATGCAATGAGAAAGACAGGTGGCAATGAGAGATATTTTACATATGGTAAAAGACATTAATCTCTATGGGGTCTATTGACTTGTACTTGACAATCCATGAGACTGTGTGGGATACCTGACATAAGATAATAGTTATATAATTAGACAAACATAGTTCACTCCACAGTTTTCATTATATCTTGTGAAGGACATTATTCATTGTTAAAATTATCTATTTATCCAACAATATTTTTAATATCTCATCATTGCATATAACTAAACATCTCAGCATTGCATGGGACACCACTATTGTGGCATTTCATCAAACAGTTCTCATGCCTTGCCACTAGTGTTTTTATTACATCTTGTGAAGGACTTTATACATTGTTAAAATTATCTATTTATACTTTTAGAATTAGCTCACTCCATTGCAGGGAACAAAGAATCCCTTGTGATTTAACATCATTGAGATGCCTCCTTTCATTAGCTTCATGTCACCTTCTCATAGCTTCTCATAGCTTCCTATGTGTTTCATCCTTCATTTATACACTTACTTCCTAAGGGGTATTCTTGAGTTCAAACACATTGAGCTGCTACAACTGAATTATAAATCATGAATTCACTATAAAATTAATTCACTATAAATCAAGGGGCATTATAAATCATGAAATCGCTATAAAATTAATGTATTGCTCTAGATTTCATATGGACATTTTGTCAAATGGTTGGCATGTATGTTTATTCAAATGGAGTTATATCATTTGGAATGGATATATGATCAGTTGATATCAAATTCTATGTTAAGATTTACAACATTAAATTGATCATAGTTAGAAGACTTGGACACAAGAAGAATATGAGTATAGCCAATTTTCAGAAGAATATGAATGAATGCAAACATACATAAGTGGATGAACATAAATAATGAAGGTACCTGATATTGCCTGAAGTAATGGAGTGTTGACCTTGAGTTCAATCCAGTATGCTCATGTATGATCCAGAAATTGCAAGAAAAGAAAGGATGCAGTTAGATCCAAAGGATCTAAGCAATGCCTAACACCCTATTATTGATCCTCATCTACAATTATGCATGTGCATAGTTAAGCCATAAACTTCTAAAAGGAACTATGCTATAGAACATGTGCACTTAGGAACATGTGCAGTGTATAGGTGCTGGAATCCAAATGAAGCCCTACATTTATGTCTCTATGAACACCCGGTGAATCACTGTTGTGACTGCATCATCCAAATAGTGCAACAACAACACTAGATGTTGTTGTTCCATCTGGTGTTGCTATGGCATCATTTCCAAATGATGCATCCACAACAGTAACCCACCATGGCCATCAACACAAGGTAGACATGATCAAGCATAAGCAATGGAGGGGACAATATCAAGGTCAAATTTCAATCCTTGAAATTTTATATTTGTACAGTTATAAAATTTCAAGGCATGAAATTTTATAACATAGTTCCTTAGCATTTGATCTTCATATTGCAGCCATGACTTGAGGTAGACATTCAAGCTTTGTCTTCTCATTAACTCAATTTCATTTTGATGGCATTTGTTGATTTAATTGTGACACCAGCTTGGTTATAAATAAAAAAAGAAAAGAAAAGAAAATGTCATTTGTAATTTTTGTGAATTTGAAGAGCTACTCCAAAGACAACATTGCACTTTTGCGTGGCGCAAAAAGGGCATTTGAGTTTGGCTCGCATGTTGCAAGCTAGGGCATCATGCATTGTTTATGAGCTCACTGTTTGAGCACCTCATGTCCCTATTTGATTGGTCGGTGCTCTGTTTGTTATATTGAGTTTACATTATATATTTAGTCTTAATAAATATCTTATAAAACAACATAAAACTAACCCAAAATACTTTGTCTTAATAAAATCTTATTAAAACAATATATTGAGTCTTAATAAAATCTTATAAAACAACATATATTGTGTGAAGTGTTTGATCTCTCTTTATTTGTTTTGCTGTTGATATTCACTATGTGGTACTCCCCGCTTATGATCATTTCACAAGGAAATGTCTTGATGGCTCACGGGCTGTAAGCTAGGGCATCATACATTGTTCATGAGCTCACTATTTAATACTGGCATTGTTTACATCTTTTCATTTGGAATGCTTGATGACCCATGAGCTTTGAGAGCTAGGGTATCATTGCTATTACCTTCAAGGCATTGTGTGAAGTGTTTGATCTCTCTTTATTTGTTTTGTTGTTGATATTCACTATGTGGTACTCCCTGTTTATGATCATTTCATGAGGAAATGTCTTGATGGTTCACGGGCTACAACCTAGGGCATCATGCATTGTTTATGAGCTCACTATTTGAGCATCGACCAATCAAATAAGGACATGAGGTGCTCAAATAGTGAGCTCATAATGACATAAACAATGCATGATGCCCTAGCAAAATAACAAAATAAATAAAAAGAGATCAAACACTTCACACAATATATGTTGTTCTATAAGATTTTATTAAGACTAAATATATTATTTTATTAAGACTTTATTAAGACAAAGTATTTTGTGTTAGTTTTATGTTGTTTTATAACATTTTATTAAGACTAAATATATGATCATACATTAATACACTTACTATTTTGAATTTGAGCTTGAGCATCATGCAATGTTATTGTTGTCATTGGATGCTTGCTACTGTTGTGCACCATATATTGTTTTATACACTGTTTATTTCATTGAGATCATGAGCTTGGAATTTGCAATGTATTTTATGTTATTGAATCAATGCTACCATGTTGTTGAGGCTGTAGATGCATTGAATCACCACTGACATTCTATTTTGATAGCAACAATATAACAAACAGAGCACTGGCCAATCAAATAGGGACATCAATAAGACATTTAATGCATTATTACTTCATCATGATGATAAAAATTACATTGGCTCAAAGCACATAGAATGTGGGTAGATGCATTGAATCACCACTTCCATTCTATTTTGATGAAGAGGAACTATGTTATAAAATTTCAAGGCATAAAATTTTATAATTGTACATATATTTTATGAGTATAACTGTACAACAGAAGAGCACCCACATTCCTTGGTTGTTATTGGTCTATGAAAGGTTTTGGTTTGCCTTTCCCAATTGAGATGTCATCCTAAGATTCAAAAGGACTACAGTACTGGTGAGGGCACCTAGGTAGGGTTGTTTGGTACCTAGCGTTCCTAAATTTTGGCTTGTAGTGGCCTTAGCCAAGCTACTAGGTTAGGGAGAAGCCTATTTGGTCTCTCTAGGTGTGCTAGCTAGTGTTTGTTCTTCTTTGTTCTTTTGAGTCCTTGGTGTGTCTTTTGGAGCCTGGTTGCAGCAGTCTTAGCCAACTTTGCTAGGTTGCCTGTCATATGATAGTGTTCTAAAGTTGAACAAATGGCCTCTTTAATGTTTTAGAGGTTTGAAAATGGCCTTTATGACCCTTAATCAAGGATTGAGTGCTTTTGAGGTGTGTGTAGGTGGTTTGTCTATCCACCAAAAGTTGCTTGACAACTTTGAAAGTTGTCATGACAATTTTTCTTGCAAAAGTATGTAACCGGCTCAAGATATAGCTAGCCCAATCCATGGGTCCTAACACTAAGGAGGGAGCTATTTAAGCTTTGGAAACCATAATTTGAGACATAGGGAAGAGTGTAGTATGAAGAGCAAACTTTTGGTTGCAGTTAGACTGTGTAACTAGTTTTCCTTTGACAAAGATATACATTTTTGTGTTGATAGAGATAAGAAATGGATTGAATATCTGACTGTAATGTTTGCATGTGATGATTGTTAATGTTTTTGAATTCCTAGGATAGTTATTTAGCATTTAATTTCAATGTTGAGTTATTCTTCATAGTTTTCTTTATTTTGGCATGTCTCGGGTTACTACTGATAGAGCTTTGAATAATGGAGTGCTAGAGCACTCTCCCACCGTACAATCTATATGGGTCTATGAGATTTGTGTCTAGACTCCCTGTAATATATGTTGTGCAAAGGAGGGGCCCTAGAAAGTTCAAGATGTATCTATAAATTGATGCCCTAGGTAAGCTATCAGTGTTTGGTTAGGGGTCAGTGTGTTGTTGCAGAGCAGATGGAGTGATTGAGGGTGCTCAAAGCCTTAATCACATGATGTGGAGGGGAGGTCAAATGCATGATCAAGCATCTCCAATGTAGAGAGAGCTCAGGGGATTGTGGATACAAGGGAAAATACTAAACCCTCACTGTTACAGACAGTGAGTTACCAAACCCTCATTTATAGCCCCATTTTTAGAAGGCCTTGTATGGATAGTATGGGAAAAGGAAACCAACATAATCTTAAAGCCCTCCCAAAAGGGTATTCAAATCCATAATTAGTTGGATGCTTTTCTCAGAGAAGTTTGGAGTTATTAGCAGAAAAAGGTCAATTAGGCCTACTAAACCTAGTACCCTTTTTAGGCTAGACAACAAACAAATTTTTTTAGAAGGGGCAAAAAGGTTCCTAGAACAATGAACTTTATCATATTCTTGGTGTCATAGACTGAATGGAGAAAGGAGGAGTTTGAAACTTCTTAGAAGGGGACTAGGATAACACCCTTAAGGCTAGGAGATTAGCCTCTTTGATTCTAGGAGGGCCTAGGACAAAGTTATAGCAAGGTCTATGTAACATCAAGTACCCTAGTTTGCATTATTAGATGATCTTGTTTAATTTGTGTTCATTTCATGCAAAGATACATGTAAACGAAAATAAATTTTTTCATCTAAAGATTACATGTATATATATGAAAAATAACTTGTATCTACGATACAAGGAAAATAACTTTCAGAAGAAAATACAAGAGCACAGGCATACATAAGAGGATGAACATAAATAATAAGGGTGCCAGACATTGCTTGAAGTGATGAATTTTTGACCCGAGTATGAATCTAGTGTACCCCTATGTGATCCAGAACCTACAAGAAAAGAGAGATGGGGGTTAGATAAAAAATATCTAAGTAATGAATGAGATCCTATTACTAATCCTCATCTACAATTATGCATGTGCATAGTCAAGCCATACACTTCTGAAAGAAAAACCATGCTACAGAACATGTGCACTCAGAAGAATGTTGCAGAGAGTAAATTGTTGCATTTATGTCTGCATGAACACCTGGTGAGTCACTATTGTGATTTCAAGTAAAGATCATAACATCACAACATGGTTGGCATCCCCAAGGAGGCCCCATTGCATGCAGTGAGTAAGCTACATCAAAACAAAGAGGTACACAAATCTACATCATTTATACTGATGTCCCTATTTGATTGGATGGTGCTCTATTTGTTATATTACTTCTATCAAAATAGAATGACAGTGGTGATTCAATGCATCTACAGCCTCAACAACATGGTGACATCGATCCAATAATAGAAAATACATTACAAATGCCAAGCTCACAGTCTTAATGAAATAAACAGTGTATAAAACAATATATGGTGCACAACAACAACAAGCATGCAATGACAACAATAACACTACATGATGCCTGAGCTCAAATTCAAAATAGTAAGTGTATTAATGTATGATCTAATAACAACAACTTCATTGATCATTACCTTTCACTCCTCCATCATTATAGAAGAGATAACTACCTACAACTATATTTCATAATTTCTCCTTTGAAATATATATATATATATATATATATATATATATATATATATATATATATATATATATATATATATATATATATATATATATATATATATATATATATATATATATATATATATATATATATATATATATATATATATATATATATATATATATATATATATATATATATAATGATTTTACATCATATATTTAGTCTTAATAAAATCTTATAAAACAACATAAAACTAACTCAAAATACTTTGTCTTAATAAAATCTTAATAAAACAATATATTTAGTCTTAATAAAATCTTATAGAACAACATATATTGTGTGAAGTGTTTGATCTCTTTTTATTTGTTTTGATGTTTTTCTAGGGCATCATGCATTGTTTTTGTCATTATGAGCTCACTATTTGAGCACCTCATGTCCCTATTTGATTGGACGGTGCTCAAACAATGAGCTCATAAACAATGCATGATGCCCTAGCTTGCAGCCCGCGAACCATCAAGACATTTTCTCATGAAATGATCATAAACGGGGAGTACCACATAGAGAATATCAACAAAAAAACAAATAAAGAGAGATCAAACACTTCACACAATGCCTTGAAGGTAATAGCAATGATTACCTAGCTCTCAAAGCTCGCGGGTCATCAAGCATTCCAAATGAAAAGATGTAAACAATACCAGTATTAAACAGTGAGCTCATGAACAATGTATGATGCCCTAGCTTGCAGCCCACGAGATATCAAGACATTTCCTCATGAAATGATCATAAACGGGGAGTACCACATAGCTAGTGAATATCAACAATAAAAAAAAAAAAGAGAGATCAAACACTTCACACAATATATGTTGTTTTATAAGATTTTATTTAGACTAAATATATTGTTTTATTAAGATTTTATTAAGACAAAGTATTTTGGGTTAGTTTTATGTTGTTTTATAAGATATTTATTAAGACTAAATATATGATGTAAACTCAATATAACAAACAGAGCACCGACCGATCAAATAGGGACATGAGTTGTTCAAACAATGAGCTCATAAACAATGCATGGTGCCCTAGCTTGCAGCCCGTGAGCCATCAAGACATTTCCTCATGAAATGATCATAAACAAGGAGTACCACATAGTGAATATCAACAACAAAATAAATAAAGAGAGATCAAACACTTCACACAATGCCTTGAAGGTAATAGAATCGATGTCCTAGCTCTCAAAGCTCACGGGTCATCGAGCATTCCAAATGATAAGATGTAAACAATGTTATCTAGACATGTGTACTGTGAGCTTTCCTGCAACAAATGGACTTGTGATGATTTTCACAATAGTACATGTGTTGTAGGAAAGCTCAAAGTACTACTTAGGAAAATATGAATGTTCATCACCTGTGCATATTAGAGTTGATTAGAGAAGGTATATGCACAACAAAACAAATAAAGAGAGATCAAACACTTCACACAATGCCTTGAAGGTAATAGAAATGATCAAACACTTCAAAATAGGGACATCAACCATACACTTCTAAAATGAACTATGCTACAGAACATGGGTGTGTGTTAATGTGATTCAAAAGCTATTATGGAAGATTGTTTTATAATTGAGATAAGGATATCTTAATTCTACAAGAATAAATGTTTTGAAAAATATTTGAATTTAATTTTGACAATAACATGAGTGGATATATTTCAAGGTTCAACAAGACTTCATACTACGCAGTGTTCGTAGATTACATTCAATGCGTTATTTACGCTTGTATTTGTGTGAAAACTCTTGAAAACGTGCAAAAGAGATTGCATTCAACCATGTTGTTTACATGACACATTTAGTTTACCTCTAGCCTAAATCAGTGTTGTGTACAAATTTGTGGACGGTGCATGGTATGAAGCCTCGCTCAAGCTTGAAAATGATAAGCATTATGATGTTGAGGTGTGGTGTGGTAAGCACAAGTATAGTTTCTTGTAAGCTGCTATTGGTATAGTTTTTTTTTTCAATAGTTGTAGAATCCAGCTTCTCCTACACTTACATGTATGTATACATTTTGGGCTTGGCTTTAATGTCATGTAAATTTGAGTGAATTGATAATAATATTTAAGAGCAACAAGTATGGCATTTTAAACAAGTATGCATATACATTATATAACAAGAGTGATATATTTTAATGGAAACACTTAATGAGAAGGATGCCTATATAACAGGAGGAGTGATATATTTTAATGGTAGTGGACATAGAAATTGCAGTGTAAGTAGTAGGATGATTGTAAGCGGACATAGAAATTGTAATGAAACTCTGTAATTTATAATGGCTCAGTGTTGTATATCCATAGTCAATGTCTATTTAAACTTTAGGATGATAATTATATAATGGCTTAAGTATATTATTCTTACCTTGAGACTAGTACACCATGAGATTAGAGGATGGTTGTTATAATAGAAAATGTGTGTTTGTGGGATACTTTTATATTTTGTATTAAATGATGATAGATACATATGTGTTTCTTCCTTTTGCAACAGTTTATATTTTGATACTTATGTCTTGAATTGTCAAATGACCAATGAGTAATAATTTCAAAAGTGTATCATAATTAAAGGCATGTGAATTCATATTGTACTTAATCTGAATGCCACTGTGTAATGTTTTTACTTATGATATTAATCTTAATATATCCCTATTTTATTATTGATGTCCCTATTTACATCTTTTCATCAAATGACCCAAAAACATCAAGAATGGTCCTATATGGTCACTAATAGCCAACTTTTAGAAGAATATGAATGATAGTAAACATACATAAGTGGATGAACATAAATAATGAAGGTACCAGACATTGCCTGAAGTAATGAAGTGTTGACCTGGGGTTCAATCCAGTATGCTCTTGTATGATCCAAAACCTACAAGGAAGGAAAAGATGGGGTTAGATCCAAAGGATCTAAGCAATGCCTAGCACCATATTACTGATCCTCTTCTACAATTATGCGTGTGCATATTCAAGCCATACACAGACTCAACAACATGGTAGCATTGATCCAATAACAAAAAATACATTACAAATGCCAAGCTCATGGTCTTAATGAAATAAACAGTGTATAAAACAATATATGGTGCACAAAAGCAACAAGCATGCAATGACAGTAATAACATTGCATAATGCTCGAGCTCAAATTCAAAATAGTAAGTGTATTAATGTATGTTTGCATGATGCCATATATTAAACAGTGAGTTCATGAACAATACCAGTATTAAACAGTGAGCTCATGAACAATGTATGATGCCCTAGCTTGCAGCCCGTGAGCCATCAAGATATTTCCTCATGAAATGATCATAAATGGGGAGTACCACATAGTGAATATTGACAAAAAAACAAATAAAGAGAGATTACTTCACACAATGCCTTGAAGGTAATAGAAACGATGCCCTAGCTCTCAAAGCTCATAGGTCATCAAGCATTTCAAATGAAAAGATGTAAACAATGCTAGTATTAAACATCGAGCTCATGAACAATGTATGATGCCCTAGCTTGCAGCCTATGAGCCATCAAGACATTTCCTCATAAAATGATCATAAATGGGGAGTACCACATAGTGAATATCAACAACAAAACAAATAAAAAGAGATCAAACACTTCACACAATGCCTTGAAGGTAATAGCAATGATGCCCCAGCTCTCAAAACTCGCAAATCATCAAGCATTCCAAATGAAAAGATGTAAACAATGCTAGTATTAAACAGTGAGCTCATAAACAATGTATGATGCTCTAGCTTGTAGCCCACGAGCCATCAAGATATTTCCTCATGAAATGATCATAAATGGGGATTACCACATAGTGAATATCAAAATAAAAATAAATAAAGAGAGATCAAACACTTCACACAATGCCTTGAAGGTAATAGAAGCGATGCCCTAGCTCTCAAAGCTCGTAGGTCATCAGGCATTCCAAATGATAAGATGTAAACAATGCTAGTATTAAATAGTGAGCTCATGAACAATGTATGATGCCCTAGCTTGCAGCCCATGAGCCATCAAGAAATTTCTTCATGAAATGATCATAAATAGGGAGTACCACATAGTGAATATCAACAGCCAAAAAAATAAAGAGAGATCAAACACTTCACACAATGCCTTGAAGGTAATAGCAATGACGCCCTAGCTCTCAAATCTTGCGGGTCATCGAGCATTCCAAATGCTAATTAAGATGTAAATAATGCCACTATTAACAATGCTAAGATATAAAAAATGTCACTGAAATTGAGTTAATGAGAAGACAAAGCTCAAATGCCTACCTCAAGTGCTAGTGCCCTCTTCTCACATAGTGCCAACCTCTTTGCGCATGCCAAACTCAAATGCCCTCTTCGTGCTACGCAAAAGTGCAGTGTCATCTTTGCGGCAGCTCTTCGAATTCACAAATTACAAATGACACTTTCTTTTTCTTTTTTCTTTTTTGTTTATAACCAAATGGGTGTCACAATTATGACACTTTCGAGGGCACTTGCAAAAAAAAAACACAAAAAACAAACACAAATTGTAGTGGCATCACAAATTGGCATCAAAATTCGACCCTAAATGTTGTAGTGAGATTGTTTGAAGCTCTTTGGGCTGACTATACTTCTCTAAAAAGAGCAATCGATTTGTCACCCTTTGAATTGGTATATGGTGTTGAACCTTAGCTTTCAATGCCCCTGTAATTAGCCACTATGAAACTACAAAAAATAATTGAAGATCAAGTTTTCCAAGATGCTCTGGAGAAACGGGTCCTATATCTCAACAAAATATAGGAAGAGAGAGAAGAAATGGTGACCTAGATAGTCGCGCACCAAGCTCGAGTTAAGAAATTTTTTGATCAAAGGGTTAGACCTTAGAATTTCATGGAGGGAGACCAAGTCTTGTTGTGGGACAAAAGAAGAGAACCTAAAGGTGCCCATGGCAAATTTGAATCACTTTGGAAGGGTCCATTCATCATTACCAGAACATTGGGAAGCAATTCCTTCAAGATGAAGTATTTAGATGGTACTATTATTCCCCTGACCTTTAATGGTTAGGACCTCAAGTTGTATAAGCTTTAAGTAGTTTCTCTTGTCTTTTGTACATAGTGTTTTGTCGTGTAGTTTTTTCTATTTTGGTCATTTTTGTTTATTTCCCTTCTTTTCTTTTTCCTGGTCTATGAAACCAAAGCTATGAGTTCATCCTTCATCCTCAAGAGTCCTCGTCCCCAGTCAGAGCCATTGTTACCATTGATTTTTTCTTAAATTATCTCAGGCTCTAATTTTCTCAAAACCACCCCATAACCTTTCAAGGTACCTTTCACTCAAAGTTTTCAGTCCCTTGCATATACACCTTGTTGGTTGAACTTGAACCTTGAACTACTCCTAGTTCAAGGTTCAAGGTTCAATAATGCCCTTTGGTATGTTTCACTTTCTTTGTTTTATTGTGAGCTTAGCAACATGATTATCCTTGCAATGCACACTCTCCCATTGAACTATGAACCATGAATTACCCTACTTCAAAGTTTAAAGTTCAATGGACTTTGTCAGTTTGCAAGTTTCTTACTATTGTTTTTATCTTTCTTTCTTGTTAGTTTTTTTTTCTTTATTTATTCAAAACATGCTAAAGGGTAGTCCTCTCGTTTTCTCATTGAACTTGAACCATGAACTCTCCTAGTTCAACGTTCAAGGTTCAACAAATGTTTGTAATATGGGAAAGTGGAAGGTAGTGATTTGATGGAAAAGACAACTGGTAGGTGATTATGGTATCTGATTGTGGCATGGATATCATAATTAATAGAAATGACATTTGAGTATCACTTCACTCATGGAAAAATATAGGTATTCAATGTAACATTCGAGTGAATTTTCCGTCATTATTAATTAAACCTCTCGAGCCATCATTTCACAATTTATTGTGAATCTCCCGTGATTTATGAGTTTTTGAGTGATAAATTGAGGAACTTGGTCATTTTTGTTCATTGTGGTGGAGACATTTCAGGCTACTAGTGCGGAAGAAGGTATCTTTTCCTCCTCTCAAATTTTAGTATGCCATGTAAGAACATAGGTTAGTTTTCCTCCATTTGGCCCGCTTGTTTCAGGTTGAAAACTCTTTGCTTTATCAGTTTTCAAAATCCTTTAAAGTTGTTGTGTTTCCCTATTTCATTCCTAGTTTTTGAGCCAATGTGAAGAACCCAATACCAAACTTTGGAAATACCTCCCCCTTGATATGTTCTTTACTTGACTGTGAGGATACCTTGATTAAAACTGGAGCTTTAGAGGAGATCATAAGTAAAATCAAGAAACCCATCCTAGGTTCCATGTTAGAGAAAGCAATCCAGAGTAGATTGACTGATGCCACTACTTTTCCTATAGTGACTCCCTACCAAAAACTAGTGTATGAATGTGCAAAAAGATATATTTTTAAAGAGAAATGTATTAAAAAGATAGACAAGAGTCCTCTAGTCTATATATGTAGAGATGTCATTCTGCAGGCAATGGGTATCCCTGAAAAGGGCCCATATGAAGGATGGAACATTCCCTCATCCCAATCAGTTTTTTCCACTAAAAGACAACTTTATAGGAATGAGATAGCCCAAAATTGGTTGTTGAAAGCTCAGAAGGGAGGATCTAGACTCCCAAAACCCCTTACTATTAATCATTTCAAACCTGAGGTAGCTGAATTGGTGATATTGCTTAACAGGATTAAAGGGAATCAACATGCGTACTATTGGCATGACTGGATGTATTTTTATATTCAAGTTACTCTCAGAGGGGGGAAATTATATTGATTTGGGTGAAACCATTACTGATGAGCTTCATCACCAGTTAGCAAATTTTCTAGGAGGCAATGGTTTTCATATGTCTTCCTACCTATTTTATATCCTAGCATGCACTAGGGAATGGAAGGGTATTTTTCATGAATAGGCAGTCCCAAACATGAAGATGGATGATTATTATCCTCACTTATAGAAGGAGTTTCATGTAAATATCTTTCCAAAGTTAAATGGAGTATTCTTCGGGAGATTGACTTATGAACTTCAAGGAAATACTGAACAAAGAATGTTTGAGGAAGCAAAAACTTTTATTAACACCTATGGGAGTTTCTTTATCCAGTTCAGGAGATACACCTATTTGAGAGTTGGGGGTTTTGAAGGAGAGCCTTTCAAGTTACCCAGATATGCCTTTGATAGTTTGGTTATAGCAGAGGTTGCTCGTTAGTTGGCCTATGTACATAAAGGTGTTAAAGAGAGGAAAGGGAGGGCTAAGTCCAACTTTCCCATTGAATTGGGATTTTATACTTGTAAGTCATCCTCAGATGCACTGAACCTAGAGCATGAGTTACGGAAATTCAACCTAAAAATATTTGAACCTAGACAAGATTTTGACAGTAAAGGGTATGTGGCTCATCATTTCAATATACCTTCAGAATTTCAACATCTTCCTCAAATAGAAGACTACTGGGAGGATTGTGCCGATGACTTTGAAGTATGAAGAAGGAATTGGTTGAGATTTACCTTAGGTCAAGTCATAACCCTAAATATTTGGATTGATATCACAGCGGTTGAAGAGGATAATGATGAAGAAGTAATCAATGACCAGTTTGAAGCAAAGGTCAGGAGTTCACCTTTACTAGAAATGGACTGGAGTATTGAAGAAAGGGATAGTATAATAATCAAAACTCTCAGCATGATCAAAAGGATTGAAAAATGGGTCACTAGAAAGAAATCTCCTATTCCAAGAAGGCACAACATGAGAAGATCAACACTCAGTGATTCAGTTACAAAGCCTATTGACTCTTCTAATAAAAATGTTTCTCTTGCAGGTACATCTAAAATTAAAAACAAGAAAAGATCCAAAGCTAACCTAGAAAAAAAGAGCAAGGAAGGAAGAAGATAAACTATTTAAAGACAAGGAAGTGATTGATCTAGACCAAATGGATAGCCTTATGTTAGAGAAGAAAGATCAAGATGTACTGGGTGAAGATACACTGATTCAAAAGAGTGGTCAATCTAATTTTGAGAATCCCTCAACAACTATGATGAATACTTCCCTACAAACTCCACCTCCTACTCTCAAATGGCTAGAAAATTCTATCAGCAAGAAGTGGAACGTACTACCAATTACTCTGCCAATTGCAGATATGGTGAGCATGTGCCTAGGAGCAACTGTTAAGCCCAAGAGGATTAGAATGGAGTCTATGATAGACATAGATGAAAAAAAATGGATGATGGGTGGAAGAGCATGTAGTGCCAAAGGTTGATAAGAATGTCTCTGAAGCTTCTGCTAGGGATTTTACCATTGGGAAAATAGACATGGGAGCTGCAACTAGAGAAGTAGATGCTAAACATCTGGAGTCCCTCTACACAAAAGATACTGCATAGAACCTTCAAGGATGAGAAAGATAAGAAGGAGATGAAGGCCACTATCCAAAGGTTGGCAGAGTTCATCCAAGCAGTTCAGGACCCTAGTCCACTTCCTTTGACTTAGGTTCCTTAGACATTTGACCCCCACTCACCAGAGGTTCGTAAAAATTTGGATCAGATTCAATGAAACAAACTAGTTGTGGATGTTTAGAATCATGAAGGTCAAAGTGACCTTGAAAGATAATGAGTTCAATGTAATTGGATCTATGATCCATTTTGGTATTTGATATCTTGGATGTATTAAGCCTAAACTATAAAGGCATGTAATGAAGTTAAGGGCATTAAAAGGTTAACATGTACCTAAAGAGGCATCATTAAGGGTTGTTTTGTTGATCCTAGTCTAGTAAGGGGATCTAAAGGCCTATATGGTCTTTAATAAATGTAATATGGTCTCTAAGGCCAATTAAAAGTTGTAAAAGCACCAAGAGTGCCAAAAGATGTTTGCCCATGTTGACAACTCAGGCCTAGTAAGTTTGGTAGGGAGATTTAAGTAGTTTTGAGGAGTTTGATAGGGTTATAAACCTTTAGAAAGGTTAATGCAATGTTGAGAATGCCTAAATGGTTATAAGTTGTCGAAGTTGACACTTTAGTGTCAACTAGACAACAAATCCTTATAAATTTCAAAGTGTAACTAACCAGTAACAGTCAGATGACTGACTATTACGGTTGTGTAAAGGGATAACCGGCCTTGTAAGGCTTAAAAGAGGAGGGGTGAGTGTGTGTAGGGAGAAGGTAAGGGTGAAGGGACACTAAGTTGAAATGGTGATAGCCGATAGGGGAACCTATGTGTAGATGTGATCCAAGATTGGGGTCCAATGTCAAGTATGTTGACAATGTGTCAAAGGGGTGTTGAAATGACAGTCAAAAAACTTTTGGAAACTAATTAAAGGTGTGGAGCCTAATGGTAAGAGTTTGTTGAATGAAAATTAGTTGGTCTAATGTGGGTTGGGTCTGGGAGTGATCTTAGAAGGAAGATAAAGGAAGTTTCTATCAAGGAAAGAAGGAAAGAAATCATGAAAACTACAAAGAAAATATTACTCACCACTAGCCTTTGCATCAAGTGGTATCGGAACATGGAAGATTCCTTTGGGAAAGAGTTAGAGGATACAATCTAAGGTTTTGAAGACTTAGAATCCTTTGTTGAACCCTTAAAGTTGAGTTATCCTTTAAGAGCATTCCAAGGTGGTGATTCAAAGTTGGATGGATCTTAGTTTGTAGAGGAAGTTAGATTGAAGGGTAGAGGAAGTTAGATTGAAGGGTAGAAGAAGTTCAAGCCATCATGAATGCAGATTTGGAGAGAAGAAAGACTCATGGATGTTCACAATTCATAACACAATGCAGATGTATGGGTAAGGTTTGAAAAATGGTCATTTCCAGTGTTCATTTTCCAATTTTGTTTTGGTTGAGATGATTGAGAAGTTAAATCTACAACAAATAGTGCATAGGAGACCTTATATGGTACAAGGATTGCATGATGGAGATCAAGTTGAGGTGAAGAGGCAAGCATATGTTCATTTCAACATTGGAACTTATGAGGATGCTATCTTGTGTGATGTTATTCCATTGATGGGATGCCATTTGATCCTTGGTAGGGCATGACAAGTAGAGAAATGTTCATTATATGATGGGGCATTGAATAGTTACACCTTCAAGCATGGTGGAAGACAAGTGATATTGAGATCCTTGAAAGAAGATAAAGCATCATGGAAGATGCCAACAAGTTTATTCTTTGAAAGAGTGGGGTTCCTAGGACAAAAGGAACAAGAAGAAGACAAGGTGGACAACAAGATAGAAGAGCATATTATGGAGCAGCATGACTATGATAGGGTAGTGAGAGATGTGGATCATATGAAGATCCTAGAAGAGAGAACATGTGGAGTGAATGGTTCATGGGAAGAACCGAAAGAGCAATCAGAGAAGCATGTGAAGATAACCCAAGAGAAATCAGAATATGTAGATGACAGGGCTGAGAAGAGGATGATGCTTTATGGAACTAAAAATGAGAAGGTACATGAACTTTTGATGTCAGATAAGAAGATCTCAGAGGTTGCTGAGGCAATGAGTGAATACATGGATGAAGGAATCCAAGTGGGGACAGTCAAGTGCCCCTTATATTTTGCTATTGAAAACATAGAGGATAGGGCTATTAAACAAGCCATCTATGACATTTTTGAATGCTAAGAAGTATGGAATTGGGAAGGTGAGTTGCAAAAGGTCTCAGAGGTGATAGGGACCTTGGAGATTGAAGAGTTCAAACTCTTGCAGACAACGTTGAAGAAAGAAGCCACAAGTTAGCATAAGGAGATGAAGAAGAGGATTGTGTGGCCTATCAAAAGGCTTATGGAAGAGAAGAAACTACTGAATGGAGGACTCAATGAGCGAGTTCAAAGAGTTGATGATGAGGAGATTGTACAATTTGCTAAGGGTTGCAAAGAGACCAGTGGTCAAAGTCTTAAAGGCAAGATAGATTTGTGGGATGAATTAGAAGCCATAGTTGAGGAATGGTGAGAGAAGGGTGGAGTGATGAGAGAATGCCTAGAATAGGGGCATGAAGAGGAAGGAGTACATGGTCATGAAGAGACCTTAGAAGTAGGGTTGTCTACAAGGACAAATAACTCACAAGGAGTGTGGGAGAAGACATGGGAAGTGCTGAAAGAAGTAATGAAGGAGTGAAGCACCATGCCTTTGATTTGGTGCCTATGAAAGATTTGTTTAGTTTTGTCTCTAACATTTTTGTGACAGGTTTGCAAGAGTTCTATATTTTCCATCATGCAATTACTAAGGTTGCAGACATCTATGGATACATAGATATGAAGGATGTGAAAGTTTGTACTTGGCACATATTCTTTGGTTGCAGAGGCAAGAAGCCAATGAGAAAAGGATACCATTTTATTTTAGGTCCTCAACAAGAGGTAGACAAAGACTTGAGGAAGAGGAAGAAAACTACCCAATCCAAAGAGACTTGGATTAATTTGATCCTTGGGAGTATGGTGCAGGGCACCCTGGCAAAAGCATGAGAGGAGAGTCATTTAGACTCATGAAGGTCAAAGTGACCTTGAAATATAATGTAATTGGATCTATGATCCATTTTTGTATTTGATGTCTTGGATGTAATAAGCCTAAACTATAAAGGCATGTAATGAAGTTAAGGGCATTAAAAGGTTAACATGTACCTAAAGAGGGGTCATTAAGGGTTGTTTTGTTGATCCTAGTCTAGTAAGGGGATCTAAAGGCCTATATGGTCTTTAATAAATGTAATATGGTCTATAAGGCTAATTAAAAGTTGTAAAAGCACCAAGAGTGCCAAAAGATGTTTGCCCATATTGGCAACTCACGCCTAGTAAGGCTTGTAGGGAGATTTAAGTAGTTTTTAGGAGTTTGATAGGGTTATAAACCTTTAGAAAGGTTAATGTAATGTTGAGAATACCTAATGACTATTACGTTTGTGTAAAGGGATAATCGACCTTATAATGCTTGAAAGAGGAGGGGTGAGCATGTGTAGGGATAAGGTAAGGGTGAAGGGATAGTAAGTTGAAAGGGTGATAGACGATAGGGGAACCTATGTGCAGAGGTGATCCAAGGTTGGGGTCCAATGTCAAGTATGTTGATAATGTGTCAAAGGGGTGGTCCAATGACAGTCACAAAACTTTTGGAAACTAATTAAAGGTGTGGAGCGTAGTGGTAAGAGTTTGTTGAATGAACATTAGTTGGTCTAATGTGGGTTGGGTCTGGGAGTGATATTAGAAGGAAGATAAAGGAAGTTTCTATCAAGGAAAGAAGGAAAGAAATCATGAAAACTACAAAGAAAATATTACTCACCACTAGCCTCTGCATCAAGAATTCTTCTATCATCATCTATGAAATTTGCGCCATTGGATTATGGTACTTCTTGAGGAATTTGGCCCCATGCCTTATGTATCAATGATGAATGTCAAGGAAATAGTAGCGAAAGTTCAACACAAATGGGACAAATGGAACCTCTTCATTCATCTCGAGATGAATCCTAAGGTATGTTGCCAGTGGTAACCCCACACTATCTTGTACCACCACAAGCACATCTTCTAGCCCCCCGTAGTAAAATTTTCCAAACATTGTCTCTGTTAGGAAAAAAATGTGTCCCTAGACTCTCTCAAATCTAGTAGAGAGCCCATAAAGCAAGATGAAACATCAGAATTAAGCCTATATCGGTCTTTTCTTTGTAAGAAATCCTCATTGAGGATCCATTTCACGGCAGCAAGAATCAATTTTTTTTTAGTTATGATCAATACAACTAACATGTCATCATCTATAAGCCCTAGGAAAGGATCTTAGTGAATTGGACTTGTCAATATCACAGTGGTATCCATGTTTTCCCACATTGCACTAAACTAAGCTTTGAAAACATTTTATCTCTAAGGCTTGCAAATGATGTGCCACCTTTTGAGAACAATTGCTCTTTTATAGAGCAAGAATTTAATTCTTGCTGACATTGTTGCATTTAATCCTTTTGAAAGAAAATATTTTCAATTTTTTTGCAATGGTACTTTACTCATTTTCCTAAGATTTCCACTTGATTATTTTTCATGGATGATGAGACAAGTTTTTGTTGCTATTGATGCCATCGAAGGAATTTCGTACTTCTTAAACTTCAAAAGGTTAATTGCACTTAATTTTTCTTTAAATGAAAGATTATATTTGATATCTGGTATGTGTGAACATTTTCTTCATAGCTCATTTATGCATTAATTTCTAGTCATTTCATGAAAAATGGTGATTTCCAGCTTGATTTTGCACACTTAAAAATTAAATTCATGTACTAATTAGGATGAGATGTCTTTTCCTTGCGCACTAGTTGAAAAATTAGAGGCATCCTACTACCACCTTGGTAGTCGACCTGGAAGGATGATGTCATAAATATTGGTGCATATTGAAGCCAGAAGGCCAAGCAAAATTCAAGAGAAATTTTCAAAGAGAAAAAAGAAAAAGAAAAATGCAAAATCTAGGTCACATTATTGATTCTATCAGGGCTATAGACACTTGATTGGCAATATAGAAATTCTAATGAATGTCAAGGCGATAACCTCGTCAGGGATATGGATGCCTAACTAGAAGAAAGGCTTTATTTGGCCAGCTATGGTACAATACCCCACCTACATAGTCTAGAGGGTGAGCATAAACTATTTCTTCCTCTTAGTAAAGTAAAGAATTAACTCACTTGCACACACAAATCCCTAGATGATCTACTTTCATTTTTTGATTGATTAATCTAGAATTCTAGTTGGATGTGTTTACTTTGAGAGGTATCAAATACAAAGTTTCATCACAAAGCTAAAATTAAATGTAATTTCCCATTCTTGATGTTTCCCTCTTCCTCTGAGGGTATTGTGTGTGTGAAAATTGTACTTGATCTGTAGACACAACACTCAGTAAAACATTAGAGGTTAGCTAAAATCGAAATCATGCAAAATTGAAAGCTATCTAACCAAGCGATTTACTGCCTTCTAATAGGTGCGAGATTAATGTTCTCAGATTGTAATCGAGATCAGTGACTTAGACGACACCTAAATGAAGGATTTGAATGCAATTGATCTAGATATGAAATATGAATGCAATTAATCTATTTTTTTGATATTTTCTATGCAATAAGAATGATAAAAATTGATATGAATCTATGCTAGATGAAATTGATATGCTATGAATCTAACAATGATATGTAATATGAATGCAAAAATAAGATTGATCTCACAAAGATGTCGATTCGCAAGAGCTTTGATTCTTCAATTCCAATTCTCCAGCGTGATTGTGCAAAATATGAGATGATTTGTGAAGAGCTAAAGCCTTAATTTATAGAAATCCAGGGCTTTGGAGGTGCATGGGAAAAGCCATAAATCACTCAAATTAACTCATCTTGATTTTTGAGTTATCTGATCATGAAAGATAGTTAATTCTCAAAATCATGCAAAAACATGCAAAAACAACTTTTTAACTCAAATTAGAGTTTAGATCAGCTTTTTGAACTCCAAAAGGATGTTGAGTTCCAAAAAGTCAATAACTTGCATTGATTTTCTGATTTAGAGTTTAACTGTTTCTTTTGAATATGCATAATAATTAAGAATTAAATAAATAAATAAAGTGATTTATCCTCAACTCAATTGATTTTTAAAATAAAATAATTAATTTATGGGTTAATTAACTATTTTACCAAACTTTTATTAAAAATTATATTATTAAATAATGACAACATGCTTTAATTAATTAAATAAGAATTTAATCAATTAAAGATAGGAATTTTGATTTATTGTCAAAATTAAATAATACAATTAATAATAGATAGAATTAAATTTAATTACACAATTAAGTGGCAAATATTAAATCTAATTAATTAAATATGAAAATATTCAATTAATCAAACTTAGGATAAATGTGATTTATCGCCAAATAATCATTAAATTAAAGATAATTAAGATAATTAGGAATATTACTAGAAATATTCCCCGATGCAGAATTTAAGATAATCAATTATGATTCGATGATGTTAGATGTGCCTTAGGTTAGGACTTTGATGTTGATTTTGTTCGATTTGTCGATGTAGGAGGTTAATGAACTTATAGCCCATTTTTGGGGTATTACATTTTGCCCCTCTTTGAATTACTGTGCGAAGCGCAATGGTTCAAAGATAGTCTGTGTTTGATAGAGATATGAAACTAATTCAAAAGATAAACCGATCTCAAGATAGAAACCAATTGAGAGATATTGAGATAGGAGGTCCTGAATGACCAGAGATAATGTTCATTGTAGTAGAAAATAAACCTATGATTGTGAAAAGTGTCAAAACACCTGATTCTGAACCTTAGGATTGATAAGAAGTGAGTGACCCGTTCTAGACTCGATTGTCTTAGCAGAACTAGCAGGTATCACATCTGAATCCTTCAGTTGCCGAAGAACCAAGGAAAGAACACTATGATCTGATGGTTGCAAAAACTAATACAGTTTACAAGATTAGGAGAATACCAGATTGATATGGATCGATGAATTTGATATGCCCCAAGTGATGATAGATTTGCCCTGAGCGATGAGGACTTTTGATGAATCAGCGACTAGACGTGATTGTTGTCTTGATCACTGATGAAAGATATTGATAGATTTGATCGATAGAATTTGATTTACAGACTTTGAATGATGTGCAATACCATGCCCCCTTCGGGATTAAAATTGAAATCTGACAAGAAAAGTCAGCGTTATAGTTTAGAAGCATGTTAATTGATTTGAGAAGTGTGGTGAAACACATTCAAGAACACATTCTGCATCGTTGGAAGGTCCCAAAAGACCAAGTTTGACTAGGTTTGACCATGAGTTGACCATGGTTGACCAAGTTGAAATTTTGATAGTGTGATGTAAGATAATTAGAAGATTTCTGTGATGATTGAAGGTTGATTATGCAAGCAATTAATAATATGAATGATCTCAGATTTGAATTTTGATCCCGAAAAAGGATTCTACTTGCTATTTCATTGGAGGAACCTTCATGTGAGATGCAGTTCTTGTTAGACTTGAAGATGCGATTTGAAGAATCATTTAAGCATTGAATTTCGTTTAATCATTGTGAGATCATGCAAACATACAAAATGCAATGAGACATGCAAAATGAAATGCAACCTAAGACCTAGGACCTAGTCACTGATCATATGTCGATTTGTTATCATCATTGAACTTTTAGGTAACTGGATAAATCAATACAATGCCCACTAGCCATGAAACCATAGACATATGAATATCGATTTGTATGCGCAAGAATCAATACAACACCCACTAGTTATACAACCATGGACATATGAATATTGATTTGTTTTTGGAATGTTGGATCAGATATAAGCACCAAGGCACAAACGCCAGGATGACCTGAATATCATGTCCATTTTGATATAGCAATTTGTATAAGCATCAAAACATAAACGTCGTGATGACCTAAATACGCCTTGCATTGCAAACACATCAAACAGTCAAGAGATCATTCTAAATCCAATGTGAATTACCCGTAGTGACCCTTTATCGTTCACATCCTTAGGCAAGATCACGTTCCACAGTAGGAGAAAGAACTTACTCAAAAAGATAATAGTTAGATCAAACTTCCTTGAATTGTCTGGGTATCAATGGTCGAGGTACGCATGGCCATCCAATTCGAGATAGAGGCTCTTACAGTCAGACACCATTTTAATCCAGAAGTTCCAAAGATGTTAGATTTTCACATACAAGCAGAAGACAAAGAAAAGATTATGCCCCCAGTCATCACTCTCTAAATCCTATAAAGGACATCATCGAAGAGCTCGAAGGGACACAATATGCAAAAATCTCAATGCGAATCAGTAAGCCTACAAGGAGATAAAAGCATGAAAAGCACAAATTTTTTTTAGTTTGTTTTGATGTTTGATTGCGTTGTTATAGATGCAAAATCCATTCTGGAGACAAGACTGACTGACTGACTCACATGAAGCTTCAAAGGACTCTGACTGGATATGATACGTCTAAGATACATGGGAGACCATAGGATATGACATTGATTGCCCCCAAGTGTTAAACATTGATAAGATACAGATGCACAAGCTGATTGGTGTACAAACTGACTTATTGAAAACTGGAAATGTTGAAACAAACTGGGAGATATGTACAACTAAAGCAAGACTGAAAGTTGGGAAAGACCAAGATTGTGCAGATAGATGGAGCATTTTGGAACAAGTGGCACCTATTTGCCAGGTTTTCACCATCTTGGTAGAGATTCTATTTTTGCTACCAAGGCGCCTGTTTCCAGGTTTCTCCAAGGCACTTTTTTTTTCTTTTTTCATTTTTTCAATTTTTTTGTACTTTTGATATTTTTTGATTTTTTTGTGAATCATCAAGGCGCCTATTGCTAGGTTTTCACCAAGATGTTCATTTTTTCAGGACTTTTTCTGATTTTTAAGATTTTTTTCAGGACATTTACCAAGCACTGAATGCCTTAGGCGTAGAATTTCTTCAGATGGAGAACGTTGATTGGTTCTCGGAGCTGTTCTCCTTCAGTCGTTGAGAGTTGATAGGCACCAGAGCCAAAAGTAGCAGTGATAACAAAGGGACCCAACCAATTGGGTTCGAACTTCCCCTTGCGTTCTTGATGTGATTGATTTTTAGGATTTTCTCTCAACACTAGATCGCCAACCTGAAATTCTCTATGTCTGACTTTCTTATTGTAGCCTCTAGACATTCTTTTCTGATACACTCTGAGATGATCATACGCTGCTTGCCTGCGTTCATCTAGTAATTCAAGTTCTTGTAACCTAGACACTCTGTAGTCTTCATCAGTGACAAGTCCATGCATTTTGATTCTGAGTGATGGGATTTCAACCTCAATAGGTAGTACCACTTCAAACCTATAAACTAAAGCGAATGGTGTAGCCCTAGTAGACATTCTGATACTAGTTCTGATATTGGTTCTGATACTGATTCTGATACTTGTTCTGATACTGGTTCTGATACTTGTTCTGATACTTTTTCTGATACTGGTTCTGATATTGATTCTGATACTGATTCTAATAATTGTTCTGATACTTGGTATACTTGATAGCATCTTTTTCCATTTGCAAACTTCCAAGCAAGATCATATCGTGCAGTCCCAATGTCTAGCAAGGTGGAGAACAAGAGGGATTAGCAAGCTGGTGGAAGAGATGGAAGACAAGAGAATGAAGGAGAATGAAGGGAAGAAATCCTCAAGGGAAAACTCCTCAAGAATACTCAAGCTAGGGAAAAATTGTCACGTAAAGCGCATTTGGACAAGCAATGAAAGGCTAGCATAGGATAAGTCACAAAATCATAATGCAAGAGCAGGAAAGGATGCAATCCAAAGGAGTAGACATGTCAAGAGGCTTCCTAGCACCATGTTTTACTCTTTCTTTCTTAGATCAAGACCAAAGGGGAAAAGGATAGCGACAGGTGAAAATGAATGGAGGAAAATAAATATGAAGGCTAAACAGGAAGGGATTGAAAGAAAGATCATCATCAAACAACTCACAAAATAGCCAAATGTTTGTGTATAGATCAACATTGTCAAGATCAAAGAGAGAAGATGAAATGGATGAAATATGTAGAAGAACTATGCATGATGCCTGATTGCCAGGTTTTCATCATGGTACTTATCCAAGGTGCCACAAGGAAGTGGTTTTCACCATAGGATGAATTTATTTCTTTTTACTTTTGCTACCAAGGTGCCTGTTTCCAGGTTTTTACCAGGGCACATTTTCAATTTTTTTTTTTTTTTAGAATAAGGCAAGCTTGCTAGATAATGCTTCTTGAAAGGATAAACCATGATATTCTAAGGATTCAAAATGATATGCTCAAAGATGCTAATAGGGAAAGGGAGATGGAAGAGAAAAATGGAGGATAAGGTTTTATGTAAAGCGAGTGAGGTTGGAAAATAGGAGGAATAGGCAAGTGAGGAAAAAGGATAGAAGGTAGAAGGTTAATGAATGGAAGGATTGTGAAAGGGTAGGTGGAAAGGAAGGCAAGATCAACATCAACACATACTTTGAAGGGTGGTGAGAGGGTGGAGGAAACGTGAATGAAGGAATACGTGAAGGAAAATGGTGAATGGATAGCAGAGGTTGAGGTTTGGGCACATGAAATGGAAGAATATTTTTGGAAGGAGATGTAGTGGAAGCCTTTGGAAACTTGAATGTCAATTTCACTTTTTGTTCAACACCAGACTCTTTCAAGAGAGACTTTGGAATCCATATAGTCATAGGCTTTTTATTTCCTTTTGATGATTTAGAGATAATATCTTCAATGATGGATTTTGGAACCCATACTTGTCTTGTAATTTTTTTCTTAGATATCTCTTTTGACTTTATGTTTCCATGTCTATTAGAGGAGACATGGTGATCTTTTTTTGATGGATTCTTGTATTGCTTCTTTTTCTTGTATTGAACATTCAAGTTACTTCCAAAGGACTTGGGACTTGTGGAAGAAGGAGGATATGACTGGTTTAGATGGGTGGGTGGATGAAAAGGATTCAAGGGTATGCATCTATGTTGATCTTGAGGAAAGATAGGAGATGGAGGTATGTAAGGACCCAAGATGGATGGCGAATTAGGAGAGTTAGGAGGGGAAAGTGAAGGAACATAAGGACCCAAGATGGAAGGAAGACATGAAGCCTTTTGTAGTGGTGGAAGAGGTCCAAGGATGGAAGTGGAAGATGCAAAAGGATAATCAATAAGTTCATCATCATCTATATGACAACCAAGGATATCAACATCTTTAGAGTGAGCATTAAAATTTTCAATAAAATCATGGACATCTTGAATAAGAGCATTTTCTTTGATAGGATCATTCAAAGCTTGCGAAGACTTATGAAGAGTAGAAAGTGGAAGTGAACATGGAGTGGTAGAACAAGAAGATGAAAGACTTTGATCTTGACAAGGATCTTTGGATAGCATAAGCGCATAATTTTTCTCTTGTTTTTCAATAGGCTTAACATTGGAAGGAACACCATTTTTACCAACCTTAATGGAAGTATCATCTTTGGAAAGCGCAAGTGTAGTAAGGTCATTTTGATTGTCAATAAGCTCATTAGTGTAAGTAGTAGCCTGATCTTGCTTAAGAGAAGACTTAAGACTGTATGCACCCAAAAATGGTCGCCTAGACTTTGGGCCCCATTTATTCAATTTACCAATCCTGAATCATTTTGATCAATAATCAATATTTTCAACAATATCAATCTCTTGATCAAATCTTAATTTCGATCATATATTAGATTTTTATCCTATGGGCTAATCATTTATCCTAAGTCTTTATTTGATTAAAAGGAATATTTCCTCCCTTTTGATTAAATAAAAAAGCCCCACTTTTCCTCTTATCCTAAGTTGCACAAATAAAACATTATTCTTATTTTATTAAAAGGGAAAAAGCACTTTTTGTCTCATATGGACATAAAGTCAACTCTTATTTTCCTATTGGAGGATACTTGTGCACATGGATTGCTCCTCTTTCAAGCTCCACCGTTGATTAAGACTTTTTGCCTCTTAATCTCCATGGTCCATTTCACCTCATTTCTTATAAAAGGAGAGCTCTTTCCTTCATTTATATATCTCATGTTTTATGCTAATGTTATGCTGCAGGTTTTAGGTGCATTTGGAGTTTGAAGACATTGAAGACTTGTTGCATTTCATTGTAGTTGCATATTTTCTTTCATAGTTGCATGATAATGGCATTCTTAGCTTAGTTTCCTTTTATGCAATAGAATAAGCTCACATAGTTTAAATAGGAGGCATTGTAATCCATTGCTACTTCTTTTCATAGCTTAGTTTGCACTTCATTTGATAGATTAGTCTTGCACATTCATACTAGTTGCATTGGCATTGCATTTTTCATTTAGATTCTTGGGGACATTGGCACTTTTGCCCTTGTCTTCACTTGAATCTCTCATTGCATGGTTGACTAGCAAGGTCACATTCTTGTAGCTCTAGCTGAGAGCAAAACTCATAAGTCCTTTGCAACTCCATGCATAGAGAGCTATGAGCCGCTTTGTGAGGCCTCATTATTGAGTAACCTTGCAAGTAATGGTTCATAGAAGTGTGGTCATTTTTATACTACACATTTTTGGCGCCCACCGTGGGGTAGAGTAGATAGCTTTGTCTTTTCATTTGATGCATTTTTTGTCATTTTCAGATTAATTTTTGAAAAAATCTGCATTTTCTAGTTTTCTGTCTTAGATTATCACGCGACACTTCTCAGAAGTATCGTGCGATATACTTTCTGTCTTGGCGCGATAGTTCACGCGGAAAAAGTATCACACGACTATATTGACTTCTGTCGCTTGACATCGGGCGAAATATCACCTGGCATTGTGCGAAGTATCGCGCGACTGAGAAATATCGCGCGACCGAGAAGTATCGCCCGACTATAGGAAACTGTATCGCGCGATACTGTTGAAGTTTGAGAAATATCGCCTGGTCTGGCAGAGACTTGCGTTTTCACTTTTCTTGTTCGAATTTGATTATTTTAGCTTACTGTTTTGTTTTGCTTTGTTTAGATAGGTCTAACCTGCATCTTTTAGCTTAAATCTATCAGATTATTGCACATTTACATTTGGATTTTGATATTGCTAACATTGTGGGTCTAACAAGTTGTGTTTGTAGGTGCTCTCCTTTGCTTGAAAATTGCTAAAAATGCATGTCAAAGAGGGCTACTAACAGTTTTTGCAGGGCTGCCCAAGCATAAAAACAAAAAAAAAATTTATTTCTTGCTTGTTATTTACTTTCCTTTCATTTGTGGCATTCACTAATTGTATTAAGAATCTTAATACCTTGTGAAAGGGATCTTGAGGTGGTAGGAGAAGTATGCTCTTCACCTTTAGGTGAATCAGAAAATCTTGACCCATCTTAAGGTTTTGGAAGCAAGGGAGTAATTGAATCTCTTTGCTTGGTGTGTTTGGGAGAGATTCTTGAGATAGGGGAGTATGCTCTTCACCCTTGTGGTGAATCAAAAACCTTGAACCTCAAGAGTTGATCCATTTTTGTTTAGTTTAGGAATCCTTTAGCGGGCCTGCTCTTGAGCAATCAAGAGGAATGACTCAAGTGGGGACAACCTTGTCATCATTTTCCTTGGTGGCAAGTGATTCCAACTCACTATAATCTTAAGGCTATCAAGGACACCAAAAACCTTGGTAGACATAACACTTGTCTTCATTTGATGTGAGTAGCTCATGGGATTGCGATCATAGAGAAAACATTGAACAAGAATGCTTAAGGTACTCTTGAGGCCGCAAGGTCCTAGTCCTTTATGAGGAGCAAGAGGGGTGTTGTGAACGAAAATCCTTATTAAGAACCATTAGACAGAAGCCACCTTATTTTAGCCGCTTATCTTCTTAGTGCAAGGATTTATCCAAGTGGTTTACCCGGATCACCTTAAGATACTCAACATATGTGTCCCTTTGGTTGTGTCATTTGACATTTCCATGACAAAGCCAACATCTCTTGTGGGTAACCACTTGGTGTGAGGTGAGGGGGCATCAAGTTGTGGGCTAAGTTGGTAAGTATTGAGCCTTGACTTTCTAGGATAGATTTGCTTGAAGTGTTTTCGATTGTATGATACCAGTGCAAACGTTCTTACATACAAATAATCGGTAGCATTCATAAGGTGTTGTTTCAATTTTGATATCACAAGTGTTTGTCTTGGCAAGGTTGCTTTTGCCCTTGTTTCAAGTGTTTGAGACCATGTTTTGATCCCTTGCTGTTTGCAAACCTACTGAAATTCTGCTGATACTGTGACTGAAATCGAAAACATCAACTTTCAAATTGGAAATTTTGACCAAACAGACCCAAAAATGCAAATTTCATACAATTCTGGTCAAGAGTTAAATAGTTCTGCAACAGTATCGCGCCCTGTAAGGCGAAGTATCGCGCGATACTTCACGCATGCTAGAAATATCACTCCCTTTGAAGAGAAATATCACGCGATAGTTCGCCCCTGACGGACTATCGCCCGGCCTGCCTGGAGTATATCGCCTGCCAGTATTAAGAAGTATCGCCTGGCTTAGGGCGAAGTATCGCATGGGTATAGGTTTATCGCCCCAGTAGCCTGGAGTATATCGCTTGGTTTATTTTTGCCGTGCTTAAATTTTGGTTAGTTTCAGTTGCTGTCAATTAGGCTAGGTCTTAGAGCAGGCTTCTCACCCTGACATTTGAGATCTGTCTTGACTCCAAATTTTTGGTTTTTAGTCCTCCAGGATAGCATCATTTGATTTACAAAGTCACTTTGGAATAATTGTCAAGTTAGAAAGCCATTCTTGGTGCCAAGGTTCATCTTTAAAATTGTTGGCTATATTCTGGGAAAATTTTAGTTCTCTTATTGTCCAAATCGCTTTCATTTTCATCTCAATTTCAATTATCTTTTGGCCTAGTCCAACCTCCTGATTCAAAAGTGCAAGGGTAGTCACCCTTTAATTTGAAGCACCTCTTTGATAGTGTTGGTAAAACCCTCTTTTTCTTTTCATTTCTCTTTGGACAATAGAGGACTTCGATTATCCTAGTTTGGTGTTGACACTTTGAAAGGTCACCTTATCATTGAGAATATCTCTCTTTCATGTCAGTTACGAAAAGGTACCAAGTTAATCAAGAGAAGCGACCCCCTGTTGCCTTTAGCCAGTTACCACCCGTCAAGACTCGTCGACAACCTAAGGGAAAAGGACCCCTTTTTGACCAATCTCCTAAGAGTGAATCCGAGGTTTGTTTTAATCTGGAAGTTAATCCTAGTGAAGTGAGCACCTCTTTTGTACCACTTTCATCAAGTATGGACATGAGTTACACTTTCACCCGACAACAAAGAGAAGCCATGAATCAAACTCTTGAGGATATCTTCCAACGACACAGAAGAGAGTATGGTGGTTCTTCTCATGCTAGTCCACCCGGGTCACCTCCTAAAAATGCGAGATATTTTGATGCTCATCAATGAGCCGAAAGACAGCATAAGCAAGCTCACTCAGATTCAGGGTCACAACACGAAGACCAGAACAACGAATCTAGTGATCACCATATCAACGCAGCTAATGCAATAAGGCATTCAAGACAAACCTCCCCACTTAAAGACACCTCTCGATATGCAAATACAAGATTGAGAAGCATTGAGAGAGAGAAGCAAGCCTACTTAGATGAACAGACTGCTAAAAAGGAAAAATTTTGACAACTAGAGGAAGAGGAATGTGCATTGTTGGATATACAGAAAAAAGTCACCCAAGAAGAAGAAGATAGACTCTATGCACAACAACTCCAAAGCTGATTTAACGGGAGGGGAGCCAATAGTGGGACCAACTCGCCCCCATCTACCCCTTCCCCTAGCCCTTGAAGAAGATCAAAGACACCCTCACGATCCCCAAGTCCTAGAGGAAGAAGGACTTCAAGATATGACCATCATAGGAGACAGTCGTCCCATAGACATTCAAAGCAACCCTCCCAACGAGCACATCATGGCTCACAACATGGAGGCAGTTATGCTAAATTTGATCATATGGACTTCATGACTATGCAACAAGAACCATCCTTTCAAGCCTATGTGGAGCAATATGTGGAACAAAATAAAGACCAATTCTTGGAAAGTCTTATCAACAAAGGTGCTAAAGTTCCATATAATTTTGATGTTCACCAAAAGATCAAGAAACAGAATCCTTCAACTGATGAGGTGATCTTACAAATGCAAAAGGATATAGACAGGATGAAGGCTCCCAAGAGCACATTTCATTTGGACTCCATATGTTCTAACCCCATTGACAAAAGTGTGGTGATGGTAGAATTTCTTAAGAAAGTTGAATTCCCAACATACGACAAATATGATGGCACTGGTGACCCTCACGACCATGTTCAACAATTCTACATAATGAGCTTTTCCTTTCACCATGAAGACTCCTACTTGCTGAGATTATTTCCAAGGAGTTTAAAAGGTCAAGCCATGGAGTGGTTCACCAACCTTTCCCCTCCAGTAAAGACATTTAAAGAACTTGTCCAAAGATTTGTTCAACATTTCGCTTACAACTTATCTAGGTCGGTCACCATGCTTGATTTGTGTAAACTTAAACAAAATCAAGGGGAATCTTTTGTCACCTTTTTACAATGATGGAGGCGATTGTGTTCGAAATACCCAAGGACAATCCCTGAAGAAGAGAGAATTGATATCATTGTGAACAATCTAATACCAAAACTCAGCTATGAAGTCAAGAAAATCCCATTTAATTCCTTTGATACTATGGTAGAGGTGGCATGCCGCATTGAGGATGTCCTAAAAAAACAAGGAATTTTGGCTAAACCAACAAATAACAACAATAGCCAAAATAACAATACTAATGGTAACAAGGACAAAAAGAACTCCTATTGGAACAAAAATAAGCAAGTGGTCAATGACGGAGTTGTTGATTCATCTCAGGTCAAAAATGAAGGAGTTCTTAACCTCTCTCATGCAGTTCAAGCTATGAAGTTGCAAACATCTTCAACACCACAAGACAAACCTAAGTATCAAAAGAGATCTAAAACGGAGAAAAGATAATTTACTAAATTGGGAGAATCTTATGCAGACATTTTCAAGACACTAGTTGCTCATAATTTGGCACACCCACAGGATCCTACAAAACATCGAATACCGAATCCTTTACCTCATTGGTGGGATGCTAAGGCTTTTTGCATTTTCCATAATGGGATTGGACACGACATAGAAAATTGTTTTAAACTCAAGCATCTTGTCGAAGACCTTATTGAGAAAGGACAATTACAAGTGGATGGGTTAACCAGTAATGCAGACCATAAAGCCTTTAAAGAGCCCTTACCTAAATATGAAAAAGGAGAGAATTCTAGCAGTAAGAATGGCAAGGCGGCCATTAACTATACATACACACATGCTGACAATGTGATTAACATGCTTGAAGTGGCTGCCGATAACATCAACATGGTGAGAAAGAAAGATCCTTATGGACATAATGTGGACTCAACTCCTATGACTAATGAAAGACCCACTGTGGTGATAAGAGGTCCTCACTCACAAGGAATGCCTCAGTCCCTCAATGCTGTCACTAGGGATCAGGCCCAAGCACCCATTATCATCAAAGGTCCTAGCACTAGCAAGTCTAAACAGCCCGTGTCCAAAGGTGCTCCTCTCAAATCTGCCGTTGGTCCTGATTCTAATTATAATCTTATTGACCAGCTACAATGTACACCCGCTCAGATATCCATTTTTGAGCTTTTAGAATTATCTCCTAAGCATAAGCGTGTCCTTGAGGATGCTTTGCGAGCAGCCAATGTCCCTAATAACTTAGATATTGACCAATTCCAAAACATGGTCAACCATTTGGCTAGCCCTCATTACCTCACCTTCTCAGAAGAAGATGACAAATCCATTAGTCACCCACATAATTTGGCCTTACACATCGAAGTCATGATTCATAAAACCCGTGTTAGGCGTGTACTGATAGATGGGGGTGCGGGGCTCAATATTTGTACCCTGAGTTTGCTGCTAGCTCTAGGGTATTCCGAGAACGTCATTAACACAAAGAAAAAGATCACAATCAAAGCATATGACGAGGCAGAAAGAAGTTCTAAGGGATTGGCTGTTTTGCCTATTCGCATTGGTCCCGTAGAAAAAGATATATTATTCCAACTTGTTGATGTTGGACCTCTAGCCTACAACATTTTGCTAGGTAGGCCATGGATTCACGAAATGCAGGCAGTCCCATCAACATATCACTAGTGTGTTAAGTTTCCCCATAACGGTGTAGAAATTTGCATCCCTGCAGACAGTGCTCTATCAGTTAATAACATTTCTGCGGGATTACATGTACCTTTGAATAGGGAAGCTGACAATCCTAGCAGTTCACTTGAACAATGCAAGAAGAAATTCAAGACCATGGACCTTGGGATGGGAGATTATAAGATTGATTCTTTTACAAAAATGCCAATCTCTCCTAGGTCTTATGGGAGACCATCCCCAAATGTGAAGCCTTCGTCATCAACAATGACGTTATTTGGGAAATTTGTTGAGTCTTCGGTCCCCATTCAAGAAGAGAAAGAGGAAGTTGCTGTAAGGGACTGGATATATCACAAGGAGAAATACAAACATAACGAGAATTTTGCTCCTTCACCTGAAACTTATGGGAAAGGGTATACACTGGTTAAAAATATGGGATATCCGGGATTTGGTCCCCTTAGTCATAGGCTGGATGCTAAAGTTGAGCCTCTTGATCATACTCTTTTTGGACGAAAGAACAAGTCCACGATTGGCTTAGGTTTTGAGAATAAGAAGAAGAAAGGTGTCCCTGTCCCAGCTGCGACAGACAGTGACAGTGATGTAGATTATACGCCTGATCTTTCCAACCAACAAGATGTGTTTGATGATTGGGTGCCCTCAACGAATCTCCTTTGGGGAGATTCCACAAATTTGATGCTTAATAGTCCTACTATCCCAGCTGCGACGGATAGTGACTGTGTGACTTCTAGATCGACAAAGGAAAGTGTTACTATCCTAGCTACGACAGATAGTACCAATACTAGCACTAGAGAGGGGGAAACCCTTCCTAACCTTGAGGCTTCTACATCACGAGGCCTAAATGATGACTCAGAGATAGACTCCCATGAATATGAATGGGATTCACTTTCAGATGCAACAATTGATCTAGACGTGGATATTATCCATGCCTATAGTACCCAACCCGATGCGACTAACGATCCTAGTGTTAGACTAGAGGATTGCCCTCCTCAAATCGCCTTAGTAGACGATGCTTCATTTGATAGGATGAATCCTAATTCAGGTATCTTAGGAGAAGACTTGATGAACTCCGATTATATGGTCACCAGAGATGACACCTTTCGCATTAACAACATCGAACCCACCATTGACTTACCCCTTGTTCACTTTGACCTAATTGACTGGTCTGAGTGCCACCAAGAGCCCACATTCCTCACATTTCACAACGATTACAAAATTGCTTGCTATCTGAATGCTCTCAAACCCGTGGCTTCTTCCACTAGTGAACCAACAACCAGCATGACAGAGCCTGATATTAAGTACCTCAGTCTCAAAACAAAAGAAAAAAAGAAAAATAGGTCTGATGGCGAAAACCACTTTGTGGCGGTGTCAGAACCAAAAATAGTAAAAAGAAATGACGCATCCGAAGGTGAAAACCTCTTTGAGGCACCTAAGGATGGGGTACTTAATAACTTGCCGAGTTATTTCCAGGATAGATCATCAATATTGAATGAACCAACAAAGCCAGTCAATTTAAACATAGAAGAAAATCCTCAGATAGTCCATCTTGCTCAGTCTTTATCAGAGGAAGAGACCAAGGCATATGTACAATTTTTACAGAAAAAGAAAATTAATTTTGCATGGACCTACTCAGACATGCCAGGGCTTGACACGAATCTCATAATGCATCACTTATCTATAGCTCCAGGAGTCAAGCCAGTAAAACAGAGATTAAAAAAAATGCATCCACATGTAGCTCTACTTGTCAAAGGAGAATTATAAAAACTTTTGAGAGCTGGATTTATTAGAGCCATCGATTATGCAGAATGGATCTCAAACATAGTACCAGTCTCCAAACATGATGGGTCCATTCGTGTCTACACAGATTTTAGAGATCTAAACAAAGCCTGCCCAAAGGACGATTTTCCACTTCCAAACATTGACATGATAGTGGACATGACGGCGGGCTATGACATATATTCCCTAATGGATGGTTTCTCGGGGTATAATCAAATCAAAATAGCTCCTAAGGACCAAGAGAAAATAGCATTCACATGTGCATGGGGAACCTACTGCTGGAACGTCATGCCATTTGGGTTAAAGAATGCAGGAGCAACCTACCAAAGAGCTATGACGACTATCTTTCATGATATGATGCACAAAAATATGGAAGATTATGTGGATGATACCCTGGCAAAATCAAGAAAAAGGGACACACACCTCAATGATCTAGAAATAATTCTAGATCGTATGGAACAATTTCAACTCAGATTGAATCCAAAGAAGTGCGCATTTGGCGTCACCTCAGGCAAACTTTTAGGATTCATAATATCAGCAAAAGGTATCGAGGTTGACCCCGAAAAGGTCCAAGCAATCCTAGATATGCCACCTCCTCGAAATATCAGCCAAATGAGAAGTCTTCAGGGACGTCTTCAATCAATTAAGAGGTTTATTTCTCAGCTTGCAGATAGAGCGCAACCCTTCAACAAGACATTGCATAAGGGTGCTTCTTGTGTTTGGAACGAGGATTGTCAAAAGAGCCTAGATCAGATCAAACAATACTTGGCCAATCCTCCGATCCTAATGCCTCCTATTCCAGGGAAACCATTGATCCTATATGTTTCAGCTACAGACACTTCCCTGGGGGCATTATTGGCTTAAACAAATGATACTAGGAAAGAACGGGCCATCTACTATATCAGCCATACTCTAGTCTCTTATGAGATCAATTACAATAATATTGAGAAGTCTTGTCTCGCGGTGGTGTTTGCTTCTCAAAAGTTGCGCCACTACATGCTTGCTCATACCATACATTTGGTTGCCAAAATTGATCCCCTTAAATACTTGCTTAGTAAGGCTGCCCTGACGGGTAGACTTGCTAAATGGATGATGGTCCTCACTGAATTTGACATAGAGTACGTTGAAAGGAAGGCAATAAAAGGGCAAGCTATTGCCAACCAATTAGCTGATTTTCCAATCCAGGATAGTATGCCAGTCAAAGTGGAATTCCCAAATGAACACATCTTATATACCACTACTCGCACTTGGACAATGTTCTTTGATGGCTCCCGCATGCAAAATGGATCAGGTGCTGGAGTGTTATTTGTTTCTCCACATGGGTACAACATTCTGAAGTCTTACAAACTATTATTCCCATGCACCAATAATATTGCAGAATATGAAGCTTTAACTAATGGCTTGAGAATGGCTATAGAATGGAACATCACAGAATTACATGTCTTTGGGGATTCCCAGTTAATCATCAACCAAGTCAATGAAGAGTATCAAACCAAGGATGACAAATTGATACCCTATAAAAAGATGGTTGATTCTTTGAGACGCTATTTCACCTTTGTGACGTTTCAACAAATCCCTAGGACAGAGAACAAAGCTGCAGACGCCATGGCCACATTAGCTTCACTTCTTCAGTTGGAGACACATGAATCCAGATTTGAATTCCTAGTGGAAGAGCTACACCATCCCATCTTTGACTCGTCTGAAAGCCATGTCATTTGTGCCATTATCACACATGAGTCTTCCCGATATGGTGCTATTTATTCATATCTTTGTGATGGCATCATCCCTGACACATTCACCCACTCTGAACGCTGAAACCTCATCCGTAATGCCTCTCGCCACACCCTCATCTCTGGTGATTTATATAGGAGGGGTTTAGATGGGACGCTCCTTAGGTGCTTGGAAAAGGAGGAATCCAACCAAGCGTTAGCTGACATCCATGAGGGCATTTGTGGTGGACATTCTAATGGTCTTGCCATGGCCCGAAGGTTGCTTAGGGTGGGATATTATTGGCCCACAATGCAGATGGACGCAGTCACCTTTGCTAAGTCATGTGAAAAATGTCAGAAACACGGCAACCTGATTCATGCTCCAGGTAGGGAGCTGATTCCTTCTGTTTCTCATTGGCCATTTCAGCGCTGGGCCTTTGATCTGGTTGGGCAGATTCATCCCAACTCATCAGGTGGACACAAGTTCATTATTACTGCCACTGACTACTTCACAAAATGGGTGGAGGCTGTACCACTTTCTGTTGCTTCAGGAAGGACCATTTCTTTGTTCATCTTGAATCATATCATTTGTCGATTTGGAGTGCCTTCTGAAATCGTTACTGACAATGGAGGTCAATTTAAGAATAAAGACCTAAAGCACCTATGTAAAAAGTTTAAAATTAAGCAACATTGGTCCTCCATCTATTTTCCACAGGGAAACGGACAGGCAGAAACTTCTAACAAAACCATTCTTAAGATTCTTCATAGAACAGTACACAAGAATGGTAGGGATTGGCACTTACAAATCAATCCAGCACTATGGGCTTATAGAACAAGCATTCGCACACCTATAGGAGCCACTCCTTTCTCTCTCACCTATGGCGCTGAAGCAATATTGCCTTTAGAAGTTGAGATACCATCCCTTAGAGTCTCACTCAAAGGTTTGATTACAGATGAGGATTACCGCGCCATGAGGTTACAGGAATTAGAACTTCTAGATGAGAAGCGTAAGGCTTCCTTTGATCATATGAGAGTCTATCAGAAGCGTATGTCCAAGGCATTCAACAAGAAGGTTCACCCTAGAGAATTTCAAATAGGTGATCTTGTTTTACGAGAGAACCCTAAGAACCAACAAAACAGAGAGCAAAAGGGCAAGTTTGAACCTAACTGGCTTGGACCATATGTCATCACAGCTGCTTTTGGTACTGGTGCGTATTTACTGTCAGATCTTGATGGAGAACAGCTCCCTGATCCCATCAACATTGTGCACCTCAAGAAGTTCTATCCTTGATGCTCGTTCTGTCTGGGGGCATCCTTTGTACATATCTTATTGATCCTGAAAAAATTCCAAAAAATTGATATATGATGCTGAAAAAACCCTAAAAATCATATAAAGTCCTAAAAAAAATATAAAAAAATCAAAATACTCAAAAAAATAAAAATAAAATAATAATAATAGAAAAAGTGCCTTGGTGAAAACCTAGCAATAGGCGCCTTGGTAGCAAAAATCTAAAAAAATGAAAAAATGAAAAGAATCCAAGTGGTGAAAACCTGGAAACAGGTGTTGTTTGAGGCCTCTGCACCCCTATTTGTTAGCATGCATCCTCGACACTTAGCCACTTCCCATCATGCCTTGACCTTATTTGGCCTAGTCCGGAATTGGTCTTTGTCTTTGTCTAGGGGGCATGACTGTTAGCATTGGTCTTTTAGAAATATTCGTCTCTCGGGGCATTTCACAAACAGGTGTTTTTCAACACCACCCCAAAATAGTGTTTTTCAACACTACCCTTGCGTCGAGTGTTTCTTAACACTTATCAGGTGTCTTACCCAAACAGTCTCGTATGACGCGATATTTCTCATTTGTAGATATGAGACTCAAAATTTGACTCTATGACCAACACACACGCACTTAAACAATTAACTCGCTGATGATATGATGACTTTATTTTTTCTTTGTGTGCTATCTATGAGGATTTCTTTGATGAGTGGTCCCTCCCTGAGAAGTCTTCGATGATGCATTGCTAGAAGACTGAGGGAATGAGAACATGTTTTTTTTCTTTATCTGCTTGTGGGTATATTTTGTTGATCCTAACTATCATGAGCATTTATGCTGGTCCTACTTGACACTATGGATTGACAAGGTATTATCCTTGAATATTTTGCGAGTGCATGCTTTTAGTTATCCTGACTTTCATGTGTCTTGATACAAGCATAATCTCGCCATATCAAATTTAGGTGATCTCATTGCATTAGTCATCTTGACCTATATGTCTTTGATGCCTAGGTAAGATTCTCACATTTCTATCTGATAAAGATCATATTCATATCCACATAGTTATGCTAGTGTGCATTGTATGATCTTACGACGCTACCAATAAAGCTCGATGATGATAATTAGATGTCTATAAGCGTTGTGACCTTGCAAGTCAATCACTTTCATAGTAGCTTGCATTTCTAGGGTCATGTTAGTCTAGTGTTGCATTTTGCATATGGAAAGAGCTCTCCTTTTCATCCTACGTAGACCTGTCAGTCGACTGCGCTCACCTTCTCTCCTTCTTGATCATGTCTTTCGCTCGTTGTCTTTTTCATCTCGAACCTGTTCCTGTTCATCACAAGGGGTTAATCATATCATCATATCTATATCAAAACTGTCATTTTCAAGAAACATAAGTCTATATCATACATATGAGAATTAAACATACATCTATGAGAGAGAACATACATAAGCACATACATAAGCATTTTGAGCAAAATGACAAGACAATATACATAAACTGATACATCCATCACAAGTGAGACAAATACACATGATACACCGAACATCCAGTAATCTCATATATAATGTTATGATATACAATACAATATGGGATCCCAAAATCTGGATCAACAGTCTCAAAATATATCTAAAACATCTAAGACCTAACCCTAAGACTCGCTACCACCCTCGTGAGGAGCTCGTGGTGGTGGAGGAGGCATAGCTCTCCTATCGAGTACCACATCTGATACCCCTGCCCGCTGAGAGTATGATGGTGCTCTCTCACCCTCTGGGATGGCCTACAGATATAACCTGTGATAATAGGTAGCTCTCGCTGACTCTCGTCGGAGCTCTAGTGCCTCGGCCTGTGCCATCGCCTCACGGCATGCTATCTCTGCTCTGAGATCAGCTATCTGCTGATCCCGCTCTGCCCTTAGATCCAGGAGCTGCTGATCTCTCACAGCTATAGTGGTTCGCAGCTGCTGTATCTCTGCCTCCTGAGCCTGTATCTGGGCTCTCAGGTCCTCTCCCCCCGCAGGCTGCTCCTACCGTGCCTCTGCCTGTCGGCGAGCTGGTCTCGCCTCCTCCTCAGGTGTCACTGACCGCTGTCCCCATGACCATTTCCGGCCACCTGATCTCGACCCCTCTCCTCTCTCCATCCTCCTCCCTCTCCCCCTCCTACCATCTCCTCCATCCCCTCCCTCCCCTCCTCCCTCCCCTCCGTCCCCTCCGTCTCCTCCGTCTCCTCCCGACGCTGGCACCTGTACATCTGGTACTGTAAACCGAGGGAATGGTACCCTCCGCCGCTCTGCTCTGTAGGCTCCATCAGCCCCTGCGTCTGCCACATTTGGGAAATAATCCCAAGGCTGGCTCCTGATAGCTGCTGTCTCTGCGACAGCCTGCTGATAATCCAGCATGGGTAGCCACCCATGCCCCTCCTCATCCCTAGCCCTGGCATATGTAGTAGTCTCTATCGAGACTCGTTGCTGCCTCCCAAACTGCTGCCACACCCGAGTGATGCAGAATCTCTCTACGATCTCTGCATATCGACCTACCAGTGGCTGACTGCACAGCATGTAGCTCAACTCATCCGCTGCATCCCCCCAAACCTCAACCTCCCTGTACGGCCTCCATGTGAATGAGGCTATCTCATCCAAAATCTGCCAATAATAGGTCACATCCCCAGAATGGGCATGTGATATAAACCCGATGTACCTATAAATGTAGGGGCACCTCCTCTCCCTTGGCTGAACCCTGGGGTGCACCACAGCAATGTGCTCCCATGCCCATACCTGTGCCAGGATGGCACCACATGCCCATGTCCGACCGTCCCTGTAGACGATCTCGTGCAGCTCATGATACATCTCTGCCAAGATCGCAGGCCCCCATGCCATCCGTCGGGGCCTGCCTACCAAGTCTACCAATAACCTGCCCCATCCAAGCGGGAATCCCTTCTGACTGCGATCAGTCATCAGGATCTATGAAATGATAGAGGCCACAATGCATGGCACCGGATAATCTCTGCCAAAATCATCAAGCAGTCACTCCCAGCTGACATGCCTGTCCAGGATAGTCACATCCTGAAACATCTCCTGAATCAATCGACGCCCCTCAGTGGCATCCTGATCATAGTATACCTGTGACAACACATAAATCATGTTAGTTTTCATCTTTTGAAAATATTACGTTTTACATGACTATCTCAAAAACATGATTATACTTATAGGCTCTCCGTGGCATGGAACTCGGAGGGTCCTATAGACATCCTCCAGTGTGATGGATGCCTCGCCTGTAGGAAGGTGGAAGGTGTTGTGCTCGCTGTGCCATCTCTCAGCCAGCGCAGTCAACAACCCATGGTCCGCTCGGATATAGGGGTACCTCAACAGATACCAGAATCCCATCACCCTGAGGTCGGCATTGCCCGGATCATCCAGATCTCGGACACACCGTAATCCTGTCACCTTCGGCGCTCTGATGATGAGCACTGAAAAAACCTCCTGCAAGTCAAAACCAAACCCGTTGTTAGCACATATCATGATGGATGTCTAAAAACTCAGTATAAAACACCTTAAAAACGTAACATTGTCTAGACCCATGTCATTTTTGCTCAAAAATACATTAAAAATCAATATTTTATGCTAGGCGATATTCTTTTTCTGGAGAAGTATCGCGTGATACTTCTCCCTATAGTGAGGTGATAAACCTTATATCGCACGATACATCGTCCAGTATCGTGCGATACTTCACCCAGTATCGTGTGATACTGGTGCCTAAGGTCGCGCGATACTTTGGGGTCACGCGAAGTATCGCGCGATACTTCTCCCCAAAGCGCACGATACTTCTAAAGTATCGTGCGATATTTCGCCTAAGAAAAAAATTTGAAATTTAAAATTTAAAAAAACGTGCTAAAAAAAGCTATTAAATGCTAAAAATGACCAAAAAGCTCAAGTTTTTCGAAAACATACCGGGGCAGGATAGTGTGGTGGCCGGTTGTGCAACCGGGCACGCTTGAATCGATGCCTGTGGACGGGAACTCCTGCTTGCTGGGCCATTTTCTCTCTCTAAAGCTCTGAAATTCTCAAATTGCTAAAAGACAAATGATTTTTGAAAATGACATTTTGACCCCTTTTATAGTCTTTTGACTTTTTGACCTCATTTTCAAAACACCTCAGAATTGCGCGAAAATTGCACCCCTAGCTAATTTCGACGTCCTGGATCCATTTTCGGACTCGAAATCAAAATCCGAGGTCATCTTGATAGTCAAAATTGGATTTCAAAATCTTCCCCCCTTCTGCGCAGTTGGCTGATCTTTTGAGGCCTAATCTTTTAATCTTTGTTGGGGCATCGTCATTCCTTCCTTTTCATGTCTTCCAAACTTCTAGTCTTTCATTCATATTTATTCCATTCCCTCATTTCTCACGTTTGACTGCATCTTTCCAGTCAGGCTGGGGCATGTTCTATTGCCTAATGGTTAACCTATTTGACCCTTACATTCGATTGTGATTTTATTATGATTTGATCAAATCCTTATCAATTCGCTGTTCTCCTCTCTACCTGATATCAATTTCGATTCCGAGGGGGTAGTACCTATGGGATTCTCATCCCTAATTGCTTGATTTTCCTGATTCAGACATCTTTTGTGAGCTTTCGCTCAAATTTGAGATTCTTATCTCTTACTTTGAATGTGATCCCGAATCGACCTCATGTTCAAAGACCCTTGGTTATGCTTTGTCCGGATATGATCTCGAATCGACCTCATATCTGAGTTGTTTTGTGATCCCAAATCGATCTCACATTGCAACTTCATTTTTTGACTACATGTGTTCCTAAATCGATCACACATTAGTTAAAGATGGGCAAATGTATGCACCCAAAAATGGTCACCTAGACTTTGGGCCCCATTTATTCAATTTACCAATCCTGAATCATTTTGATCAATAATCAATATTTTCAACAATATCAATCTCTTGATCAAATCTTAATTTCGATCATATATTAAATTTTTATCCTATGGGCTAATCATTTATCCTAAGTCTTTATTTGATTAAAAAGAATATTTCCTCCCTTTTGATTAAATAAAAAAGCCCCACTTTTCCTCTTATCCTAAGTTGCACAAATAAAATATTATTCTTATTTTATTAAAAGGGAAAAAGCACTTTTTATCTCATATGGACATAAAGTCAACTCTTATTTTCCTATTGGAGGATACTTGTGCACATGGATTGCTCCTCTTTCAAGCTCCACCGCTGATTAAGACTTTTTGCCTCTTAATCTCCATGGTCCATTTCACCTCATTTCTTATAAAAGGAGAGCTCTCTCCTTCATTTATATATCTCATGTTTTATGCTAATGTTATGCTGCAGGTTTTAGCTACATTTGGAGTTTGAAGACATTGAAGACTTGTTGCATTTCATTGTAGTTGCATATTTGCTTTCATAGTTGCATGATAATGGCATTCTTAGCTTAGTTTCCTTTTATGCAATAGAATAAGCTCACATAGTTTAAATAGGAGGCATTGTAATCCATTGCTACTTCTTTTCATAGCTTAGTTTGCACTTCATTTGATAGATTAGTCTTGCACATTCATACTAGTTGCATTGGCATTGCATTTTTCATTTAAATTCTTGGGGACATTGGCACTCTTGCCCTTGTCTTCACTTGAATCTCTCATTGCATGGTTGACTAGCAAGGTCACATTCTTGTAGCTCTAGCTGAGAGAAAAACTCATAAGTCCTTTGCAACTCCATGCATAAAGAGGTATGAGCCGCTTTGTGAGGCCTCATTGTTGAGTAACCTTGCAAGTAATGGTTCATAGAAGTGTGGTCATTTTTACACTACACAAAGACATGGTGGAATGCATGAAAAAGGGTGTATAGGATCAAAAGAACCATGAAGCGGATAAGAGACATCGGGAAAAGGAGTGGATGACATGGAAGGTTCTTGATCTTGATCTTTCTTTATGTTCTTCTCTTTATCAGAGTCCTCTTGACATGGAGCCACTTCTAAGGACAAGGAAGCATGTTGGGATTGTATGGATGACTTTGGAAGAGATGGTGGAGGACTAGCTGAAGTAGGGATTATAGCATATGAAGGCTTAGACTCTTTAGATTTATCATTATTGAAAGTCTTTGCAGCCAAGTGAAGGTTAGCTTGAGTTTCTTTAAGAGGTAGCCCTGGGGGATAACTATAGGGAACCACATGAAAAGTATCAGGGCTTGTGTCAGATGAAGGTTCTGTGAAAGATTTGAAAGACTCGGAAGCTTTAGGAAATGTATGGGTATTGGAGGAAGTAGGGGATGGAAGGGAACCATCACAAGACAAAGGTCCAACATTAACATGATCTTGCTTGAGAGTGTAATCTTTATTTTCAGCCTGAGAGTTCTTAGAGGAGAGATCCTTATAGTATGCATGTTTATAATCAGCATGGTAAACTTTCTCTTCCTCAAGTGAAATAGATGGATCATCTAGGGATTGTGCATAGAAATCATCAAAGTCTCTTTCATAATCAGAATCATATGGATCGCCCTCACGATCTATCCAATGTGACAGCCCATTTGTAGTAAGCAGGAATGGACGATGAGGAGGACTCTTAGGAACAGAGGTGTCATAGATATCATTACATTGTCTGTCGTCATAGTCATCATAGTCTTCAAAGCTAGATGTGTCACTCTCCGTGGAAGAGGTATCATATTGCTCAATTTTTTTTCGGGGGCATGGTGACATGTACAAGTCTTTATCAAATGGAAAAAAGTATAAAGATTCCATGGAGAACTTTTTAGATTCCTTCTCTTTCTCAAGTTTGTCAAGTTGGACTTGCATAGCTTGCAGCTGCTTCATCATAGCGGTGATTATAGCTTCTTCCTCTTGTGTACTAATTCTTTGAGACATGTGTACTGATTCTCAATAGCTATTGCTCTATTCCTGACACAATGATATTTTTGACAGATTCTAGAACTAGGCTGGAAACATTGGATATCTTGCAATTTGACAATTTCTGACAACTCTCTCAAATTTTTCCAAACGACACTCTGCAGACTCGTACGACACTGGGTAGTCTATGAAACGATAGTTGCTAAACTCATACGATAGTTGGGTAATACTGAAATGACTCTTGACAAAAATCGTACGACTTTTGACTTCCTGAAATGACTTTTGACTCCAGAAAAGATTTTACGTCAATTTTTGCAAAATTTAAGGTCTTCAGTTTTGGATTGTTTGCAACTTGTACTATCCAGATTTTGAAGGTTATACCAGATTTGATCATTTTTAATAGCCAAATAGATAAACAAGCACGTAGAACAACAAGCAAGTGATTCCAAGCACATCTGAAAACAATGAACAAGGGCAAAAGCAACCTTGCGCATGAACAATCAAGTGACCAAATTGTGCTAATCCCTGAGAGTACTAATTGTGTATGTTCTGAAAAGTTTTGCAATAACACACATATACCTGAAAGTGAAAAATTGGTCTCTCTAGGGTTTTTAGTAATGGTTTGACTCTGCAACTTTTATGATTCAAAGGGGTGAACTCCAATCCCGGCACACCAGGGTTTTGACACAGTCCGAGAACTTAATCTTCAAGAGCTGCTAGGGAGATCTGACAACCCAACAATGAACCATACCCATGGAGATTTCTTCCACAAGGACATTTATATAGCGGCTGTCACTACCATGGCAAAAATGGCTATTACCGCTTGAGGTTCCGTCAACATAGTTTTCCCTGTGAAGGGATTGTCCACTACAGTTAACCCTCTCTAAAGGTGACTCACAGATTTATACCACAAGGGGACTTGGCTCCAGATTCAAGGTTTTGACACCTCTTCACTTTTAACCCAAACAAAGCAAGCAGATTAATCCGACATGCTAAGACAAAGTTTTGTTCCACCAAGGTCTGTGATATCAACTCCACATGATCTATCAACCTCTCCAGGGAGAGAATGTATCAATCAATAAGAAAAGATGCACTAACCAATTTTGATTCACCAAAGCTCATGATATCAACCCTACGTGATCTATCAACCTCTCCGGAGAGAGAATGTGTCAATCAATAAGAGAAGATGCACTAACCAAGTTGAATGTGAAACGCACTAAGTATCCTCCCTACCTACAAGGATTTTATCGTCAAGAAAGATTTCTCTAGGAATTCAATCTCTCAAGAATCACAAATAGTGTTCATAGGGCCTAATTACTATGTGAGCACAGATATATTCTCGAAAGCAAATCTACCAAAAGCATCCAAAAAGTAGAAAGAGGAACACTTAACGCTTAAAGCAAATATGAGATGAGTCCACAAGGTGGAACACTTAACACCTCACACAAGCTGAAAATGAGTCCACAACTTAGAAAACAAGTGAGTTCCTAAAAGCACAAAAAGGTTGCCAAATGGAACACTTAACACTTATGTCCTGTTGACCCCTCCCCTTTATGGCGCTGAGATTGCAACCACGAGGTGGAAATGAGGGGCCGACGGATTAGCGAGTCCAATAACCCAAGATAGCAATCAAGATCAATCACAAGTATTCTAAGACTACTTAATGAATCCTTAAAAGGTCACAACCTAATATCAATTATGCAAGTGTGTAGAAATAGATAAAAGCATGAAAGGATGCACACAAGCCAGACACATAAGAGATTTATTTTAAGTCCAAATTGAAATGTTAATAGATGAAGGAGAATACCTTGGATCCTTGCAATGCGCTTAGTAGATTTTACTTGATTTTTAATAATTTTTGTTGAGCTTTACTATGCAAGCAAGCTACGAACTCTCCAACAAGCCAACAAGCAAACAAGATATGCAAGTTATATTCAACTTATGAAAACCCTAGGGTTAGATCTAAAAATCAATTGTTAGGAGAAATAATAACTAAAAATTAATCCAAATGACAACTCATATCATGCATTGAATCATATGAAAAATAAGTGCATACCCATCACAAAATTTTAAGTTTTTTGCACTGCATTTGACCTAGTCAACAAGATCTAATTTTTTTGATATGATTTTGGCCACAAAAATAAAAATTTAGAATAGAGACCCATACTAAAAAATAGAGAGATTTCCAAAAGTGCAAAAATTTTAGAAAAATCTCTTCATTTGTGCTTTAGAGACCTATTTTATCAAAATAGACCAGTTTTTGTAAATTGACTATTTGAGCTATGATATCATGTCCAAATTTAAAACACAAAGAATGGACCCCCTGTAAAATTTAAAGAGATTTTCAAAAATATAAAAATCTCCAAAAAATATTCTGATTTGCGTCAGATATTAATTTTTTTTGAAATTTTAAGAAAAAATTATTAAAAATTCAAAACTTTTCAAAAAATTCTAAATTTTTTACTGTAGCTTTTCTAACATGTCAACAACCTGAAAAAAAAATTTCAGACCAAAATTCCAAGAAGTTTGGGAGATAAAATTAAATCTTTGAAACTTTGGGGTTTTAGCTCCCAAAAAAATCAAAACCAGCATGCAAAGGTGGGTTGCCCCACGGTGGGCGCCAGAAATGTGTGTGTGAAAATTGTACCTTATCTGTAGACACAAAACTCATTAAAATATTAGAGGTTAGCTAAAATTGAAATCGTGCAAAATTGAAAGCTATCTAACCAAGCGATTTACTGCCTTCTAATAGGTGTGAGATTAATGTTCTCAGATTGTAATCGAGATCAGTGACCTAGACGACACCTAAATGAAAGATTTGAATGCAATTGATCTAGATATGAAATATGAATGCAATTAATCTATTTTTTTGATATTTTCTATGCAATAAGAATGATAAAAACCGATATGAATCTATGCTAGATGAAATTGATATGCTATGAATCTAACAATGATATGTAATATGAATGCAAAAATAAGATTGATCTCACAAAAATGTCGATTCACAAGAGCTTTGATTCTTCAATTCCAATTCTCCAGCGTGATTGTGCAAAATATGAGATGATTTGTGAAGAGCTAAAGCCTTAATTTATAGAAATCCAGGGCTTTGGAGGTGCATGGGAAAAGCCATAAATCACTCAAATTAACTCATCTTGATTTTTGAGTTATCTGATCATGAAAGATAGTTAATTCTCAAAATCATGCAAAAATATGCAAAAATAGCTTTTTAACTCAAATTAGAGTTTAGATCAGCTTTTTGAACTTCAAAAGGATGTTGAGTTCCAAAAAGTCAATAACTTGCATTGATTTTCTGATTTAGAGTTTAACTGTTTCTTTTGAATATGCATAATAATTAAGAATTAAATAAATAAATAAAGTGATTTATCCTCAACTCAACTGATTTTTGAAATAAAATAATTAATTTATGGGTTAATTAACTATTTTACCAAACTTTTATTAAAAATTATATTATTAAATAATGACAACATGCTTTAATTAATTAAATAAGAATTTAATCAATTAAAGATAGGAATTTTGATTTATTGTCAAAATTAAATAATACAATTAATAATAGATAGAATTAAATTTAATTACACAATTAAGTGGTAAATATTAAATCTAATTAATTAAATATGAAAATATTCAATTAATCAAACTTAGGATAAATGTGATTTATCGCCAAATAATCATTAAATTAAAGATAATTAAGATAATTAGGAATATTACTAGGAATATTCCCCGATGCAGAATTTAAGATAATCAATTATGATTCGATGATGTTAGATGTGCCTTAGGTTAGGACTTTGATGTCAATTTTGTTCGATTTGTCGATGTAGGAGGTTAATGAACTTATAGCCCATTTTTGGGGTATTACAGGTATCGATTAGCTACCTTGCTCCCTATTTTCAAGAGAAAAATCTTGGCATTTTTTGACTAACACATTTGGTGCTCATTTTTCAGTCTTCCTCCTTCTTCTAGAGGCTTTTCTCTACATTAGCGTAAGGCTCTTAGTCCCTTGGTTTGACCTTCACTCTGAATGATTGTTGTTTCTTTCTTTTAAGTGGGGGGTTTCTAATTATTCTCTTTTTGCATGCAGGTTTCATCACTCCAAAATTTGTTCAGATAGCTTGTAGTGTAACTGATATAAAAGTAGTGCATTCAAGTTGCTCCTTGCCCAATGGATAAGATTTTGGTATGCAAAACCAAATTTTTTGGAGTTTACATCTAGTAGGCAGGATTTCCTAGGAGTCTCCAGAACTATGAATAAAAAATCCACAATGCCATAGGTTAAATATTTATGTTGGCGCTCTTGTTTCCCTTTCCACAATGATTTGTTTTCATAGCAATACACTACGCCATGTTTTGGCACAATGTGCATCTTGGAGAAATTTTTTCTTCTACCTCATTAAAGTCTCTGTAGCTGCTAGTATGTGCCACATGTCAGCAGGGCACACATTTATGCTAGGATCTCTTTTCTCTTTATAGAAGACCATGTACAGACACCATGTATCTGCCAAAGCATAAATCCTCACATCTCTTTTTAGTGGGCCTAAGAATTTCAAAAGCACACATCTAACTATGTGAAATTACGTGTGTGGCTGCTTCACAAATGTTCAGGAGAATATTTTTCCTTTCTCAAAGTAGGTTTCACGTCCATGCATTGTGTGTCACCCTCAAGAAGATAAAGAGCCTACAAAGTAAAACTTCCACACATCTTGCATCCACAGACTTTTTTCTGATCTTTCTAGGCATAGTTTCCAAGTTTCAGTTCAGGTGCATGTTTCAATAAAACCATCACGATGATTGAAGGAGAGGTGGTTATTAAATAGAATAGTGGCATTCTTTTTCTTTTATGGATGAGAGATTATCTATCGATACTAGGAGTCATTGATCACGCTCATACCTCATCATCCCTACCAATTGAGACACCTAGTGTATTTTCATAATCATTCTCTATTTCGAAGAATCAAACCATGTTTTGGCTTTAAAAGGGAAGAGTGTTGTAAATGAAAAGGGGGAATATAATTCCAAAAGAGAGAGATTTATTTTTCTCTCCCAAGGAAATAATTTTAGAGAATGAAAACAAAGAAGTGATGTAATATTTTTGTGTAGGCCTTAAAATTTTAATGGACACCTTTGAATCATGAATATATCAATTGTGCATTTTTGGCCCTTTGATGTCTTTGAGATCTGTTGTTTTCATTGAGTATTTTATGTGTCATTTTACTTAAGTGAATACATATTTGGATTTGATAGGTGGATTATACATTGTGAGCTTATTTTCTTTTTCAATGATTATTTCATATGTTTTTACTTTATGTCTAATACTTGAATGTTCTTTGGTTCCTTTTTGTCCTCGATCTAGAGGTTGCCTTGATATTCTTGTTCACATAATAGCCTATGTAGTTTGGTTTTAAAGTGTTCCAAAAGCTTGGAATTTCACCTCATTTAGGTTAATACTTCTTCCCTTTCCCCTCTGCAAAAAACATTAAGAGCCAACTTCTAAAATCCTAGAGGTTGCTCAATGAAACAATGCAAAGTCCCACACTGTGAGCTTCCCATAAGGTTGTTCACCTAGGAGCAATTTTAGGCATAAAAAATAATCATATAGAACATAGATCTAAACAAAAATTACACCAACCATTTGGTTATGTATATGGTAGGTGATGAAAAACATCGAGTTAAATACAACTATTAAATTTTATATTTGTCATTTTTTAATATGAGGAGAAGTTGAGCGGGTTATTAGATAAATTAGATTATGTGTTATGTAATAATAGATATTAAAGATAAATTTTATTAGATCTTTAAGAACTATTTAAGCCAAATAAGATATTGGGTTCATCACATAGTGTGTTGGTTAAGTGGTAGATTTGTTATTATGACAATGGAGGTTCAAACCCCCATTGGGTCATTGTAATCGTAGGCTTGTGCCTTCTCTTATCCAATGTTCTCATAGGTTTGAACCTTATTTTTGGTAATTGGAGATGTGATACTCCATTTTTGATCTCACCAATTCATAATTCTATGTTGTTTAAATTATTTCACATGGCGATAAAGGGCATGCCATGCAACCATTATTGATTGCATTAAAAATATTACTCGACATAAAAATAAAAAAGGAAAAAGGAAAAAGGAAAAAGTCAAACAAGACATTATCCAAAGTTTAAAATTAAAGTATAAATTCTCTTTATCATGTAATGAAAATAAATGATTTTTATTATATTAGAGACAATGTACAAAAATCAATACATTATGAGGAGTCTCTGCCCTAGTCAAGATCTAAACCAATCACCAAATGTCAAAAGAAAGCAAAATATGACATAGGAACGAGTATGAACATTTTATAATAATAAACATAACTACAAGGTCATAAACAAATCTATGACCTACAATATTGTTACTACATTCAGTAACATCACAGTCAAAATTTTCCAAGGGGGGAGCCATATCTGGATCAATTGTACTCTCCCATCGATTCTCATGCATGTTTTTGGTCTATATTCATGTCTTTTATTTCTTGTTAATGATTTTCTTCCAATTCAAATAGTTATTGAGTAGATCCAACTCTTCCTATTTAAACTTATTATTCCCATGCGGAAAAGAATAGGTAGAGTGAATATCAACCTTGTACACTAACATAACACCTTACTTGAGAAGCAACATGAACCTATCTTTTGGGATTTGCAATGTGATTGATATATGTAACATAAGCATAAAGTAGATGAGTTTACATTCAACTTCAGTAAGAAGCCTTCCTTTGGATTGAAAAATCTCTTCATTCCTCCTTTTCTATAAAAAATAAAGGGCTTTATTAGTGAAAGATGTATTATCCTAAATTATAAGCACATATAATTAGATGCTCAAATAGGCCCCATTTTAATGTTCTTGAGTTTTCACGTTCCTTATGCTTGATCTAACTCCATACCACTTATCTTTTTTCCATCTACTCTATCTTTTCAACCCTAGTACCAAATTTTAATACATTTTAGGGGGAATAGGTCGGCCAAGCTGACCTAATCCCCTTGGTTTGCCCTAAAATTCAAATTGAGGGCTTGTCTCAATAATTAAATGGATAATCTAAAATCCCATCAACTTCTTTCAAATTTTGGGCTCCAAAATGTTGTGAGAGGTATATAAGCAACCTACCTCTCCTCATTTTGCTAAAACCATGATCAAATTTCAAAACCACTCTCAAGATTTCAAGAAGTGTTCAAGCATCCAAGAATTCTCAAGAAAGATTTTAAGAATCCAAGACATTATTTTAAGGTAATATTCTCCAATGTATCAAGCTTACCTCCCTCATGAAGGCCAAGTAGAGGAAATGCCAATCAAGAAAGAAGATCCTTTTTCCACTCACATCCATTGATCCATTCTTCAAGGAAAGAGTTAATCAAGCACAATAACATTGAAGACTTTGAGGAGAATTAGAAAATTTATACATTTGTCAAGGACATCCTTTATCCTTCTCTACATTTCGAGATCCAACAACTACATAAAACAACATAAAAACAAATCACAAGCATCTTCATAGACATTATGACCTTAATGTCCATTTATGAAGGTATATACATTTACATTATAGATCTAATATCTACTTTACATTGATGCATATATAATAGTGGATTAGGTCTAAGAAGTTCAGGGCACCATAGACAGTTGTGATTGAAAATAGTCAAAAGTGCAAGGAACAAGTATGTCCAAGAAACCTCGTCCTAGGGAGAGGTTGACTAAGGTGATCTAGTCCCTAAAAAATAGATTCAGATGAATTTTATAAGTTATTTACATCATTTGGACCTCATTTATGGTATATGTACCAGGATATCTGATTTTTTTCAATCTATGTATCCCAAAACTTATCTTTCCTCCTTTCTATCCCTCTAGCTTGCACCATTCAATTCATATTTCCCTAATCAGCTCCCCATATTTACTAATGAAGGATCACTGCACCCACTTAGCACTTGAGTCTTACTTGAGCCTAGTGGGTCATCTTCCTTTGAATGTAACTAAAGATTGGTTAGGTGTTGCATTAGGGAACCACTCTAGTCACCCTAACCAATCTAATCATCCTAACCACGTTCTTTTGTTTTATATTTTAGTGAACTTGACTTATAAAATTTTTATTCTAATTCGATGCCTATATCTTATGCATTAGATTCTACTTTTGACTTCATAGTTAGATGTTCTTTTAATTGGGTTTTATGTCAAATTATGTTTAGTTCCATTCATGTTGCATGCAATTAATGAGCATTTGCATCTTTATTTCAAACTTAATAATTCTATTTTCATTATTTAGACATATCTCTCTTTCATTATTTATACATGAGTGTCATAACCTTGAGTCCTAGATATAACATTTCGGTGAGAAGAAGTTATAGACTTATTAGTTCCTTTGATCCTAATTCCTTTATGTTCCCCAGTAATCTTTATGATGCCATTATTCCTACTAATAACATTCCTAATATTGTTGATAATCCTTTCTCCCACTCTTCTCATGAGGAAGATGAAACTTTAATAGTGTCTCCTATTCAAGTAAAAAATCTCTCCCATCATTTTAAAAAAATTGAGAAATGGTTAGTTCAAGAGAATTATAATACAAAAGTCATCTCCTTAGTAGAAGGAATGAGGAAGATAATTAACAATGATAAGCATGGTGTTGATTTTTTTCATGCTATATCTCATCCTATTCATGACAATGTTAAAACTATCAAAGATTGTGCTCAATATCTTGGTTTATCTCAACCCAATACTAGTGTTGAAACTTATCCTAATTCATTAACTAGTGTTCCTACATACAGTCCAACTCTCATGAAAAAATTAATATCAAACATTAACTGTACACATGTTAGTCTTGGAAGTATTCCTTATTCTATCGGTCCTCCTCCTACAAGTGTTCCATGTATTTCACAACGAGCATCCATGCCTACTTACTATGATGTGACATTTTCATATTCCAATGCTCTTTCCATTTCCCATAATATTCCAAACCTTTCATATATGTCCCATACCAATGTATATGTTGAATCCAATATCAATAGTCTTGTCCAAATTATGTCTTACTTGCAACAACAAATTACCTCCATGAATCTTGATCCAAATCAAACATTCCCACTTGTGAAATTGCTACTCCTTTTACCTTAGACATAATTCATGTCATTATCCCTCAATACATCTATATACCTCATTTAGAGACTTATACTAGAAAAGATGATCCTTGATTCATGAAAACATTTCAAACATTATGCAGTGACTTTTTTCATAATCATATAATTTGGAGATTCATGCATATATGTGTTGACATTGATGTTTTTTCATTGATGTCAACATATTTCTTTATTCCTTGGTGTGTTCTATGAAGAGTTCTAAATCAATATAGACAATATATTAAAGATCAAATGTTGTGAAGTTGTGTAAGTGTTGTGGAATATCTATACTTGATCTTGTTCAAGTTGTAGAGGTTCACACTGATATTTGAGGAAGTTATGAGCGATTGATCAGAGAATAGTTTTCTAGTTATTCTGGAGATAATAGTGTTGCAGTTTTTGGTTTGGTGAGGATCGCTTATGCAATATTCTTTTTTTCTAACCTAGTGGTGAGTTTAGGATATGGATGTGTGTCCTAAAATTAGATGATTCATTATTTGGAAGCTAGAAAAGCTATTTTCCTTGAGTGACAAAGGTTGATGTTTAGTGTTCCCGATTAACAATGCAAAGATAGTTGTGAATTATGAGACAAAGATGTTTGTGTTTCTGTTGTGGTATTTCTTGTTTCTTTCTGATGTTTCTAGATCATGTCCTATTCATGTTTCTAGATTGTATTGGATCATGTGATTGATTTTAGTGATTTTCCTATGGTGTGTTGGTGTTCTTGGCCAACTTGAAAGATAGCGTGCTGCGAAGATTTGTGGAGTGATCTATGGATCATAACATGTTCATGGATGAATAATTGGGTCTTAGATATATCTTTTCCAACATGTCTTGGATCACATTAGGGATTGTGTATTACTCTTTATAAATATTTTTTAATTAGGTCCCTATCCAACCTTGTTGTAATATGTTGATGTAATGTATTTAAAGATGTAAACTTTGTTATTGTGAAGGTGTGAGAGTGTATGGAGAGGTGTGTATGAGAAAGATATATTTGTGGATGCATAAAGAGGTATGAGTGGAATCTAAAATAAATTCATAATAGAGTTTCACTTCATTGGAGTTGTGTTGGCATATTAGAGATGCTATAAGTTAGTTCATAAATTAGTGGATTATTGTCCATAGTGGATTGTAGTCCATTTGGGGTTGTAGTCCTTGTTGTGTTTTGCATTGTTTCCCTTATTTGTATTTGAGAAGTAAGCTCTAGGAAGTGATCCTGAATACACGTGCATTCCCCTATTGTACCTTTAACATGGTTATATGTGCTAGTACATCATCCAGTGGGTTTGATCCCTAATATGGGTTTTCCCTTAACTGGGTTTCCAAGAAAAAATTTAGATGTTATGTGTTCTTGTGCTTGTGGTTCAATTCTTTAATGTTCACATCAAGTAAAGAAGTTAAGTATTGATAAGTTTTGGTTTTGACTCAAATTTTTTGAACACAACTAATTCATCCCCCCCTCAGTTGTCTATGTTTCCTTATTTCTAATTATTGGTATTAGAGCTAGATCCTCTTTTCAAATCCTAACTACTTGAGGTGATTTGGGATGGAAGCCTTAAATATAATACCTATTGTCTTGGATGCAATATCAATATCCTTTCCATAATTATTAAATATCTTACACATATCATACTTGAAACACAATCCATATCCTTTATCTATTAGCCAACCAACACTAATAATATTAAGTTTCAAACCTTCTACATACAATACATCATTAGTATTATTTTTACCATCCAAAGTAATTGAACCTCTACCTTTGATCTCACCACCAGAGTTGGCACCCCATTTCACTTCACCACTACCTTACTTCTCATAGCTTACTAATTACTCTTGTCACCAATCATGTGATGAGAGAATCCACTGCCAATCACCCACTTTTATTCCTTCACAACTTGAGCGGCTAGAGATTTCTCTTCAATAACATCATTAGTAGAACTAGAAGTTATTACAATATTAGTCATAGGATCATCATCTTACTTAATATCAATGAATGTGAATTCACCAATATCCTTGTCAACTTCATTAGATTCATCATCAGTAACACCATCATCATGAAGAGCATAGTAACACTTCCTTTCTCTAGGATTAGGCTCATATTTATACTTAAGAATTTTATTAGGACACCTAGATGAAAAATGTTCTACTTTACCACATGAAAAGCATTTAAAAGGCATCTTTCCTTTATACTTACTACTAGAAGGAGCTCTATACTATACTCTTTTTTCAAACTTTGCTTCCAAGTCTTCAAGCTCTCTATCTTCCTCTTCCATGTCCTTCAACTCCTCCCACTTGACATTCTCCTTGTAGGTCTCTTTTTCAAATGTAATCTTTGTATGTCCTTTTCAGTCATCATGGCTTTGAATGTTGTCTCAGTCTTGGGTAGTGCTCCACCTATTGTACCCAATTCAAAGGTTGTAAGCTTTCCAACTAGGTTTTGTCTTGTCACATTTGTTGTTGTGCTTATTTCATCAAAAGCTGCAACCTTTTTGTCATAGGAAAGAGGCAATGTTCTCAAGATCTTTTCAACAATCTCATCTTCATCAAGCATACCTCCATCACATATGATAACACACACCTTATCATTGATCTTTAACATGTAGGATGAAATGTTCTCATCTTTTCTCATCTTCATGGATTCATAATTTCCCTTCAAGCTCTATAACTTGGTCATCTTTCTAGATGTATCTCCTTCATATATAATTTCCAACTTCTCCCATATTTGATTGGTTGTCTTTAATTCCATGACATTAGTCATCTCTACATCAGTCAATGCACTCAACAAAGCTTTCTTTTCCCTAATGTTTTCCTTGGACTTGTTGATCTCATTAGGAGTTATAGAGTTTTGAGGAGGGTTGTATGAATTCTTTTTAATCCTCCAAAAATCTTCATCAATGCATCTAATATGTACAATCATGCAGTTCTTCCACAATGCATAGTTGGTTTCATCAAAACTTAGATTTTCCTTCATGTATGCTACCATCTTCAGATCTCCCTCAAGATGTTAGGCTTCCTTCAAGGGACTAGGCTTTGATACCAACTATAGGAAATATGCAACAAGAAATTGAGAGGGAGGGGTGGGGGTGAATTAGTTGCTCATAAAACACTTAAACCTTGAAACACTTAATCACTCAAATACTTTATTACTGATTTGAAAAATGTAAGGGATGTAAACTCAAATAATAAAACATATAACACAAAGCTTTTTTTTATCATGGAAACCCAAACTAGGGTGAAAAACATGGTGGGGATGAAACCTACACTAAGACTAGTACCTTGTTAGAAGTATAGACTTATTAAAATATGGGAAATGCACATGAATTCACATACACTTCCTAGAGTTCACTACTCAATTTCCCTTGGGATACAACCCTAAGGAAGTCTCACTGACTTACAATCATAATTCAGACACTAATATGCGAATTCATGAATTGTATGATAGCATCTACCCATGCCTTGGTTAGTTCCATTTTAGTATATTTAGATGCCTTGTTGCAATTATCTTTATCACAATCAGATGAAAAATCCATCCATTAGTAGATTTCTAAAAGTGCTTCACTAGAAACCTCTTCTTCCATAATCTTCCAATCATTGGAGCACACAAATAGAAACACAAATCAACCCCTAATTAACCATATTTATCAGGAACTAGGTCAAAAAAACCTAATAATTAATTATTCATATCTCAGTGCCAAAATAAACCATTAGGATCATTGTGCACTTGGGAAACATTTCTTAGATCCATCATAAATACTTCTAAATCATAATCATAACCATTAAATTTTTTACCGATCTCTCATAAACCATTTTATCAACTTTTCTTGACATGTCAGATAAGAACATAAAAACATCTTCAAATCCATTGAAATCGGTCACCTTGATCAACGTAAGATACCAAATCATCAAGCACATGATCCTAAATCATCATGAGGAATCATGAAGGTCAAACAAATAATTGAATCCATCACACTCATTGGGTCTGTCAGCATTTCATGCCAAACCTTAAGAACATTGTTACCCCAAACTAAAATACTTGTAAATGCCTTGCAAACCATTAGAATCACAAACCCTTTGAATGGTAGACACATTCCTATTTCCTTAATGCATTCCATTTTCACAACCAAAGATATAATCTTGAGTACATGTGAGAAATCAATCTTTGCAACTTTGTTACATTGGCAAATAGTAAAATAACTAGTCTTCGTCTATGACATCATAACTTGATCAAATCATCATGTCAACAACTAAAATTTGACATGAACAATGTAGATAACCTTGACATAATCCCATGAGGTGTGAAACTCCTCATCTTCACTAACCTTCCTTTGCTATTCTTCTGATCATCCTACATTATTGGAAAAACTACACAACAAACATCCAAACTACATAATAGACATGTTGACATCAATAAAAACATATCCAACTTGACAAAAATTGTTTCTTGAGAGATTTTAGGCTCACTTCTTATCAAACCACTAGAGAAAGAGGCATGTAGATGGGTTCCATAACTTGTATTAGATGGCTATATTAGTTTAGGATTGCAAATAGTGTTTCTTTGAGCTTAAGTAGTATGTTTGTTTTAGAGATGATATGGCCACAATGATCCGACATTTTTTTAGAGGTCTCAGTAGCCGTATTACTAGAGGAGTTTGAATCTTTGAACCCAAAACTATGAAGGCTAAAATAAAGAAGGCTATTTTGGTTGAGGATAAATTGACCATGGCCCTTGTTGGTCAAATAGGAATACAAATTAGTAATACTCCATTTTAGGGTTAAGTGTTAGGGAAAATCAGTCTTAGAGAGAAGGAAGCTATAACAATCATTTTTAGTATCAAGTGTCTTGGATTAAATTTAAATTAATGTATTATATTGAATATAGATTTGAAAATAAGGGAGGTATCCTTGTACATATACCTCTCCTAGCCACTTTGGGGCTCAAATCTTGAATGAGGCTAATAAGGATGTAAAATGCCACTCAAAATCAAAAGAAAAATATCTAATTTAATTTTTGGCCCCTTTTTCCATGGAAGGGGTGATTCCCAAGGTAGGGGCAACCTAAGTCACCCATTACACTCTAGGTTTCCATTTATGAGGCAAAAGGGACTTGGATTTAGGTCAAGATTTTGAAATGAGGTTTCTAGAAATTTGTATAAAATCAAGGCATGATGAAGCATAACAAGTATATAGGCCTTGGACAATAAAATAGGGCCTAGATAAGGACCGAAATTGTAAGTGCTTACAATTTAGGATGCTACATTTAGTCCCCACTTTAGTGTAAGTATGAACCTACTTCATACTTGCGGTAAAGTAGATCAAAGATTAAGAAGGGGATTTCATCAAGGCAAATAAGGAAAGAAAAACATGAAACCCCCAATTGACTTAGGTCCTCATAAATATTAAACCAAGATGAAAGAAAAATTTGAGAAAAGAAAGAGAAATATGACCAAAATAGCCTAGTAAGCTAAAACTTACTATGGGTCATGTAAGGAGAAAGAGAGGTGTCAAAAAGTTGGAGTTGATAGTCTAGAAAGTTGCATTATGCTAGTCAACACATTCAAAAGGATAACCAAGTAAATAATTATCTGCAAGGAAATCCAACAAAAAGGAGGATCAAGCCTAAGGATAGCATTGTTTCAAAAGGAATCCACTAAAAGGATGGTGAAAAAGAATTAATCTAAGGAAATAATTATCTCCAAAGGAATCCATAAAGGAGGATTAGGCCTAAGGAAATCATTATTTCCAAAGAAATTTACTAGAAGGATATTACTAAGCAAAAGGCAGGGTTTTCCAAGTAATCCACAAAACATCGATCAATATGGTGTGTGCATTATGTGTAAAAATGATAAAAGTGTATGCCCACATTAAAGAAGTTGTGTATGCCTTAATGGAAGTAATAAATTTAAGGTAGCATACATGCATTTGAAAGAGAAGCACATTTCTACTATGACTTGCCCCTAGACAAAAATAAATTAAGGGTAATGCATCACATAAAAAAGAGAGCATAAAAGGATCTACTAACTCTGACTTCATTATGCATATGTGATAAATCATGTATATCAAGAAACATAAGATAGACAAACAAAGAGTCTTTTTGGGTTAATATTATAAAGATGAAACAGAAAGATAGTTTCTAGTGCTTTGTATTGTCCCTAGATAGACTAGACACAGACACATTTACAACAATATCACATGCATGGCATAACATGTATATGTCATATAGAAGAAATGAGACACAAACAAAAGATTGTCAATATAAGTTTGATCCTTTTATCACCTTGCACTAATGGAGAAATAAGGGTCACCTAAATAAATCTACACCAGACATATAATAAGAAGCACACCACAAGGGAAATATAATACAAATAAGAAAATACACAAAAGAGTCCACCACACAAGAGGAGCTAGTCAAGTGTATCATCCACCCCCATCTTAATTATAATTTCTTAGGGAAGGAGAATAACATACAAGAGGCACAATTTCAAGCATGGAAAATGGAGATATTGCAAGTTCCAAACAAATACCATGCTCAGATGATGAGTCAATTTGTTTTTCACAAGGAGCTTAGGATAAGACTTCATAAAATATTGCAGATAATCTTTGATTAATTTCAATAAAATCATACATGTCATCATAATAATTAGTATCAATAAATTTTGCATCATTAGAGCTGTTATAATCATCAACAGTATCTTTAACATCTAAATTAATAACAATATGATCCTTACAAAAAGAGTAATTATCATGTTTACAAAATTTAATTATATTTAGATTAACTTCCTCTATTGGGCTATGCATGGTTGGTCAAAGTGAATTAAATCATTATGAGGTGTCTTAGGAGAGGAAATGGTTTGGGAAGATATCTCATAGGCCCTAGCATGATATATACGATAGTGGTCATGAACATAATGATTGTGTTTTGTTTTGATTGATTTTTGAGAAGGTTTATGATCAATCATCATCAACCTCTTTTCTTCCTTAGGAGGGGGAACAAAAGGAACTTCACTAGGTTTCAAGATAGAGGATGAAAAATTATTATAGGATATAGGACTTGGAATGAAAGTATAGGTAGGAATGCTTAGTTCTAAAATATTTTGGGATTTAAATTTTTTGGTAAGATAAGAAGAGATGATCTTTGTGTGGTTGTAATGGTTGAGATATGTTAGGCCAAAATAAGTCAAGGTCAAAGTTCCCAAAACTTGATAAATCTTGATAGATACTATGTTTGATCATGATGATTTCTCCATTATTGAGTAGTTTCAAACACTTATAGATAGGAGAGATAATAGCTTTCATGGAAGTGAGCCAAGGAAGGTGAAGTATTTATTGAAATTATTCAAATGTTGGGATGAAAACAAAGGGGGCATCTAAGTGATTCTTACCAACTTCAATGGGAAAAGTGAAAAAACCATGAGTAGGACAAGTAAAACCATTAAAAGTCTTAATATAATTAGACCTAATTTTCAATAGGAGCCTTGATGAAATTTCATTGTGTAAAGATGTTCCTAGTTATAACATTCACCATTCATGTAGGATATTGATAAGAAATCCTTGATATAACTTATCATTAATCTTAATAGATATATAAAGAGGACCATCAGGTGCCTTAATAGTCTCCTTAGGGTCAAATGTAAACCAAGGCTCAAGTTTAGGTTTGGATTGATAAATGATATTAACAAAATTATTGTCCATCCATAGTGATGGGCTTGTGAGGTACAATTTGACATTGGTTGAAGAAGGAAATGTGGTAGGTTCAATGGTATTGGTAGAATGAGATGGTAAAGGATTGGTATAGATTACAAATTTTGGTTAGGGATTGTAATAGATTTGTTTTATTTATCATTCACACTCTCAATAGTGATGGTATTTTTATCTACGAGGACTTTCATAATAGTATTCAAACAAAAACACTTCTAAGTATCATGGGAAAGTTGATGATGATATTAGAAAAAGGATTTGGGATCATGAGAAGCTGACAATGTTTTGTAAGGGTCAATTAGTTTGATGGTAGGAAGTTTCAAAATATTATCATTAATCAATTTCAATGTATCATTATGAAAATAGTTAGACAAATATGTAAAAGTATGAGATGGTTTAAATACAAATGACAAAGGAGCCACACCTGATGTTGTTGCTGCCACTTGTACATCAACATTGTTGGAATAATTTTTGATCTTGATGAAAACTTTGTTGGATTTTTGGAAATTTTGGCATGATTGATGAGAGCCATCATTCTTATCAATCAAATCCATTGGTGTGGATGACTCAAACTGGCTCACTTGAAGTCTATAATTATGAATCATTTCACAAAATTGGGTAAAAGAGATAAATTCAAAAAATAGTAACTTATCTCTAATGTATTTTTGTAAATTAGAAATAAAAATATGTTGAACATCCATGTCAAGCATATTTTAAGAAACTTTAGCATGCAAATGTTTAAATCTACCAATATAATCAATCAATTTTTTCTTAACACCTTGCTTACAATGAATCAAATCAGTTAAAGAAATTTGAGGACCAATATTATTTTGAAATATTTGAATGAAAGAATTAGAAAGTTTTTGAAATGAGTTAAAGAATAAGGAGGCAAGGAACAAAAACATTGTAATACCTTATATGTAAATTTCCTATTAAATAATTTAGCCATAAGTCTTTGATAATTAGAGAGGTCACTACACAAGGTTTGGAATATTTTCACATAAGTCAAGGGATCACCTTTTCCATTATATGTCTCCAAGTGACGTATCTCTATGTATTGAGAGATAATTTCAAAAATGATATAATGGGAAAAAGGGTTAACAATGTCACAAGATATAATATTAAATTTGAATTGAGATATGGAGGCAAGTTTTTGTTTCAAGGATGAAGCACTTTGGGCAAGGTTATTGATGGATGCTTTGGTGGATATGTTGGTATTTTAAAGGAGTGAAAGTGAAGGGTTTGGAACATTGTGGGAAATGGAGGGAGAGTTATAATATGAAAGTGGGACATTATAGAACTAGTAGGGATATATTATAGTTGGAAAATAAATGGAACACTCATAGGAGGAGGGATGATATGATAAGGAATACTTCCAAAATTAACATGTGTAGGATTGATATTTGAATAGATATAGCCATGATAGATGGAGTATATATAGAGACATTAGGTAAGGATGTTGGAATGGGAATAAAATTCTCAACATTAGTATTTTGAATATATTTACATTAAGATCTTGAGAACAACTTTATATTCTTGAGATTGTTATCAATAAAATGAGATATGCCACACAATAAATCAATACCACATTCATCATTTTGAATTAACTTCCTCAATCCTTTACCAAGGGGATTGCCTCACTATTAGAATGTTCTTGACCTAAAAATTTATCAAGCTTTTCAAAATCATGAGAAATATTTTGTACTTGGGTAGGAGATACTATTAAGGTTTCATCCTCACCATGATAAGAATAGGAAGAGAGATTTTCAACAACGGTAGGTATGTCATTCATAGGCATAGAGGTATCATCTATATTCTTATGGAATACATTAGAGAACTCAAGATTATCATGCTTAAAGGAACCCATAAGTCTAATAATTCTTTTTATCACATGTATACATTCTATGTAGGGCTCAAGGTTATGACACTCATACACAAAGAAATGACAAAAAGAGATGTATAAACAATGCAAACTATTAACCAATTGATCATTTAAATATTTTATGAAATAAATATAATTCAAATATGAAATAGAAAGATAGAGATCAAGCAAAACAAGACTTAATGTATCATAATGATTTCACATACAAGATAATGAAATGCATGAAGTAAATTTTAATAATTCAAAATGCAATGCATATCTAATATAAATACTAAATATTAATGAGAATGTAAGGATGTCAGGTTCACTAAAATGTGATGAAATAAAAATGGAAATGTGGGAAAGTTAATAGGGTATGGGATGAATGCTCAATATGATGGTCAATTAGACTAGGAATTATCACACCCCAAATTTTATCCCTCTCTTGTTATATTAGAAAGGAGAAAGTACTCGCTAGGCATAGGAGAACTCAAGCTATAAATGAATATATGAGTTTTTCACTTCACTAAGAACATAATAAATTATTAATGTAATTTAGAATGAATAAACAAAGGAAGTAGGATGGGATAAGATAAAATGAAGTCAAATATATAGATTTAGAAATATAGTAGACTGATATGTAGATTCCAGGACTAGATCTGGGTAAAAAATATTGTAAGAAACATACACAAAAAATTTCAGCCCAAAATGCTTGTAAGGGGTGACCTGGGGTTTACAGGGCAATTGGACTCACCCTGATGCCATGAGGTGCTCTTCATCAACCAAAAATAGATGAAGCAATTGATCTGTAGTAGACTATTGTATAAGCTAAATATGAGCCTCTAACTTAGCTCCACACTTCAACATAGTCATTATTCACTAGTTGCAGACACGAGTGAATATTAGATCATTCATCCTGCCTGGCTGGGTGATTCGACCCGTTACCTTCTATCTAGGTAGGGTTTGAAATTTCTCTGAGAATCGAGAGTCCTACAACCATAGACTACTACTAGAATGAAGGATTTTATTGAAAGCAAAATGCAATTTTAATCTAGAATGAATGTGCAATTAATCTAGAAATGATGAAATTAATCTAAGAATAATGAAAGAAAACTAGATTAATAAGTGAAGTGCAGATTTAATCTAAACATGATATATTAATCTAGAAATGAATATTATGCTAAGAAATGAAAGCTTGAATGTAAATGAATTTAGATGACAATGTGACAGCACTTCATTGCCCGAAAAGTTGGATCCCTTGAATGAGAAATGAGGGTTCTTTTATAGAAATCCCAGGTTCAATCGACAGTTGAGATTGAAACAGATGAACGGTGGAGATTGAATGAGAGTTTAGTTCAAAATAGAAAGTTTCCTAGTGAGAAGCAGTCAGCTGCCTATTTTTGTATGTGAAAAGCTGTTAACTGTTTTATTCCTCTTTTTGATTTTCAATTAACTCAAAGTTTCCTTTTCTGAACTGAAGAGAAGATTTTGTGGAGAATATTTGATTAAATAAATTTAATATTACCTCATAAATGGATTTTCTCAATTATTTGAATAATTAAATTAAATTATTAAGATGAGGATATTTATTTAAAACCAGATATTTATTTAATTCCCTTTTCATGTGTTTTAGCTAAAGAGGGTGGATTTAATTTAATTAAAGTGCTAGGAATTTATAATTAAATTAATTGATCATAGGGTTTGTTTAGCTAATACATATTCATTATTTAGGAATTAAATATGTTATGTGATTGATGCAGATTCAGGGTTTTCTGCATTTGACACTAAGTCAAGTAAAGTCAATTAGAAGACAAAATTGCCTAGTACAATAGGACTTTGATGATTTAGGAATTTGATAGGATGAGACTAAATGCAACAAAATTGGTTAGAATTGTAAGATGCCAATTTTGGGGTATTACATTTTGCCCCTCTTTGAATTGATGTGTGAGCAATGCATTGATTCAAAGAATAGTCTAAATGTGACAATGATGAGAGTTTCAGGATTATCTCTAGAATGAAGCTTAATCCTCAGGAGTCGAGGTTAGATTGCCAAGACACCGATTAGATCGAGTTGTAGCATCATCTCCAGAATGAAGCTTGATTCCTGAAGTCTAAGTTATATTGTGAAGACATCGATCAGATTACCACTTTTTGTAAGATTGTCCCCATAATGAGGCTCAATCTTTAGGAGTTAGGGTTAGATTGCCCTGATACCCGTCAATTAAATGATAACTATTGTACATTTTTAGGACTATCTCCAAAATGAAGCTTAGTCCTCTGAAACCCAGGTTAGATTGCCCCAATATCGGTAAAAAAGAGTTTTCAAGAGTCATCTCCATAACAAAGCTTGAATTTCAGGAATTAGGGTTAGATTTCCCCAATACCTAATAGAGATTTCAAGAACCATCTCTAAAATGAAGCTTGATTCCTAGGGATCTAAGTTAGATTGCTCAGATACCTAAAGAGATTTCGATAACCATCTCCATTATGGAGCTTGATCCTCAGGGATCTGAGTTAGATTGCTTAGATACCAAACATCATGATGACAAGATGCCAGACACAAAGATGCCCCTAGTGATTCAAGATCATGGAATATCCAATTTTGACCATGAGGTATGAAAAACTGAACATGCCCCAAGTGATGAGATGCCCCTAGCGATGAGGACTTTTGATTTAGATCAGATTGATTTGAGAATTGATTCGAGATTCAATGATGTAATCATCCTACCCCCTTAGGAGAAAAATGGAAAGATGACACATCATGAACGGTGATTCATAGCAAAAGGTTGCAGATATAGATGAAATCAGAGATCTAGAAGAACACATAATAGATTACAGAAGAATCAAGAAGATGTAGAAGTGATCTAGAGTGGTTTGGAGGTCTGGTTCACCAAGTTTGACCAAGGTTGACCATAGTTGACTTTTGATGAAAAAGATGAAGAATTCAAGAAAATGATGAGATGTGATTCTATCAAGAATACAACATCAGAAGGTCGACTGCACAAGCGTCTGATCATGTTGGCCCTAGAAATTTTAAAATGCAATTTTGAGCTATGTAGAGGTATTAGATTTCAATTTTGATCCCGAAAATGGATTTAAAGCGGTCGATTTAACCAAGGATGAAGTTTTCATGCAAAATGAAGCACTTTTGAAAATTAGGTCAAAACCTATATAAAGCCCAAAAGGGTCATTTTCAATTCATTTGAACCATTGACTTTGTGAGAAAAAGAGCTCTGAGGTAAGATGCAAGGTGTTCCAATGAGATTGCATAGATTTGAGCACTCCTGATGTCACAGCCGATTGACGACGTATGACCCACCTGTGAGTAGTCCAAAACTTAGCTTGCATTTCAATTTTTGATGCATTTGGAGTAGATTTAGATAGATTTTAGAGCAATTTTGGGACTTTCTTGCAAGCACTCACATGAGGAAATGGTTTCCTTGCATGGACCTATGAGGAGTCTTGTGTAAGAAAAGACCAAAAGAGGGCTTCCTTGTGTGGGTTCTCTCCACAGACTCGTGTGAAGAGGCCGTCGAAGTTGTGCAAGAAACCCTCCCTAGGGAAGATCCCTCACGTGAATTGGCGTGAAGTCTCGCACGACAAAGAAATATCATGTGAGTATCCTACTTCCTCATGCGAGAAACTATAGCAGAGAGCTAAAGTTCATACCCAAAATTTGTGTAAGATTAGCCAAGTAGAGCATCTGAGAGGCATGTTTAGGATAGGTGCATAGTTTCAAATTTTGTTGTTGCTTTGAAAACCATCATGATTGAGGATACTAATTGTGTGTTGTCACTTGCATTGTAGGTCAACTTTCCAGACATCATGTTTTGATCCCATCATCCTATGATTGGGGAGATTGTACAACAACTAGATGATGCAGAGTCGGTGCATATAGATGCACTAGGGTTGTCTTATCTGCGTGATGTATCTGATATTCGGGTAAATCATGAACTATTGGGTGCACTCATCGAGCATTTCAATTCGGAGACAAACACATTTCACTTGCCATAGGGGGAGATGACAGTGACCCTAGAGGATATTTTATAGTAGCAAGTGGCACAACTACCACTACAGTAGGAGCAGACACCCATACAGAGGATGATACTAACTCCCATTCCTCCTCAACAGATGAGGATAGATCCTGGTGCGGGTAGCAGTGGAGGTCAGGATAGATCGATGAGGTAGAGGACTGATGAGCCACTGCAATAGCCTCTAGTCACAGAGGCACAGGTTGAGGGTGCCAATGAGGATATGTAGGAGTAGGCTGCACAAGATCCCCCTCTAGGAGATGTAGTCACACAGCTCTAGGACTCACTGCAGAGGAGCAGAGATAGAGTCATATTAGCACAGAGGAAGCTGGGGGATCTCTAGATACAGGTTGTGGTCTGAGATGCTCAATTGGCTGAGAGAGATCGATAGATCAAAGAGCTATAGGAGGAGTTGGCGAGGTCTCAGATAGAGACTCGATATGAGGCTGCCTAGTCAATGTACTACTATGTAAAATATATTAGTGTGGTTCTAGAGCTAGCGGACCAAGTTCTATAATTTTTAGAGTATGCCAGAGCACCAAGAATTCTATAGGGACCTCCTCCATAGGTACCACCATAGCCATACATGCCACCTCCTCTAGGTGGCAATGGCCAGGGCTAGATTAGAATATTGATATATCATGATGTATTGTAGCCCTATTTTAAGATAAAGACTGTGCTCAAGTACCAGTATTTTATTTTTCTAGGGGCATGAGTACTTGGTTTTGTAAGAGAGTTTTATAGACCACGTCAAGAGGTTCCCCTAAGGAAGTAAACTCATGTTTGGGTCAAGGTGTCCAAGACTTGTTTCTAGAAAATTTTGAAGGTGGTTGAGTATCTACCATAGCCTTTTTAGTGACTTTGTCTGCCTGCATGCTAGAGGTGAGGTTGAAAAGAACCTTTGGAGGCTTTGGGGTCACATTGTCAATGACGCCATCATTCACAACATCCCAATTTTTGTTGACAATTTTAGTTTTATCTTTTCTTGAGGAGGACCCTTTCTTGTTATCTTTTTGTAGGGTTAACTCTCCTTTCTTGACCATAAATGTCTTTATTCTCACAACCTGCTTGATCATGTCATCAAAGGTCAAAGGTCCTTGTAGCTGTACTTGGTATCTAAAATCAAGAAGGAGATTTTCTAAAAAGATATCAAGCTTCTCAGATTCTGGTATTTTGTGAGAATATTTGGTATAGAGTTGTATCCATTACTGGAGAAATGTTAGGAAAGGTTCTCCAGATCGTTATTTCAGATTGTAAAGATCATGAATATTGATTGGATCTTGGATGTTATGTGAATAATACTGGAGGAAAATATTGGCAATCTTGTCAAAAGATTTGATGCCAATAGGAAGTTGGGAGAACCACTCCATAGTAGATCCACCAGGACTACACGGGAAGAGATGCATGATATAAATCTAATCATGTATGAACTCCATGGATAGGGCACCAAACTCTCTCAAGTGATCCTGAGGATCATAGGCACCCATATATTTATCGTACTTAGGGAGTTCTACACCTTTGGGAAAAGGTGAAATGCTAAGACTCTTATCAAACAGGAATGGACATATGCTCTCCAGTGTGAACTAGTTTGCTGGTTTGTCTTTGGTTTTAACAAGTTGTCCAATTTGGTCTTGTATGTCTTGAACCCATTTTTGTAGTTTGGTAGTCTCTGTTTCCTCTTCTTTGACCACAAGAGTGTCAAATTTATAGTCTGGGAGTAACTTGGCCCCTTGGTTGGCTAGCTCGAGAAAGTATTTCTCTTTCTCTTCTTTCATCAAGATTTCCATCATTTTGAAAAGACTTTTGTTGGACCGGACAACCTCAACATCTTCTTGGGTTATTTCTTCATCATCATTACCAAGGATCTCAAAGATACTTTGGGCATGAAGTTCTTCTTGGTTATGTTGAGCTTGATCCTGATCATGATCATGAGCTCTGCTGTACTCACCATCTTGGTGTTGGTTCGCCATCTTGCTGAAGTGCAAGTGCACAGTGTGAATAGACCGAGTAGGAGGAGGTTTAGTATGATGAGAGGTCATTGCTAAAGAAACCTTGGGTGCCTCAAAAGGATCAATCTCTGACGATGATTCTTCAGAGTCTTGGTGTTATCGAAACAAGAGATTCCTAACCTGACTGAAGTTCATAGTAAAAGTACATTGGACATGAGGTCAAATTACAAGAGAAGGAGAGAAAAAGGAATCCTCTCTAGATGTTTCTAAGGAAGAACATGAAGATCCTCTACAACAATCAGATTGTATGGCAAGCTCAGAATGACCTCTTCCTCAATTGCGAGGTCCAACTCTATCCCATTCGGTGAGATGTGAAGGGAACACATTGCCACTTCGAGTCACCATAGGCATAGATGAGGATTAAGTAATGAGAGAGGACTTAGGATTATGTTTAGAACTCTATCTTTGGGGTAGCAAAGAGTGATAAAAGTGAAATGCACCTAGCACGAATTGTCAGGAGTAAGGCTAGAACAACCAAGACATGACTATCATGTCATAAGGTATAAGAGCACAGTAGAAAATAATAGATAAAAGAGAGACAACGTGAGTTCAAGTAGTCATCACATGGTTTTCAATCCAAGACACCCAGTTTAACATAGTGTACAACAAGAAAACATGTAGACAGACCCAAGACAAAAACCAGATTAGGTAGAACTTTAACCAATAGATAGGAAATAGCCCATTGTTTTTGAAAACTAGGAAATAGTTACATGCGAGAAAGTGTAGTCTCACACGAGGAAATGCTAGGTTGCACAAGAAGATATGCTATCTCCCATGAGAAAGTGCACAGAAAGCTAAAATCTTGTGCAAAAAAAGAATAGAATTTGACAGTTTGGACCAGTTTTCAAGATAGGAATAGATTTCAAGACACAGAGTGGGCTGTTCTCTAACAGAATATTTAGTTTTCAAATAGGTTTTAGATAGTTTAAATCAACAAACTCAACTTCTGTTCATTTCTAAATGATCAACTACATGCATTAATAGATTTCTATCATGATCAAGCACACAAGACAACAATCAGGGAGCTCAAGCAAACAATGTCTCCAAACAATGAGCAAGGTACAGAGTAACCTTGTGCATGAACAAGAATATGTGACATAGTATTCTATTCCTCAAGAATTCTACTTGTGTATGTTCTCAAAATGTTTTGTAGTCACGCACATAGTTCTAGAAAATAAAAAGTTGGTTGCACTATTGTTTGTAGTAATGGTCAACTTTGCAACTTTTGCAATCTCAAGAGGGTGAATTCCAATCTTGGTGCACCAGGGTTTTGACACATTCTGAGAATTTAATCAATTGAAGATGATGAGGAGATCTGACAGCCCAACAAGAAACTACACCCGCAAAGATTTCTTCCACAAGGACATTTATATAGTGGCTACTGCTACCACGACATAAATGGATATTATCGCTTGAGGTTCCATCCACGTGTTTTACCCAATAAAGGGAGTGTCCACTACGGTTAAACCTTTCTAATAAGAAAGACTCACAAAATGGACCACATGGGGACTTAGCTCAGATTCAAGGGTTCAGAGTTTCTAATGTGCCCAAAAGGGAACACAACATAATCCTCTAGCCTCTTCACCTCACCCAAACATAGCAAATAGATTGATTGACACTCTAAATTAAAACCACCTCACTAAGGTTTTTATGTCAACAACAATGACTACCGATCTCTCTAAGTGGGACCAAGAGAGAATGTACCATCAAAGATTGAAGATTAAACCAAGTAAGACCGTGAGATGACAACAACTCCTTCCCTACCTACAAGTGGATCTATCTTCGAGAAGAGCTTCACATGTAAAACAAGTGAATGAAGCCCACTCTCTCAGGAACACTACAAATAGTGTTCATAGGGCCTAATTACTATATGAAACAGATATAGAAGAAAGCAAATCTAGATTCTTTTAGAGCCAAAATGAATGTGTGATTTATGAAAGCAAGAAACACTCAAGCAAAACACATGAAATATTCATTTTATTATCCAAAATTGAAATATTATAGAGATGTAGCAAATTACCTCAAATCCAAAGCTCTGCAATCCAATATTACGTTGTTTCTGAAAAGCAGAATCAGGAAAATCCACAACAAATAAGAAATGTCAGGAAACAACAAGCTGAAAGTACAAATCTACAAATTTTAAGTCTCTAGATGTAGAATTTCACACGAGTAGATATGAAGTCCCGCATGAGAAAACACTTTTGTCACATGAGAAAGTACAAAACTTCACGTGATATAGTGAGAATCTTCACGCGAGAATCCATACCAGAGGTGTATGGCCTTACGGATAGAATGAAATTTTTTGACAAAAACTTAAAATACGATGAGGCTAGAAATTGATTTTCTGCCCCACGGTGGGTGCCAGAAATGTATAAGCTAAATATGGGCCTCTAACTTTGCTCCATACTTCAATATAGTCCTTATTCACCAGTTGTAGACAAGAATGAATATCAGATCATTCATCCTACCTAGCTGGATGATTCAACTTGTTGCATTCTATTTAGGTAGGGTTTGAAATTGCTCTCAGAATCGAGAGTCTTGCAACCATAGACTACTACTAGAATGACGGATTTTACTGAAAGCAAAATGTAGTTTTAGTCTAGAATGAGTGTGCAATTAATCTAGAAATGATGAAATTAATCTAAGAACAATGAAAGAAAATTAGATTAAGAAATGAAGTGCAGATTTAATCTAAACATGATATTAATCTATAAATGAATATTAGGCTAAGAAATGAGAGCTTGAATGTAAATGAATTTAGATGATAATGTGATAACACTTCGTTGCTAAAAAATTTGGATCCCTTGAATGGGAAATGAGGGTTATTTTATAGAAATCTTAGGTTCAATCGATGGTTGAGATTGAATCAAATGAATGGTGGAGATTGAATGAGAGTTTAGTTCAGAATAGAAAGTTTCCTGCAGAGAAGCAATCATTTGCCTATTTTTGTTTGTGAAAAGTTGTTAACTATTTTATTCCTCTTTTTGATTTTCAATTAACTCAAAGGTTTCCTTTTCTGAACTAAAGAGAAGATTTTGTGGAGAATATTTGATTAAATAAATTTAATATTACCTCATAAATGGATTTTCTCAATTATTTGAATAATTAAATTCAATTATTAAGATGAGGATATTTATTTAAAACCAAATATTTATTTAATTCCTTTTTCATGTGTTTTTTTTTTTTTTTGATCGGTAAAAGGCCGAAGCCCTGAAGTTTTTTATTAATATAAATAAATTTTACAGTGTGACCCCGCTCGCTGCAGGCGCTGGTAGGAAAGAGCGGGGTTGAGAAAACCTCCAGCCTTGCCCGAGACCCTAGGTCCTGTACTTATACACAATTACGTGGGCATACCCATGACTCGACACTTGTCAAGTTTTTGTTAGATACATAATTTTTGTGGGCATACCCATGCCTTGACATTTGACACGATTTGTTTGATACATAATTTCTGTGGGCATTCCCACTGCTCAATGATTTTCTATGATTTACTACAAATACATGATTTCAGTGGGCATACCCACCGCTCTATAAGATCGGAGTAAAACATTACAAATGCTACTTTAACGGATCCCTTCTATTTTTAATTCATTGGTTGGATGAAGTACCTATCCCCCTTACAAATCTTGGTACCTGAAAAATAAGACAGACAAAAATTCCATCTCCAATGGTTAACCCACATCAAATAATATAGATATTTCCTACAATTGTGCATTTTCTATTTGGAATTGCAGATTATGATACTGAGTAACACTTTAAAAGTAATACACACCCATTCAGATTACATGACTAATTTAACTTTGGAACATCTTCCTTTATAACCATATGTAATCTATTAGCAATTTAATTAGTCAAATAAAATTAACAATAGAAACCAAAATATTAGTTATACTACTATCTTGATTTACCTCTACCTACTATATTCTGAACAAGAAGGATAGAAGCCTATATCCATGTCTAGAAAGCAAACTTAGTTAAGATTGAAAGGGGTTGACAGTCTAGTGTATACACACACACACACACACACACACACACACACACACACACACACACACACACACACACACACACACACACACACACACACACACAACACACACATATATATATTTGTGTCCATGGCATAGGCCCTTTGCATTTTCAAAACGTAGCCGTTATAATTCAAAAAAGAAAAAAATTAGCTAAGTCTTCCCGGGCCAAGTTCTATTTTTAGGTTACTATTGACCACTTAAAATCCTAAAGACCCATGTGCAAAATTAAATAAACCATTGCACAAGTCTTAAGGGTTAGTTGCATAATCACATAAGCTATTTACAACCTATGTGATCATATGACTAATGTTCCAATGGGTCCCCCTTGGTAACTACCCTATCCCTAAGACTAAGCACCTAAAAATAAAACATCTATCCTAAGGTTCCGGATAAGGTTTAAAACCCTTATCACATGGTCGCATAGCCTTTTTTCATGCTATGTGATCATGCGACTGGGGTTAACTAGTTGGGAGGGGACCCCTCTAATATTCCCCTAAGAATTATGTTCCCCGGGATTAAAAATTCATAAGGTCTGCAGGGACTACTGAGATTGGTTGTCGCATGATCGCATGTCAGAAATTTCTAACATGCATCCATGCGACCGGTTGCCATCTATCTCAGTGGGCACATCGGCAGGAGGGTCTGACAGGAATTAATGGGTGTGCAGAATCAACGATCCTCACTACACCGCGATGGAAAGCTGCGGGCTATTTAACCAATGAGTTTCAGTGAGAGCCCTCGATTTAGATCAAAGGTAATGTGATTAGTGGTCCCACTGTCAGAAAAAGGGGGGTGAGGTGTCATCTTTTGGCCTTGTCACATGATCGCAAGAGCCATTTTCACTGCTTACGATCATGTGACAAGGGAGCCATGTATGCTGCGGGCCCCTTGATGGAAGAAGGTTGGTGGTCTCACTGCCAGGGAAGATGATGATGTACCAGCTTTCAGTTGGTCGATGAATGGTGACATGGCGGTTGACCTGTTAGGGGTCCCGCAGACTTTTAAATATCCTAAGAAGTTTCAAATATTCTAAGAATATTCTAATGTTCTAGAATATAGCCCTTAGAAAGTTACGGGTTAGATCCAATAATTGGAGGGGAAGGTATATCTTTGATATAGAGTTTTATGTATATATAAAGGTACTACACGACCAGGGACAGTCTAAGATCCCGGTCTCCTATATTTATATTTATTATACTCTGTTCTTTGATCCATTTGTACATATTATCTATAAGATATCTTTTGAGAAATCTGACCAAGGGAGGTTATCCTTATCAAGTTGATACAAATGTATATTATTATTGATGTCTTTTTATGATTATATTATTTTAGTAAGTATCTTTAAAACCTATGCTGATCTAAGGCTAGATCTTATAATTATTACAAAGTGAGCCTAGTTATGTTAATGCTAATCTTGTTATACAGAGCATTGTTTCTATTCATTACAGGCTAAAGGTGTCTATTGTATTAAGATATTATGAATTACACATGCGCTATCCTATCGAAAGGGGTGATTAGTGAACTTGGTCTAAGTTTTCAAAGCATGTTAATCAGTTGAGATTTAGTTAATGATACTAATGGTTGCTATGTTTAATAGACAACCTCCCAAGATTATCTAAAGGATAGTTCTTAGTCCTATTCTTGTATTGACTTATACTTTAAATTTTTTTTAGATATATTGATCCATTGTTACCAATTCGTTAGCCCCTAGATTGGCTAGCTTGTCCGCATCTGTATTGCCTTCTCTGAAAGTATGTCTGATTTCATACTTTGAAATACTTTCCATTAGTACATTAATCTCTTCTATTTTAGAGTTCAACATCCAGTTGGGAGTTTTTTTAGTGCGAATGGTGTTGATGATAATTTGGGAATCTCCTTCAATAATTACTTTTGTTATATTAAGTTTCTTACATAATTTAAGCCCTTCTAATGCCGCTATACACTCAGCCATGTTGTTTGTCGTAGGACTGATGGGTTTAGAAAATTTAGCAACAACTTCTGACTTCCAATTTTGAATGATCCCTCCAATACCTACTTCCCCTGGATTTCCCCACGATGCTCCATCAAAATTGAGTTTGTACCAACCTTCTTTCGGAGGTACCCATTTATAGGAAGCTCTGTCAGTTTTAGTTTTGGGCCCCCCCTTGCCATAAAGGGGAGGGATTGCTAATTTTGGCCATTTACTCCTAATCTTGTTGTCCCAGCTCTTAAATGAATCCTCATAGCTTAGTTTGTCCCTGAGTTTTCTGTTAATAATTTCCACGATAGATGCTTCTATCTTATTTGTAACCGAATTCCATGTTAATTTTTGATTCGTAAAAATCCTTCTGTTTCTTTCTTTCCATATTTCCCATGCTACAATCGAAGCTGCTATTGTCCAAATATCCTTAAATAAGTTATCTTTGTAAAGAGAAGGCCAAGCTTTAAGGTTGCTGATTAGATCACAATGCTGGGCAGATTTCCATCCTAAGCTTTGATGTAGCCAATTCTAGCATCTTTGTGAGAAAGGGAAATTAAGAAGGATATGGTTAACATCCTCAGATTGGTTTTCACATAAAGGGCATCTAGATGGCCCTTCAAATCCAAGCTTATTAAGTCTGTCTACTGTGAGAATTCTATTTTGCATAGCCGCCCATAGGAACATGCCAGCTTTAGGGAGGCAGGCTTTATTCCAGCAAAGATTCAAAGGTATGTCTATATTATCCATATTTTGATCCCTAATAATTGAATTATAACCCTCCTTGACTGAGTAATTACCATTGTTTGATCTTGCCCATATTAGAATATCTGATCTATTTTTGAGTGATATCTCCCTATCCTTCAATACTGCCAAAAGGTTTTGCTTCTCATGCCAAACTTCATCTATTTCTTTAAGATCACTCCACTTAGAATCTTCCGCATTACATAGGTAATCCTTAAGATATAATTCTATGCCTCTCTTGCATTCTTCCATAAATTCCTTTGAGAAGCCCAGTTTGTTAAGGGGAGTAAGGCCTGCCCATGAATCATCCTAGAAAAGAGCTAGATTACCTGAACCTACATCCCAAGAGAGATGTTTGATAATAATCCCTTTGTAGTCCTTAATAAAATTCCATATTTGTGATCCTTTCACATGGGAGTGTGACCTAAAGATATTGATGGGATTCGAGTCAGGGATGTACTTGTTTAATAATATGGAAGCCCATTTACTGCTTGATTCTTTGTACATTCTCCATATAAGTTTAGCCCCCAGTGCTTGATTTTGCCAAAGTAGGTTTTTGATACCTAGACCCCCTTTTGCAATTGGTTTGCATAGGGTATCCCATTTAATTAGGGCAATTTTTTTTTGTCTTCTGAAGGTCCTTGCCAATAAAATTCTCAAAATAGTTTGTCTAAATCCTTTTTAACGTTCATCAAAAGGGGTAGGATAGATAGATGATAAGTGGGTATGGCTGAAAGGATGGATTTGATCATTGTCGACCTACCTGCTTTAGTTAACCATTTACCTTTCCATGAAATTTTTTTATTTTGAACTTTGGTTATGACTTGTTGCCAAAGTTTGGATGATAGGATACCTTTATCGAGGTCTATTCCTAAGTATTTGCATGGGAATTTGCCAATTTTGTATCCCATCATACTACAAATTTCCTTTTCAATTTTTGGGCATGTATTAATAAAGAAAATTTCCAATTTGGTAGGATTAACACATTGCCCAGAAGCTTTGACATATAAGTTAAGGACTTCTTTAAAGGATCTTGCTTCTTGTCTGTTAGCATAGCCTAGAAGAATCATGTCATCTGTGAACTGTTGATGAGTGATGTTAGGCACATTTTCCGATGCCTTCAAACCCAAGATTCTCCCCTCCTCTTGTTTCTTTGTAATTGATCTACCTAATGCTTCCGCCATAATGACATAGAGAAAGGGGGAAAGTAGATCCCCTTGCCTAATGCCCTTGGAAATACTAAAAAATCCTTCCGGAGTGCCATTGATAAGTATTGAAATTTTGGGGGTCGAGATGCAGTCAAAGATAAGGTTAACCCATTATTTTGAGAAACCAAGAGCTTCCAAGCATTTACACAGGAATCTCCAGTCTACTTTATCATATGCTTTTTGAATATCAATTTTCATTATCATACTAGGTTCCTTTGTTAATTGGGCAGTATGAACTATTTCTTGCGCTATAATAATTCCGTCCAAAATAGATCTATTTGCTACAAATCCTATCTGCTCTTCTAAAATAATAGTTGGAAGAAAGGTTTTTAATCTATTTGCTAAGAATTTGGAAAGAATCTTATATATGGTGTTACATAGGGAGATTGGTCTAAAATCCCCTGGATCCGTACTTTCATTCTTTTTCGGAATTAAGGTAAAGAAGGTGTTGTTGATTTCACTAAGTAGGGAACCCAAATTTCTGGTTGCTTCCACTACTTGCCAAACCTCTTCACCAACAAAATGCCAACATTTTTGGAAGAAACCAGCTTGGAAACCATTTGGTCCTAGGGCTTTATCCGGATGGAGTTGAAACACTGCAGTTTTGACCTTCTCTAGGGATAGCTTGTTGTTCATTATTTTGTTGTCCAACTCAGTAATCAATTTAGGAATGGCTTTAAGAATTTCTTATTGGGCATTGAGGTCAACTACCTCAGTGTTATTGAGAAGGGATTTATAGAAATTTGTGAGAACAGTTGAGATTTGAATAGGATCTTCAGTAATAAGTCCCTCGATTGTCTTGATTTTGGCTATTCTATTAATACTCCTTTTATAATTAGTTGTATTATGAAATAATTTGGTGTTACTATCGCCCTCCTTGAGCCATGACTCCCTAGATTTCTGCTTCTAGAAGATTTCTTCTTTGAGGAGGATATCATTGTATTTGGCCATCAACTCTTTTTCCTTGTAGTAGCTAAGATCATTCATACCTTGTTCTATTACTATATTGTTTAAATCAGATATTTCTTTTTCTAACTGAGTTTTCTCTTCGAATATATTATTAAAGTTATTCTTGTTCCACTCTAATGCTTTATTTTTGATAATTTTTAACTTGGCGGTTAAGCAGAACATTTTTGATCCTTTTACCGAGATATGTTTCCACTAGTCCTCTAAGAGGTTTATGAATTTTGAATTTTGGAACCACATAAATTCGAACTTAAATGGATTTCTCGATGGTTTGGAATTCTCTGTAATGGTAAGCCTGATAGGGAAGTGATCTGATCCTGCTTCTGGGAGGATCTCTGCATTGACTAATTGATTAAAGTTATCGGGGTTTGTTCTAATAAATAATCTATCTAGTTGTTCTGCTATGTAGCTGAATCCAGCTCTTCTGTTATTCCATGTATAAACTCCATTAATTGTATTGATGCTTATTAGATGATTATCCGTAGCCCATTTGCTAAAATCTTTATGGGCTTGTGATATGAATTGAGAACCCCCATACTTTTCTTCTAGATTTAGTATAGCATTGAAATCTCCTCCGATAACAAAGGGGTGTTCTCGGTTATTCGTTAAAAGGTCTTGTAATTCCTACCAAACTCTTCTTTTTTCTTCATTAGAGATTGGCCCATATACATTGATCAGGTTAAATTTTAAATCTGATTTTAGGCTCTTAATTGTTAGTGTCATCCAGTTATCATTAGTATGCGAGGGTAAAGCCACCACTTTACAAGGATCCCATAGGACAACAAGTCCACCTGAGTGACTTGCTGACCAGGCATATTCTGACTTCCAAATACCTAATCTTTTACTAAATTTAGAGCTGTCCTCTTTGTTAAGCTTAGTTTCCTGTAATAAGATGATTTCAGATTCAAAGTTTTTAAAGTATCTTTTGATTAATCTTTGTTTGTTAGGGGCATTTAGACCCCTAACATTCCAAGTAGTAACTCTCATTGTTCCTTGAGAAGGAACTTCCCCTTCCCTGTGTTCAGAATGTCAGCTATCTTTTTTTGATTCTCTGCATTGCCATCTAGAAATCTCAGTTCTACGGCTGATTTCCTACCTTTTTTCTTTTTATGTTTGTTAATATTAGGAGTGCTTAGACTGCCTCTGGTCAAGGCTATGCCCAATTCTCTATTTTCTTTAGTTATTCCAAAGAGACCTTCAGTTGCTTCTTTAACCAAAGTTGAGTCTCCAGGAGACCCTATTATCGAATTATCCTGATTACTCGGGCTATTTTGTTGATTAATTGTATAAGCTAAGGGTTCCACTCTATCTACAATCTCCTTACCATAAATTTCTATAATATCTTCTGTTTCTCTTGGTAGGTCCAGATTTAAGGTTTCTATTTCAAGAGGTATTGAGACAGCGTGTATTGTCCCCTCTTCAATGGTATGATAATTTTTTAATATGTTTTTGCTTTGCAGTTCATTATCTGATACTTCCTTATCTGGGATAGGAGAAGGTTGATTCAGTCTATTGCCCTCATCCTTACTTTCTTCTACAATACATTCCTGAATTTGTTTGATTAGTATTTCTTTTTGAACTTTTAGTTCGTCAAAGTCACAGATCTCATCTAGAAAAAAGTTCATTAACTCATCCATTAGTGGTTCTCGTAAGTAATTAATAATTTGGTTTACCTCCTCTTCTATTTTATTTACCTGATCCATTAGTTCTACTATATTAGCACATTTCGGTGTCAAAGACTATTCTGTTTGAAGATTAATCCTATTTCCTTCAGGTTGTATACAGATTCTAATATTTTCTTTTATTTCTATATATTCTGGTTCAATTTCCATATTATTAGATTCACACCTAATGCTTGATATGTTATCGATTCTTTGAGATGATGCTTCAGTAGTTTGAGGAATAATTAAGTTTTCAATAGGTATATTAAATGAATTCTTTATAATATTATCTTCCTGAATATTTTTTGGAGACAAAATTTTCTGTGGCGAGTTGGTTGTGTTGCTATGTGATAGAGGGGGTACATAGGTATTTTCAAATACCATGTTTTTGAAATTACCTTTATCATTTTGGATAACATTACTAAAATCTTTATCCATATCTACCCTCGTTTCAAAGGTATTAAAAGGAGTATGTATCTCCTTCTTATTCTGAGAATAGGTTGGTACCATGTTGGACAGACCTATGTCAGACAATAGTGGGGGAAAGGGCCTAACTATTGTTGTGCTTGAATATTCTATGTTCAAAGACTGTTCTATTGGTGTATCCTTCTTAAATACATCCATTTTCTTTTGGTCTATATCTGCTGGTTTGGAAGCAATTGTATTAATACCATTGAAAATCATAGGCTGACTTGCTTGTGGCTCTGCCTCTTCTATAAATATATCAGTCTTTTCTTGCACATTTACAATGGTCTTGTCAGTAAGATTTAGTTCTAACTGCTCTATGGTACTATTCTTACAGCCATAGTCTAAAATTTTATGATTATCATTAACATTTGCATTATTCAAACTAGTATCTTCAAAGTTATTGAAGAGGGGAGTTTCCAGCCTCCTTAATAGAGTAGGAGATTTGGAGGATTCCTGGGGATTATTAATGCTAACCGGAGCATTAATTTCACACAATTTGGGAGGTGGAGCTTTAGAGTGCCCAAATTTAGTGTTCAAGAGCTCAAAACCCCCTCTATTGTTTAAGAACTTTATTTTTACCCTAATATCAGGGTCATGGAAAACATCTGCACAATTTTTAAGTGTAAGTGAGGGTGGATTCCTTCTTTTCACAGAATCTTCTATGAAGTCCTCTAGGATCTTGGGATTTATAATTATGGTGTTTGAATTAAAACACAGCTGGAGGGGGGGAATGTAACTGTCATGATAATTTACCTTAACAATGATAATCACATTTGATTTATTATATTTAGCTTTAACCATCCTTTTAAAAGTTCCAATTTTATCTCCTATCCTTTTCACAATTTCTAGATGATTACACTCTAGTGGCAGATTTCTTAACATAATTGCTTTTTCTACTTGGAAATCCGCTATTTTTATTGGATTAAATAAAGGGAACCAAGAACATACGAAAAAAGAAATTTCTCTGAATTTCAAATAACCTTTCTCTAAAATTTCATTTTTAAGATTACTGCTTTTGCAATCTACATAAATAAAGTTGTCTACCAAGATAGTAATACTTACCTCCGAGGGGAGAAGAGATAACAGACCTTTGATTATATCCTTTATATGGACACCTGTTCCCATCCACTTGCATATGACACCTGTCTCTGCATAAGCATTCTGAATTTGCAAAATGTGACTTTCATCCAATGTCACCATAAAATGATTAGGATCGTGATTACCATATATTGGAAATATTGAATGTTTATGGTTAGCTAAATGCCTATGTGGAAGAGTGTAAACATAATCATTACACTTAGCATGTGACGGGTTACCCTCATTACCAAGTTTAACCATATTTTGTGGCTTGCTGTTAAATGATCTCATTTTTTCCTTCCTACGATGAGGAGGGTTGTACACATTTGGAGATTTATGAATACTTGTTAAATCATTACTATCTTTTAAAGCTTTTTGCTCCATAGCTAGGGTTTTGGGCAGGGGGAATTCCTCACATCGGATTGTGAAAATTTACAATCTAGATGTGATTTCCCCCTGGGAACTTCTCCCCTTCCCAAAACCCTATTGCTCTGATGATTTTCTATATGCGGAAGCTTTTTACAAGGAGTATTATCTCTGCTTAGTAAATCAAAGGAGTTTTTAAGAACAATATTACTGCTATTGTAATTTTTAGGAGAAGATTTTACTAGTTTCTTGCCTTTAACCATGTGCCATTCTTCTTTTCTTGATTTTCCACCACTGGAAGATGCCTTGGTCTCTGGCATTCCCCCTCCTATCATAGCAGATAGAGGTTCATTGGAGCTAATACCTGAATTTGTCCTGGATGACAGAGCCTTTGCGGTCCCAGTGTTTCTACATACTGGTAGCCGTGATGGGGGTTTATTTACTATGCGAGTGGTAAGGGCCTGAGCGGGTGCCACTCCACCTTTCCCCAATTTGAAGATGGCCTGAGGTGAGACCTGTTCAGTATATTTTACCCTGACCGGCTCTAAATTAACTTTCCCCACATTTGCATATTTAGTTTTTTCAAAAAAAGCCATTTGTGCGTCCAATGTATTAACAGAGAAAATCTTTTGTTCCAATATCCTATTTTGGAACCAGTAGCCATAGTGAGTCTAGGATTCCAAATTGGGTTTCAAAACCCTAGTTTTAGGCACTGTAAAATAATCTATTTCCTTCAAGCTAAGATCCTTGGTTACATTATCTGTAAGATTATTTAATTCGTCGAGAGGAGCAGAGATCTTGACTGAAGATTGTCCACTTTTCTGGGCTTCCAGCAAGCTTTTAGCCTTTTGCTTTACGATAAAATCCTTGAGGTGATTGTAAGTGGGGTGAAGATGTCTAACATCCCTCCATTTACAATCTTTGTATTTGTGCTCGTATGACTAGCAATTGAAACAATAGCTGGCGAATTCCTTGTCTAGGCTTGAGGATCTGGTTGTCGAGTTTGAAGAATGCTTGGAAATCAGATTAGCTGAAGTAGAATCCAGGTTACTAACTTTTGCCCGGTCATGGTGAATTAACCCTAATTTCACCTGGCGATTCTGCAACGTGATTTTTCTTTGGACTCTGATTTTTTGCATTTTCGCTTCATTAACTTACCAGAGTTAGGGTTCCCCTTTTTCATGTGTTTTAGCTAAAGAGGGTGGATTTAATTTAATTAAAGTGCTAGGACTTTATAATTAAATTAATTGATCATAGGGTTTGTTTAGCTAATACATATTCATTATTTAGGAATTAAATATGTTATGTGATTGATGTAGATTTAGGATTTTCTATATTTGACACTAAGTCAAGTAAAGTCAATTAGAAGACATAATTGCCTAGTACAATAGGACTTTGATGATTTAGGAATTTGATAGGATGAGACTAAATGCAACAAAATTGGTTAGGATTGTAAGATGCCAATTTTGGGGTATTACAACTATTAGATCTTCCTATAGCTGAATCCACAACTTTGTCACTTATCACCTACATATAGAGAATGATAAAAATATTTCCCAGGAAAGGGATTTACCTTAGTCAAACTTTTGTATAGGAATTAACCTTAAAATATAATTGAAATTACATAAAAGAAAAGTGTGCTTCTAGTAGTAGAGGCTTGAAAAGATGTTATACCTTCAGAAGTGCTGGATTATTGTTGAAGATGATTGAAATTTGTCTTGATGTAGTGTTGCCCTTGGATCTAGGATAGGAAGAACATGAGTTCCTTCACATATGCTAGTATCTAGAGATTACTCCATATATTACAAGATTTATGCTTGAATGAAGTTGATTTCTCCTTGAATTCTTGGGTTCTTGAGTTGAATTAAAGTATAGACTTGGATTGGATTTGAATTCATATACTCTATTGAAGATGAATCCCAAAATGAGGTTGGTAGTCTTGTACTTATACCTCTCTATTGTCTCAATTTTGAACTATTAAAATTGAGCCCCTTTTTTGCAATCAGAGTCACCGCCAAGACCCAAAGCCATAGATCAACATTAGTCGAGTTTGATTTTTGCCAAATTAGGTTACTTATTGAATCATAATTATACGGGAAATCATTTAGCATGTTGCATTTCCCAACCTTGTGTTTAGGTGTTACTCCAAGTTTTGTCTCACAATTTGGGTACATGGTTACCCTTGGGAGTCGATTCGGTAAGTAGCCAAGTCTTGTTCCGTTGTATTTGATGTTTTCAAGCCAAGTTCAGGATTTGCATATTTCAATTGCATTTTTTAGAGTTTCATGATGACATATTAAAGAAGAGAAAAATTTCTTCAAAAAGAATGCTGACAATGGAAATGCATCTCAAGGACAACCATAAAGTGATCACGAGCCCTTGCGAATAGTCAACAATATGAAAAATATTTTTTGAATTTGGCCTATAAAGGTACCTACTATTTGGGATTTGGACTCTCCCAATGCAATCTCTGAAAATTACTTGAGAATAGAAATTGAGGAAGGATGAGCCTTGTGAAATGAAATATCATCCTCAAAAATCATGAGAAAGATGTTTGTAACATCAAAAAATTAATCAATGGGTTAACTTGCTAAATTCGGGAAATGGTCTTCATAGCTTCCTAGCTTCAGGATTTGCGGTATATGCATGCAATTCTCAAAGGTATTATTTTAAGGATATTTTATCATTTGCTTGAGGCATAAAATTCTTTTGATAAGTTGAGAACTAAGAGCACGTGAATGAGGAAAATGATGAACTAAATATGTGTGCCTAAGGTTGAAGCTTGGGAATACAGGCAAATCAATGCATAGCTATAACGAGAGTTGTAGTGTTATACTACAATCTCTGATGGTCACACCAATGCTCCACGTAAATATAGAAAGTGGTGTAAGATCACTTTTCTATGTGTTATGAGTGAAAAAGAACTTAGAAAGAGAAACTTGAAGGCATTAAAGGTATTCCTGGGTGGAGTTTGGGAAATGAAAGTAATGGGTACCTTTAGCGCGGGATGTACAATGCTCATGTGTGAATTCTAAAAGCTTACTGAAGTTTCATCAGATGAGTGCATTAAAAATTAGATTGAGTTTATCTATGACCATTAAAGGTATAGAAGGTGGTAAGCAGGAAAAAAACTACCAGCTGCACCCATGGAAAAGATCCAATGCTATTTTCAGGAAAGGATGTTCCTGGTTGCATAGTTTTAAAATCCATAAGTTTAAAGAGTTGTTACAATTTAAAAATCACAAACTAAAAGGGATGACCTACCACACTTATTGACACCAACGTTCAAGTGGAGTTAAGTTGAAGGAAAGTCTAGAATTTAATGTTGGCTTGTGGAAAATATTGAATTAAGGAGAAACAGTCACAAACTCTCACATGCCTGAACTGGAAATAAATAGCTAAGGCTGACTTGACCTCCAATGACTCTATGCATAGCCCATAAATCAACATCTCGAGGCAAGTGTTTGGTATAATATATATAAGAGTGCAACAAAAATGGCGCTAAGGTATCCTAGCTATGATCACTTGAATGGTCTAGAAAGTGAGTGGAAAGAATTAGGTGATACAAAACTCAAACATTTTGAATTGAGAGAGTTGCATGAAAAATTAATCGTAAATTGATTACATCCAATCACATAGAAGGTGAAGGAAAGTGGATTGATAGAGGCAGCTAGTTTCCCTGTAGTAGTTCAAGCTCCAAAATTGATTAGAGAGTGTATAGCTCTCTTTGATTTAGATAACAAACAAATAACAATTTTAGACAAACAAGTGATCCTAAATATTGATAGAGATACCATGGAAAATTGCTTCTATATCCCGCATAGAGATACCTATAACGAGTATGATTTTTCTCTCTCTGCATCTTCATTCCATGAGAAGAAAGCTAGATGGCAAGGGGTGATGGCTTCAGATTGGTTCCAGACAAGGAGTTCACAAACAAGGATGCCCAAAACCTTGTATGACACTAACCTGAGCCATGACATTGTGGACATCCTCATCCTTCTTCATAGAGAAAAGGGAAGTGAGGAGGCTATGGTGCTAGCTAAGCATGACTTCTTCCTCATCTAGTCTGTGTGTGTGTAGAAAATAGTTATGTCGACTGGGTGTGAGTTATGGCTGAGAGATTAAGCTTAGATCTCTCATTTTCAAAAGGCACCAACATCTTGTGGATGTCCTCTTTCCTAATCTACACATTGTCTACAACTTAGATATGGTCAGAGCTTCCTAGAATCCAAGACTTTTATGAGTCTACCTAGGTACACGAGTTCTACCCATGCTTTCCTCTACACCAAAGTCACACTATTTTATGGAAGTGAATAATGCATTCACAATGAGACTATGTAGAGAGCTTCAAGGATGTCCAAATTTTTTTTTCTCTTGAAGCTTTCAAAGTGATTAAACAATATGGGGCCTACTACATCTAGTTTCCAACCTTATCTTATCTCAAAATAGGAGTCTTTGATGATGCACCCCTGAAGACAAACTGGTGATGATAGAATTGTGCCAACAAATTCTAGAAGTAAAAGTACTTTGCAATAGTATACACAAGGTCAGTATATCTTTCGCCATCAAGATAGGGCCATACTCTTGTGCTTCCAGTTTATTTTCTAAGAATTTGGTTAAAGCATCCCTAGCAAAGTACACATTCCAAAAATATGATGTTATCAGGCTACATTATGTTTATGCCAACTATTTAAAGGACCACTTGAAGCTTAGGCTAGCATATAGGCACATGCTAGATGTCGAAGACTTTTGGGAAAATTGCAAGAATAACTTGGAGGTTAGGGACCAGTATTGGTCCCACCTAATGGTTGAGAAAATAAAGGCATACACCATCTAGATTGATGTTGAAGGAGTTCAAGAGGACAAGAGTTTTATGAGACCTTAGAAATATGATGAATAGATAAATTGTACCCCCATCAATTCAAAGCCATATCAGGCCCATAAATTACAGGCTTGGATGGGTTAATGGGAGGTATCCTCCAAAGGACTCATGATTGGGTCGAATGGAAGAAATCTGGCAAAAAAAGGAATGGCACACCTTGTGGAGGGGGAACTCAAGCGCAATAGAAAGCCAATACCACTGCTACTTCTTTTGCTACCATGACACCCAGTGCACCTCCGAGATCTACTCAAGCTTTGGGAGGAGGTGACTAACCCCCTGAGAAGAAATTTGAAGTCACTCCAACCTGTGGAGGAGGATCTCTACTGAGTCTACCTTTGGATTTTGAAATGAAAGATGTGGAGGCCAAGAAAGAGGAGGGTGAAGTAGAAGCTAAAGCTCAACATCATCAAACTGATGTAGAGATGGAGACTTTGAGCTGCCCAATTGACCAAGGTGAAACATAGCAACAAACTGAGGCCGTTGATACTAAGGGGAGTAGAGGTAATAAAGCTATATTGCTTTCTTTTAAATATATTGATCTTGCTCAATTACCTTTTGCTATCAGGAAAACCAAAACTCCTCATTTAGCGAGGAAGTTGTTTGTTGAAGATGCCATAAAGATGGCATCTCTCATTTTGTCTTCCCCTTCCTGGATAGATAAGACCATTGAGAGGAAGAGGAAAAGGGTGGAAAATGGTGCTCTACCTTAGGGAATGACATAAAAGATCATTAAAATCCCACTAGTGAAGAAGGCCAAAGAACCTACGATATTAGCATCATTGGAGACTGACCCAACCAAAAGTCATGTCATGCTCAAAGTTTCTCAAGAAAAGATAGCAGGGGATTTGGATCAAATGAGCATTGAAGAATTTAGTGTGAGAAAGGTGGACATAGGTCTACCACATCATGATACCATGAAGAGGATGTGGGAATTCTCCAACTAGTTGGTTTGGGAACAACTTGATCATTTGAAGCTAGATAAGGCCAAGCTAAAGAATACAGTGTTGGAGTTGTCCATAGTAACCAGGGACTTTCTAAGCTTACCATCCAGACAACCTATTGAGACTTCAATAAGCATGGAGGTTTTTGATCCCTCTGTAGTTGATAGTAACAAACTCATCACCCAAATGAAAGAAGAAAAGCATATGGCTCAAATTAGCAGACTATGGATTGATGACCTTAAGGTGAGAGGTGTAGTGAAAATTGAAAAATTAGCCACTAGATACAAAGAGTTGGACAAGATCTACAGTGATGTTTTAATTGACCTACAAATTTTTGAGGAGGAAGAGAGGACCTACAAGAATACTGCTAAGCTAATCAGGGAAATTTCTGAGCTCAAACTAAGCACATCTATATCACAATAGATCTTGAAAGCCAAAGATGAGCCAGTCCAAAAGTGGATATTCTTGATCGATTACAAGAAAGAAGTCAGTACCAGTGCAGTTAAAGGCCTAACACAAGCTATCAAATAGTTGAAGGAAGAGAAGAAGTAGATTGATCAATAGACGACAACTCTGCATTACGACTCGCACCAAGGAAAAGATGAAGAATTGGTCAACAAAGAATAGATGAAGCACACTTATCAGAGTTATATTGATACGTTGGTTTCTCTAGCAACCTTCCAATCATCTAATGTGTAGAAATTCAATGCCCTCAATACCCAATTAACTACATTTGGACCAAATCTCTAGGTGTTACCTGCAACACTTTAGGAAATCAACAACAACCACCTCTTCTATATGAAAAAACATGATGTTGTTGAGATAGCCAGTGCTGATGACATTACATGTGCCATGGAAGCATACAAGAAGACATGAATCAAAACCAAGGAATTTGAGAACTGAATAGATTCCTCTATCTATCTGTTCCACTTCTTACTTCTATTTTATTCTCTGATGTAATGAGTTGAAAAGTGTCCTCCTCACTCTATAGAGCCTCTTTTGTAACTGAATTTTCTATGAGAAGACAAATCATCTCTCCCTCTCATTGTATGAACTATAAGTATGATTCACAAAGTGAATAGAAGAGATCAACATTTTTGGAGTGCATTTTGGCTTCCCCTATGGCTGAGACCATTGAATGAGACATGAAGTATTGTGTATTTCATTTATGTTGTTCATTTTAGTTTAGTTAGTTTTGGTTAGTCTTCAATGAATGAATAAATTTTTGTTCTATTGACTATAGAAATGTTTTCCTTAAGCAAAAATAGTTTTTGAGTGGAGGGAAATGTTGAGGCTATCTAAAAATAGTCCTATGTGATTAATCTAGTCTGAAAGTTAATTTGTTCATATTTGTTGAGTTAAAGTAGAATTTAGATGTTAGTGCAATGAGTTGGTGTATAGTTGCACTTGTGATTGTGCATTAATCACTTGTTAATCTAGTAGGTTAGGGTTAAGGAAGTTTGTTGAAGCATTTAATCTTGGTAAGTTTCCCATAGCTACATAAGCTTACTTATTTGCCTCTTTTTCTCTCTAGTTAAGAGCATACACCTATTTATATTAAAAGATATTCATTGTACATCTGTCACAAGGAGCTATACTTGGTCACAATTTAGAGATTGGGTTGATTTCTTGATAGGAGTTACCCCTTTCAACTGTTGGTTATGGTGTTGGGTAGTTATTGGGCCTAAGTCAGTTTAACTAAACATTACTACCCAAACTATTAACCAACACTCTCCTAGCCATTTTGGGGCTCAAATATTGAAAGAGATTGATAAGGATATGAAATCCCACTCAAATCCCCATCCTAAGGTAGGGGAAACCTAAGTCACCCCTTACACTCCAAGTTGCCATTTACAAGGCAAAATAGACTCAAATTTAGGTCAAGGGTCAATTGAGTAATAAAAAGAGTTTTGTTTTTTTGGAATGGGTGGGAGTAGCCATTACAAATGTATTTTCATGTTGGGAGACATGTCATAAATTATATGTATGGAATATTGTCATTTGAATCTCCAAATCTTTTAGGATGTTTGTGTTCCATACTTTTGTTCGATTGACTTCTTCCCAAATTCAATCCATGTATTATTAATGCTTCATCTTTTCTATCCATGAAGTTGGAATTGTGAAATCCCATATAAGAGTTTTCTCATAAATGCACTAGATGCAACACTTAAGTGTGAAATTAGCACGTAGTGCATTTTGTACACTACTTAAGATTAGTGAGTGCAAACTTTGCTTCTTTTTACAAGTTTGTTTTCTTTGCACAAGACTCTTTATTTATTTAAACTATTTATCTATGTAAAAAATAATTAATGCCTATGCCACTTTCCCCTTTCTTCACATGAAGTCTCTATTTTTTTGGCAACATTTGGCATCTCATGCCACACTCTTCACATGAGATGCCTTCTTGGTCCCCCTTTTTATTTCCAAGATATTAGCAGTCACATCAATGACTTGCGTAAGGAAAGACAAACCCATCTAAAAAATTACGTTCACCTATATCCATGTTATTGAGTGTATGCTATGATAAGCTTGCAAGAAATTTTTGAATATTACAATGACCATACTTCCTTTTGTGTGATAGAAAATGGTCACACTTTTGTGAATCCTTGCATTCGAGAATACCCAATAATGAGCTCTCGAATATCAATTCATAGCTCTCTATTTGTGGAGTGCATGAATTGTTATGAGGCCCTCAGATTGATTGAGTTGAACCCATGCAAGTACACCACAGAATGAGAGATTCAAGGATGAGAAGCAAGAATACTAATATCCATTGAATCATCAAGTTCTTGCATGCAAATGAAATTAATCTATATGGTTGCAATGCAAGAAAATAAACTACTTTATTGAAATGAAGATTAAGCTAAAACAAAGAAATAAATTAAACTAAAATGCTATGAGTATTAAACTATATGTAAATATGCAAGCTAAATAATGATCTCAAAAAATCTAATGTAAAAACTTGTAGCATAACAATATTCTAAAAAATCTAGATCTTTAATTGAGAAGGAGAGAGCTACTTATATAGGAAAATGAGGAATTGAATGCATCCCCAAGAACAATATGGGATTAATGCAAAAAGAGGAAAGAAAAATCATTTTTAGAAAGTGTGGAGAGAAAAGGAAATCTCTTTATTTTATTTATTTTTTATTTCACTTATTTCCTTTTTCATCACAAAAGATCTTTTGAGAGGATTTTATTTATTTTAAAAGAATAATTCTCTTTTAATTAAATAAAATTATTGATGACATGATTAAACCTTAGGAGATTATTGAAATGATTGAAATAGTTATGATTTGATCAATGAAATTGATTTGAATATATTGTAAAGCATTGATTCAAAAAATTGATATTTGACAAATTGAATAAATGGGGCCCAAAGTCTAGGCGACCATTTTAGGGTGCATACATTTTCCCCTCTTTGACTAATGTGAGGTCGACTCAGGATCACATGCAGTCAAAGAATGGAATTGAAGTGTGAGATCGATTTGGGATCACAAAACAACCCAGATGTGTGTTCGACGGATGGGAACACGTCAGGACATAGATAAGCAGACTAAAAAAGACAAGGCCAAGACCTGTGAATAGGTAATTGTCAAGTCTCAAATAAGAGATAAGAATCTCAAGCAAGATTGCCCCAAGAGAAGCAATTGATAAATTTGATAAAGCTGAATCAAGCATTGAAAGGTACTGCCCCCTCGTGATCGAAATCGAAATGAGATAGAGGAGAAATAGTAAATTGATAAATTTGATCAAATTGAACTAAATATAAGGTTCTTGATGTAAGATGAAAGATATAAGAATCACAGAACTAAGGTAGCTTACCAAGAAAGATTATGCCCCAAGGTTGAATTAGAAGAAAAGAAGTGGGGTGAAAGCGAATGGAAGATAGAAGTTTGGAAGAAATGGAAAGAAATGGAGAGAAGAAAGAGAATTTGCCTCTAGAAAGAAGATGCCCCAAAATCAATCAACTATTTAAGATAGGGAATTTCGATTGAGATCACGAAAGAAGGTAAGGAAATGAAGATCAAAACATGACCACAGTTGACTAAAAGTCCACAAGAAAGATGAAGGAAACCCTCTCAAACTCATAATGCAGCCTAAGAGTGCAAATTTAACATGAAGTCTAAATAATGCAAGCTACATGGAAATGCAAAGGTGTACTTGCAATAGGGTAACATGGGATTTTTGTGTTCATCATTCATTAGAGAATGTAAGCAAACTTATTTTCATCATAGGGCCATTATTACCAGACATCAGACGATCACACAATCATCACTAGTCACAAATGCAACTATGAAGATATGAATGTGATTTATATCAGATTGGAATGTGGAAAGATTCTAACATGAGCATCAAGGACATAAAGGTCAAGATGACTGCAATGTTAGCTTACCCAATTTAATGTAGCAAAACCACACTCGCATCAAGGCATAAATGCCAAGATGACCATAAGAACGGTTGTGCAAAAACTATCAAGGGTGATGCCTTAAATCTCCTAAGTGTGTCAAGGAGACAACAAGAGACACTGAAGAGGTTCAAGATGACACCGACAAGCAAAAAGAAAATAAAAACATGCCCCATGCCCCAAGTCTTCTAGCTATGCATCATGGAGAGACATATTAGACAAGGAAACTCAATGAAAATCAATAACAATCAGCACACAAAGAAAAAAAAATCATGACATATCTCAAGCATTAAATGTTGCATTTAAAAATTTAAGTATGTAAACTGATACTGAGTTTCAAGGATAAGGATCAAATGCTTGCAAGCAGGTAAGATCACATGACCAAATTGGATAAGTGTTGAAAAGCACTCGATGCCAGGAATTGTGTTGAAAAACACAGTTGGGTTGGTGTTGAAAAACACCATTTGAGAGGTGTCCTAAAGACAAGCATATCCAAGAGACTAAAGCTAACATAGTGATGCCCCCTAGACAAAGACAAAGACCAATTCCAAACCAAGGCGACAAGGACAAGGCATGATGGAGAAAGGCTAAGTGTCGAGGACACATGCTAAGAAATAGGGGTGCGAAGGCCTCAAGTAGCACCCGTTTCTAGGTTTTCACGACTTGGAAGAATTTTTTCAGGACTTTTTAAATTTTTTTTGTATTTTTTGCTACCAAGGCGCCTGTTTCCAGGTTTTCACCAAGGCACTTTTTCTATTTTTTTTAATTTTTTTGATTTTTTTTGTATTTTTTCAGCATCATTATGAATTTTTTTTGGAATTTTTTCAGGATCAATAAGGTATATACAAAGGATGTCCCCAGACAGAACAGGCATCAAGGATAGAACTTCTTTAGGTGCAAAACATTAATAGGCTCAGGGAGCTACTCCCCCTCTTTAGTAGATAGTAAATAAGCACCTGTACCAAAAGCTGTTGTGATAATGTAAGGTCCAAGCCAATTAGGTTCAAATTTTCCCTTTTGTTCTCTATTTTGTTGGTTCTTAGGATTCTCTCACAAGACAAGATTTCCTACTTGGAATTCTCTAGGGTGAACCTTTTTGTTGAATGCTTTGGACATCTGCTTTTGGTAGACCCTCATATGGTCAAATGATGCTTTACGCTTTTCATCCAGAAGTTCCAATTCTTGTAATCTCATGGTGCGATAATCTTCATCTATAACTAGACCTTTGAGAGAGACTCTAAGTGACAGAATCTCAACCTCTAAAGGTAACACTGCTTTAGCGCCGTATGTGAGGGCAAAAGGAGTAGCTCCAGTTGGAGTATGAATACTCATTCTATAGGCCCACAAGGCCGAGTTTATCTATAGGTGCCAGTCTCTACCATTCTTATGAACTATTCTATGTAAAATCTTGAGAATGGTTTTATTTGAAGCCTCTGCCTGACAATTTCCTTGCGGGAAGTAAATGGAGGACCAATGTTGCTTTATCTTAAATCTTTGGCAGAGTTGTGTAAGGTCCTTGTTTTTGAACTAACCTCCATTGTTAGTGATGATCTCAGATGGCACTCCATATCGACAGATGATATGGTTTAAAATTAATAAAGACACTGTCTTGCCTGAGGCAATAGAAAGTGGAACAACCTCTACCCATTTTGTGAAGTAGTCAGTAGCAGTGATAATGAACTTATGTCCACCTGATGAGTTGGGATGAATCTTCCCAACAAGGTCAAAGGCCCATCACTGAAATGGCCAGTGAGATATAGAAGGAATTAGCTCCCTACCTAAAGCATGTATCAGGTGTCCATGTTTCTGACATTTTTCACAAGACTTGGCAAAAGCTATCACATCTATCTGCATCGTAGGCCAATAGTACCCCACCCTAAGGAACCTTCGAGCCATGGAAAGACCATTAGAATGTCCCCCACATATGCCCTCATGGATGTCAACTAGCGCTTGATCAAATTCCTCCTTTTCTAAGCACCTAAGAGTGTCCCATCTAGACCCATCCTATACAAATCACCAGAGATGAGAGAATGATGAGAGGCGTTATGGACAAGGTTTCTTCTTTCAGATCGGTTAAATGTGTCGGGGATGATGCCATCATAGAGATATGAGTAAATAGCACCATAGCGGGAGGATTCATGATTGACAAGGGTACAAATGACGTGGCTTTCTTGAGAGTCATAAATGGGATAATGTAGCTCTTCCACCGAGAATTCATATCTGGACTCATGTTCCTCTAACTAAAGAAGTGAAGCAAGGGTGGCCATAGCATCAACTGCTTTATTCTCAGCCCTAGGGATTTGCTGAAAGGTGACAAAAGTAAAGTACCATCTTAATGAATCAACCATTTTTTTGTAAGGTATCAACTTGTCATCTTTTGTTTGGTATTTCTCATTGACTTGATTGATGATCAGCTGAGAATCCCCATAGATATGTAGTTCTGTGATATTCCACTCTATAGCCATTTTTAGTCCATTTGTTAAAGCCTCATATTCAGCTATGTTGTTTGTGCATGGGAAGAGTAACTTGTAAGATTTGGGAATAGTGTACCCATGTGGAGAGACAAACAACACACTAGCTCCATAACTGTTTTGCATGTAGGAACCATCAAAGAACAGTTTCCAGGATCTCTCAATCATGTACATAAGGTGTTCATCTGGGAAATTGACTTGAATGGGCATATTATCTTGAATTGGGAAATTAGCCAATTGATCTACAATAGCTTGGCCTTTGATTTCCTTGTGCTCAATATACTCTATTTCAAATTTAGAAAGAATCATCATCCATTTAGCGAGTCTACTCATGAGAGCAACTTTACCGAGAAAGTATTTGAGAGGATCAATTTTTTCTATGAGGTGTATGGTGTGCGCAAGCATATAGTGTCACAACTTTTGAGAGGCAAACACTACTGCAAGGCAAGCTTTTTCAATACTAGTATAATTGACCTCATAAGCAACATGAGTGCGGCTAATATAATATATGGCCCTTTTTTTCCCTTGTTCATCTAATTAAGCCAACAATGCCCCCAATGAAGATTCAGTAGCTGAGACATACAAAATGAGGGGTTTTCCTGGAATGGGAGGCATTAAAATGGGAGGACTTGCCAAGTATTCCTTAATTTGATCCATGCTCTTCTGGCAATCCTCATTCCAGACACATTGAACAGCTTTATGCAAGTTTTTGTTAAAGGGTTGTGCTCTATCTACCAATTGTGAAATAAAACTCCTTATGGATTGAAGGCATCCTTGAAGACTCCTATTTTGACTGATATTTTTGGGAGGTGGCATGTCTATAATGGCTTGGACCTTTTCAGGGTCCACTTCTATCCCTTTGGTTGAAATGATGAATCCCAATAATTTTCCAGAAGTAACACCAAATGCACACTTTTTTGGGTTTAATCTTAGTTGAAATTTTTCCATGCGATCCAGAATTACTTCTAAATCAGCCAGATGTGTTCCTCTTTTCTTAGACTTAGTGAGGGTGTCATCCACATAATCTTCCATATTCTTATGCATCATGTCATGGAAGATGGTTGTCATAGCTCTTTGATAAGTAGCTCCTGCATTTTTTAATCGAAAGGGCATGACATTCCAACAATAAGTACCCCATGCGCATGTGAATGCAGTCTTTTCCTGATCCTCAGGAGAAATCTTGATCTGATTATACCCAGAAAAACCATCCATCAAGGAATAGATCTCATAGCCTGCCGTCATGTCCACTATCATGTCTATGTTAGGAAGTGGAAAATCATCCTTTGGGCATGCTCTGTTAAGATCTCTTAAATCTGTGCAGATTCAGATGGGTTTATCATGTTTAGAAATAGGTACAATTTTGGAAATCTAGTCAGCATAGTCTATGGCTCTAATGAATCCTACACCAAGGAGCTTTTCTAATTCAGCTTTCACTAAAAGAGCTATATGAGGGTGCATTTTTCTCAAATTTTGTTTGACTGGTTTCACACCTGGAGCTATGGATAAATGATGCATAATGAGAATAGTGTCCAACCCTGGCATGTCTAAATATGTCCATGCAAAATTAATTTTCTTCTTTTGGAGGAACTCAGTCTAGGCTTTCTTTTCTTGAGATGATAAAGATTTAGCCAAGTGTAAAATTTTTGGAGCCTCTTCTGTGCCCAAATTAACAGCTTCTGTAGGTTCAACCAATACTGATGATCTATCCTAAAAATAGCTTGGGAGACTATCAAGTACCTCATCCGTAGGTGCCTCAGAGAGGTTTTCACCCTTGGATACGTCTTTTATTTTTACTTTTTTTGGTTCTCACACTGCCACACAATGGTTTTTGCCATCATAACTCTTATTCTTTTTTTCTTTTCTTTTTATCTTGTGACTAAGGTACTTGATGTCAGGTTCTATCATACTGGTAGCTAGTTCACTGGTGGAAGAGACTATAGGTTCAATGGCATTTAGATAGTAGGTGATCTCATAGTCATTGTGAAATGTCAAGAGTTGAGGCTCTTGATAATGTTGAGACCAATCAATAAGGTTGGGGTCAATAAGGGGTAGGTTAATGACTGGTTCAATATTAAGGATATAGGTGATGTCATCTTTGGTGATCGCAAAATTGGAGTCTGTCAAGTATCCCTCTAAGGTGCCTAAATCAGGATTTATCCTATCAAGCGAAGAATCATCTACTAATGCAACACGTGGGTTCCAATCTTCTAATCTAACACATGACTCATCAGCTACGTCAGGTTGAGAACTATAAGCTTGGACAACATCCATATCCAAGTCAACTATTGCATCTGAGAGTGAATCCCATTCAAACTCATGAGAGTCTGTTTCTAAATTATTGTTGGGGCCTCATGATGTAGAAGCCTCAAGGTTTGGAAGAGTTTCCCCTCCTCTAACAATTTGCTCAATCACAAAATTATTTGAATTATCACCATCTGTCACAGCTGGGATGGAGACACTATCCATAGTTGATCTAGCATTCATATAGTCACTATCTATCGCAGCTGGGATAGGAGGACTGTCAATTGTTAAATCTCTTGAATCTTCCCAAAGGATATTTGTTGAAGGTACCCAATCATCTGTCATGTCTTGTTGATTTGTCAAATCTGGTACATATTCTATGTCATCTTTACTATCCCGCCTATCATGAATGGGGACAGTGCACTTGTTATTGTTCATAAAGCCTAGGGCAATCGATTTCTTAGACTTACGTCCAAAAAGATCATGATTGAGTGGTTCGGCTCTAGCATCTAACCTGTGACTAAGAGGGCCATCTCCTGGATAACCCATCTTCTTAACAAAAGCATATCCTCTCCCATAGGACTTAGGAGAGGGGGAGAAATTTTCATTGTGCTGGTACTTCTCCTCTTTGTATATCCAATCTCGAATAGCTACTTCCTCTTTTTCATCTTGTATTGGTACTGAGGATTCAACAAATGTGTCAAATAGTGTCATTGCTAAAGAAGATAGTTTCATCTCTTGTGAAGTCTTTCCATAGGTCCTAGGGGAAACAAGCATCTTTGCAAAAGAGTCAAGTTGATACCCCCCATGCCAAGGTCTAATGATTTAAACTTCTCTTGACAGTCTGCTAAAGTTGCTTGATAATCCTCTGCTTCTCGATTAAGAGGGACATGAACATTAGCTGAGATTGAATTGACTGATAAGGTGTTATCCCCTGGTATGCAAATTTCTACTCCATTGTAGGGGAACTTAACACACTGGTGGTAGGTAGATGGCACTACCTACATGTCATGAATCCATGGTCTACCCAATAAAATGTTGTATGCAAGGGGTCCAACATTAACAATTTGGAACAAGATATCTTTTTCAACTGGGCCAATCCTGACAGGAAGGACAACCAACCCCTTAGAACTTTGTTCTGCCTCATCATAGGCCTTTATAGTGATCTTCTTTCTAGTGTCGATCACTTGCTTTGAATATCCAAAAGTTTTTAACAAACTTAAAGTACAAATATTTAGCCCAGCACCCCCATCTATCAACACACACCTGACATGGGTTTTATGAATCATTACTTCAATGTGAAGGGCAAGATTGTGTGGATGGCTTAGGGATTTGTCATCATCTTCTGAGAAAGAGAGGTAATGTGGGCTAGTAATGTGATTCACCATGCCTTGAAATTGGTCTATATCTATGTTGTTGGGGACATTTGTTGTGCACAAAGCATCTTCAAGGATTTGTTTATGTCTAGGGGACAACTCTAGAAGCTCCAAGATTGAGATTTTTGCTGGAGTTTTTTGTAACTGATCTACAAGATTGTAGTTTGGTTTGGGAGCAGTGGCAAAATTTGTGGTGACATTCTTGGATGCCACTTGCTTGGGTTTATTAGATGGACCTAAACTAGGACCTCTAAGAATGATAGGGCCTTGACTCCTAGTAACGACATTAACGTCTTGAGAAGATAGCCTAGAATGAGGACCTCTTAGCACCACAACAGGTTTTTTGTCAAAGATAGGGGGAGAGTCATAACCATGTGGGTTCTTACTCCTCATCATATTAACACTTGGCTCCACAACTTCAAGCATGTTTACCACATTTTTTGCCGATGTGTAAGTGTAGTTGATTGCAGCTTTGCCGTTCTTTGATTTAGAGGTTTCCCCCTTTTCATAATTAGGAAAAGGTTCCTTAAAAGCCTTATGATCAGCATTGGTATTCAGACCATCAACTCAAAGCTTTCCACTTTCTATGAGATCTTGGATGATATGTTTTAATCTCCAACAATTTTCAATAGTATGGCCAACGCCATTGTGAAATTTACAGAATGCCTTGTCGTCCCACCAATGTGGCTTGGGTTCAGGAATGTGAAATTTTGCAGGATCTTGAGGATGTGCCAAGTTGTTAGCAATGAGAGTTTTGAAAACATCCTCATATGAGTCACCCAATTTGGTAAATTGCCACTTCTCCTGATATCTTGGTTTACTTTCTTGCTGTGGAGGTGCATTAAGCTTCATGGCTTGCACAACACTAGTCAAATTAAGAACACCTTGATCTCTTGATTGGGAAGAGTCCAAAACTTCATCATTGACAACTTGTTTGTTCTTGTTCCAACTATTGTTCTTCCCTTTATCCTTGTTGTTGTGTTGACCATTGTTGCCATTGTTGCTATGTCTAGTCAAAATGCCTTGTTCTCTTAGGACATCTTCAATTTGACATGCAGTTTCAACCATGGTATCAAAGGAATTGAAGACTATCTTTTTAATCTCATATCTCATTTCAGGCACCAAGTTACTGACAAGTATGTCAATCTTTTCATCCTCATGGATCATCCTAGGATACCGAGAGCACTGTCTCCTCCACCTCTGTAAGAAGGTAACAAAGGGTTCCCCTTGATTTTGTTTCAAGTTGCATAAGTAAAACATAGTAACAAATCTTGATAGATTATATGTGAAGTGTTGAATGAATCTATGAACAAGTTCTCTAAAAGTCTTGATGGGGGGAGTGATATTGGTAAACCATTCCATTTGTAATTCCAATAAAGCTTGAATCTCTACCTCAAGTTGTCTAAAATTTTCTTATTTTGCATCTTGTTCATCTAGAAAGGCTTTCTTTTTGCGCTCAATTCTTCTGAGCCTTTCACTTGTGTACCTTGAGGTATTTTGAAGTGGCAAACTTGGTCTAGACTACTTGAACAAGTCATTGGTATACGTTGCATTGACATGAGCACCACTAGGTTCATTGTCTTGGTCTTCATGTTGTGACCATTGTTCTTGGTGAGCTCATCTCTTATGCCTTTCATCCCTTTGATGAGCATCCAAATATCTAGCATTAATGAGGGGTGAACTAGGTTGATCATCATGAGAAGAATTCCCAAATATAATGTTGTTTCTGTGTTGTTCATAGATGTCATCAAGAGTTTGATCCATGGTTTCCCTCTCCCACCAAGTCACGGTGTAACTCATATCCATACCTGAGTGGGAAGGTGCTGAGGGGGTACTCAACTCACTAAAATGGCTCTTCGGGTCAAACCAAGTTTCAGACTCACTCCTAGGCGACTGGTCAAATATTGGTTCCTTTTCCTTTCTCTTTTGGCGAGTCTGAACTGGGGGTAGTTGGTTGAAGACTATCTGAGGTCACTTTCCTTGGCTCACTTGATATCTTGTTGTTACTGACATGAAAGGGAGAGTTTAGGGAAAAAAAACAATTCTAAGAAATGTCAATAACAGACTAAGATAGTAAAAGTTTTCTCTTGTCCGAGAGAGATGGTGAAATAGAACTGTTGCAAATAGGTGCAAACCAACACTGCCATAGAGGTGCTTAATTTTTTGGGTGAATACCCTAGCACATATGTATCAGGAGGATGACTTACACAAATTATACTGAATTTGAATTTTATGAAAATGGGTGGACAAAGAGATTACTAGCACTCTCCAAGTGTGTTATCAAAGAGTCGAAAAATTTATCTATTTGACAAGAACAATTCCTAATTTGTCACTCTCAAGAAAAATCTCTTATGGGATCAAGGATCACTAACTCAAAAGGTCAAAAACACAAGAATCCTGAATATAAAATAGGTCTCTAAAACTGGGACAAGTCACCTAATCTGACTGGGACAAGTCACCTAATAGAAAAACTCAGGATTTCAGTTTCTTGTTCATTTTCAAAGATCAAGTAAGTACATCAACATATTTTTATCATTGATCAAGCACATAAGATAGCAATCAAGGAGTTGAAGCAAGCAATTTTCTTCAAACAATAAGCAAGGGGCAAAGCAACCTTGCACATGAACAAGAATAGTGACTTAGTATGCTACTCCTTAAAGATTCTACTTGTGTATGTTCTTGAAAATGTTTTAGCAGGCACTTAGAACACAACAACATCCTGTCAAGCTGTCTACAGGGATATACATGGATTTTCTAAAAGGAGTCCTTGATATACACAAGGTACGTGAGGCACAAATCCATAGATGAGAAGAATCTGAAATCACACAGCTGGGGGGAGACGGTAACCCAAATCTCCTCCACTTCTCAAAGGTATAAAGTTCTTTGAGGCTTAGCCAAGAGTGAAATCTAACTCATTCCCAAGAGAGGTGTCTTTGGATTCACCTCCTGATATTTATACTCTACCGGAACACAGGAGTTAAGGTCATCCCTTGAGGTGATGAAATCCCTAAGAAGGCCTTCTAAAAATAAAAAAGTAAGTAATTCACTATCAAAAGTATTGGAAAGCACTAAAGGTGGTACATTTAACCCTTCAAGTAAATGTGAGGTGAGTCCACAAAGTGGTGCATTTAACTCCTCACACAAACTCAAAGTGAGTCTACACCTTAGAACACTAATGAGATCAAGAAAACATAAAATGGGAAAAAAATTGTGGAACACTCAACACTTCTTTAGGTAGACCCATCCCCTGAATATGGTGCTGAGATTGCATCCAAAGGGCTGAATGATGGGTGATTAAAAAAAGTGAGTCCAACAACCCAATTTAGCTAACAAGATCAATCAAAAGTACTCTAAGATTTCTTATCAATACTACTCATAAGTGCAAGAGGGTTTGAATCATGGAGTATTTATCTTTCCAAGTAAACATGAAGTGAGTCCACAAAGTGGTGCATTTAACTCTTCATGTAAACCAGGAATGAATCCATGCCCTAGATTACTCAATGAGATTTTTTTGATATTGGAACCAAGAATTACTTAATGTTTAAACACAAGCATTCACTTAAACACAAACTTGTATGAAAGAAAATCTATGTTCATTCATTTCCCATTAAGAGCATAAAAAATGTGTTCTATGAAAGCATGTAAACACTCAAGCCAAACACATAAGAGATTAATTTTATGTCCAAACCAAGTGTTATAGAGATTATAGTAACTCACCTTAGGTCCAAAGATCTGCAATCCAAAATTTAGCACACATCTGAAAGTATAGAATCAAGACAAATCAATGGCAAACCGTAAGCGTTAGAAATCAAAATCCCAATCAATGACATTGATAGAATAATAATGATTAAGTGATTAAGCCCAATCAAAATCTAAAATCAATAATCAGTAAAGTGATTAAGCCCAATCAAGACCATGGATGCTTCAGATTCCAATGTGTTAAAATCTACTTCTAACATCATTAAATTGAATGAACTATACCACTTAGGTGCCTATTTTGTTCCTGTCCTCAAACAGCTGATAACAGTCTTTAAGAACATGGACTTAATCTAACATAGAAATATGCAATGTGACCAAATGCAAATAAACCCCAAAATCAAGGGTTTGGTTTTGAAATTTTGTAACACCGATTCCAAAAATTGTAGTTTAAATAGCCTAAATACAGATTAAGCCCAAAATTAGAAACTTTGTTTCACTGTTCAACAACACCCCACATCACAATTTTGAATGCAAATCTCTCTCAAATGTGAAAATCATAAAGTACTCTTTAACTATTGACATACAAACACAAGCAACAGGCAGTCCAAGGAAAGCATCAACACGAATAAAATATCTATCAAATAAGAAACATCCAAAATAGTTTTCCTCACATAAGTGTTTCAACGCATATGGATTTCAGCACATGCACAAAGTGTTTCAATGCAAAGTAGAATCAGACATGCGCATATAGATTTCCACACATACAAAATGGATTTTAAAGCCTGTCAAATGAAAGTTAGTAAACACATGAGCCATAATTCAAATACATCAGATTGCAAGCGATTGAAAGTAATGCATAGTGAGTTGTAAAAGTTTGCATATGAGGAGGACGTTGCAAACAAAACACAGTATGCAAACAAAATGCAAATACAAAAATGTCAATTCAAACAAACAAACAACCGAATAATAATGTCTATTCAAAATGGTTTATTATTTATTGACATTATTATAAGGTTGGTTTTAACAAAACACAGTTGTAATAATCACCGATTGAGAGACCTTCAAAATAGTTCTCTCTCAAGCTAAATCATTGGGGTACATCACCAAATGCAATTATTTGTGACTAATTAAAAGACTGAATTAAAATAATTGCAAATCAAATCCTTAATAATTATTATGCCTCAATAATTGCAGATCAAATCTGTCACTTAGCGACAATCTTTTCATGAGTCTTCATTAAGGGATATGGATTGATTAAAAGACTGAATTAAAATAACATCGATTTCAAATGAAAACCAGCTTCAACATAATCCTCGTATCATCATAATATGAAAAGCACACATTAACAAGACTGAAACAGTTTTAATAGCAACTTTGAAACATAATCAAACCATGTAGATTTTGAATAACACTATATAAATCAAAAGATCTCTTAGGAAAACCGATATATAACAAAATGGTTTCTTGACTATCGATCTCAAATAAGAACCAATAGATCGGCTTTAATAAACTTCTAAAGCCTTTTCAAATAAACCGATACCAAGTTGCATTCAAAGAACTGAAACATATATAGATTAAATAGCTTCAATAAAGTCGATTGGTTCTACTGTTGTATTCTTTCTGAAAAGATCCCAAACCAATTTCATAAATAAACTAATAAACTCTAATGAAAACCAAAACATAACCAGACCAGGCTTGGAATACGGTTACTAGTTTAAAGAAAACCATTTGCTTCTTCAAAACTGATTCCATACATTGCTAACTTCTTTGAAAGATAACTGAAAATTTATAATAGAGAACGGGTGGGCACCAAAATGTGTGATAGAAAATGGTCACACTTCTATGAATCCTTGCATTCGAGAATAACCAATAATGAGCTCTCGAATATCGATTCACAACTCTCTATCTGTGGAGTGCATGAATTGTTATGAGGCCCTCAGATTGACTGAGTTGAACCCATGCAAGTACACCATAGAATGAGAGATTCAAGGATGAGAAGCAAGAATGCTAATCTCCATTGAATCATCAAGTTCTTGCATGCAAATGAAATTAATCTATATGATTGCAATGCAAGAAAATAAACTACTTTATTGAAATGAAGATTAAGCTAAAACAATGAAATAAATTAAACTAAAATGCTATGAGTATTAAACTATATGTAAATATGCAAGCTAAATAATGATCTCAAAAACTCTAATGTAAAAACTTGCAGCATAACAATATTCTGAAAATTCTGGATCTTTAATTGAGAAGGAGAGGGCTCCTTATATAGGAAAATGAGGAATTGAATGCATCCTCAAGAACAATGTGTGATTAATGCAAAAAGAGGAAAGAAAAATCATTTTTAGAAAGTGTGGAGAGAAAAGGAAATCTCTTTATTTTATTTATTTTTTATTTCACTTATTTCCTTTTTCATCACAAAAGATCTTTTGAGAGGATTTTATTTATTTTAAAAGAATAATTCTCTTTTAATTAAATAAAATTATTGACGACATGATTAAACCTTAGGAGATTATTGAAATGATTGAAATAGTTATGATTTGATCAATGAAATTGATTTGAATATATTGTAAGGCATTGATTCAGAAAATTGATATTTGACAAATTGAATAAATGGGGCCCAAAGTCTAGGCGACCATTTTAGGGTGCATACACCTTTAAGCTTTTAAACTCTAATTTAAAAATTGATTATAGAATGATACACGATTTAATAAAAATAATTATAACCTTTTTAGAGTTTATGATCATGTTTAACATATTAATATATTGTAATATATTACTTCACATTCAAAACACCTTATAGTAAGTACATATGAAATTTTTTAGCGATGGGAATAAATAAATTGATGTAATATTAAAAATCTTGATTAGAACCAATAAAATTTGATAATATAAAAAAGGTTAATTTTGTGAATGTTTATTTATAAAATAGATAGATTTTAGAAGTTTTTTGAGATAATATTTGTTTATAGATAGGGACAAAATAATTCTGATAAGTAATTAGCTAATAGACTTTTAATTATGGTCTTGTACTTGTACTTTTATGCTGAAAAACTTGTCTCACAAATTATAAAACTACCCCAAAAAACTACAAAACAAGTTTTCAAAAACTGCCAAACCTCTTCATGATAGTTGGCAAACCTCTTTACGACAATGCTATCCATTGGTTTGCTTTATTTTTATTCTGATTTAGTCATTGGACTTTAAAAACTCATTTGCATTGCTAAAAAATAAATAAAAAATATTTAAATATTATTACTAAGAAAAAGAATGCACATAAAGAAAAAATCTATATTTTATTATTTCTTCTTTTCATAAGATTATCTTACAATATTATCTTCTTTTATTAAGATATTCAATCTTTTTAATGTTTCAAAAAAGGAAACAAGAAAAAAAAATAAAAAATAAGATAAATACTAATAAAATTACCAATAAAAAAACTCTTTTCAATGCTCGCAAATAAAATTATAATGATTTTGCATTGCTTAAAAAATAAAAAATAAATTTTTAAAATATTATTAATAAGAAAAAGACTATGAATCTATATTTTATTATTATCTTCCTTTTATAAGAATGTCTTTGAATATTATCTTCTTTTATTGATTAATCTTTTTAAATATTTTAACATATATTAAAAAGAAAATAAATACTAATAAAAGATATTAGAATTAATCTATATTATTGAATAAGAAATGAACAAAATGAAAAAAATGCTTATCATGTTTTTTTTTCTTTTAAAATAATAATTTGAGATTTTGATGAAGGGTGCTCCCCTTATTACCACAAACACATAACAGAAACAGAGAAACAACAATAATTTGTAAGAACATAAAATGAGCTTCTTATTATCTCCACAAGTGTGGAATTAAAATTTCAGAATTACAATATGCAAAGCCACATGGGTATTCCCCTTACAATATTCTGTAGGATAAAGCCTCAAATCATTACCTAGATCTACCCAGAATTGCCCTAGACAACACTACGAGCCTTCTTTATATAGGCAATTTCCACCACCCAAGAAGGTTCCATAAATTTAGCCCTTAGGGCTGACCAAACTTAGAATTATTTTATTTTTCATTTTATTACATCATAGTCGGCTCAAAATAACTTTTGAAACTCAAACAATTTTTTTGAAGAAAAATCATTTTCTGCCATTTTGGGTGGCCCAACTTTCGGAGACCATAAGTCATCACCAGTTGACTCGATTGACTATTATGACCCCAATTCAAAAAGGGCACAAGGAGCTCTACAGTGCTTGACTCGTGAAAGCTCCAGTCAACTGAAATTTCAAACCCATTTGGGGCCTCTAAAGCCTTCAAAACTGAGTTCAAAGTTTCTGTACCCTACTGTCAATACCGAAAATCTTCAATATCTTAAAAACTAGACCTGATCTAGCTAAAAAACTTTACTGGAAGGCTGATATGACTCAGATGAACCTCCACATGTGAAATCAGAACTTTTTGAGATCATATGACCAACTTACTAAAAATAGCAAGTTTCCATAAATAGCAACTCTGCACAAGATAGCCCTTATTGAAAAGAAACCAAAAATATTTTTGGGTGATGCAAGATTGCTCTTACACTCAGGATGCTCCTACATTAGACACCCAGGGTAATTTGAGAAGTGACCCTGTCACATCTCAAGTGTGAAGAGGAAAACTAAGATGGTTAACCTCCTCCCTTGTGAGCCATGATGGATCTTCAACAAAACATCCTTTCCACTTAACCAGATATTCTTCATATGTCCTGTTCCTTGTGCTTCTTCCAACTTGACTATCAAGTATATCCTCAATCTCTTTGGTATCTGAACTAGTTGTTGGAATAATCCACTGTGCTGCTATGATGTCATCTTCAACACCTCCCTCATGATACTTTGTCAAATCTAAAATGTTAAACACTGGTGAAATACTAAGCTTAGTAGGCAATTCTACTTCATATGCATTTCCTGAATTATGCTTCTTCAGTATTTTACATGGCCCAAACTTCTTCATTTTTAATTTTTTATATGTACCAACTGGAAATTGCTCCTTTTGCAAATGAACCATGACTTCATCTCCAAACTGAAATTCCTTATGCCTCCTTTTCTCATTTTCCTTAGCCTTATACCATGCATTCATCTTGGTAATGTGCTTCCTCAGCTCCTCATGGATGTTCTTCAAATGTTCTGCAAAATCCTCAGCTTTAGCACTACTTATTTCTCCTTTATCTATCTTTCTCAACTCAGATGCATTTATGGGACTACTTCCATATACAATCTAGAATGGTGATTTACTAGTGCTCCTATTAAAAAAATTATTGTATGAAAATTCCACCTGTGGTAAAATCAAATCTCATCTTGTTGGCTTATCTCTAACTAAACATCTCAGCAAATTCCCCAAACTCCTATTCACCACCTTTGTCTGTCTATCAGTCTGTAGATGATGTGATGAACTGAACTTCAAATCTATCTTCAACTTCTTCCACATTGTTCGCTAGAAATATCCAACAAACTTAGTGTCTCGATCTGAAACTATGCTCTGTGGCAAACCATGTAGTCTCACTACTTTTCTGAAAAACAATTCTGCTACATGAACATCATCATTAGTCTTCTTGCAGGGAATGAAATGTGCCATCTTTGAAAATCTGTCAACCACCACAACAATTGAATCATGTCCCTGCTGAGTCCTCAGTAATCCAAGAACAGAGTCCATACTAATATCCTCCCAAGGTTTTTCTGGTACAGGTAATGGTTGATACAACCCTATATTCTACTTCACTCCTTTCACCATTTGACATACTCTGCAACTCCGTACAAACTTCTTGACATCTTTCTGCAACTGTGGCCAATAATAATTCTCACTAACCAAAGCAAGGGTTTTATCATGACCAAAATGTCTAGCCAATCCTCCGCTATGCTTCTCCTTGATGAGATTCTCCCTCATAGAACTTCATGGAATGCACAATTGACTCCCTCTGAATAGGATATCATCTTGAATGATAAAATCCAACCACTTCATTCTGTCTAGAGTAACAGGTTCTTTACAAGCTTTCCAAGCTTCACCAAAATTAGGATCCTCTGAATACAAATTCTTGTGTTCCTTGAACCCAACCACCTCAATCTACATCTCTATCAGCAATAGTTTCCATCTACTAAGCACATCTGCAACCTTGTTAGACTTTCCACTCCTGTGTTTCAAAACAAATGTATAACTCTGTAAAAATTCAACCCATTTCAAATGCTTTTGATTCAACTTTCCTTGACTATTCAAATATTGTAAAGCTTGATGATCAGTATACAAAAAAAATTCCTTAGGAAGTAAATAGTGTCTCTACTTCTTCAATGCTTGAACTATAGCATAAAATTCCTGATCATAAACAAAATATTTTCTCTTGGCATCATTTAGCTTTTCACTGAAATAAGCAATAGGTTTACCTTCTTGGCTCATAACAACTCCTATTGTAGTACCACTAGCATCACAGTCTACTTGAAACACCTTATTGAAATCTGGAAGTGCTAACACAAGTTGTTCTGTAACTTTCTATTTCAACAGTTTAAAACTCTTATCTACCCCATTAGTCCACTTGAACTCTTTTTTATCCCCTCTCATTGTTTCAGTCAAGGGTCCACAAATACTGCTAAAATTTTTGATAAACTTTCTGTAAAAGCTAGCCAAACCATGAAAAGATCTTACCTCAGTAGCACTCCTTGGAATAGGCCATTCAAGGATAGCCTGTACTTTCTTTGGGTCTATTTTTAGACCTTTTTTTGAAACTACAAATCTCAAATACACTAACTCTTTCTTCACAAAACTGCACTTCTTCAAATTAATCAATAATTTCTCTTCCCTCAACTTCTCAAACACCATACGAATATGCATCATATGCTCTTCCAATATCTTACTAAAGATCAAATTATCATCTAGGTAAACAATGACAAACTTACCCAGAAATTCTTTCAGAACCTCATTCATGAGCTGCATGAAAGTGCTCGATGCATTGGTTAGCCCAAAAGGCATGACTAACCACTCATATAGTCCTTCCTTTGTCTTGAAGGTAGTCTTCCATTCATCTCCTTCTCTGATCTGAATCTAATGATATCCACTCTTCAGATCTATCTTTGAGAAATACACAGCTCCACTCAAATAGTCCATAATATCATCCATTCATGGCAATGGAAACCTGTACTTGATTGTGATCTTGTTTATTGCCTTGGAGTCTGTACACATCCTCCATTATCCATTCTTCTTTGGTGCTAATACCGCTAGTACAACACATGGACTCAGACTCTCTCAAATCAACCCCTTCTGCAATAGCTCATGTACTTGTCTATTCAGCTCTTCACTTTTTGCTGGTGTCATTCTATGTGCTACCTTATTTGGAAAATTGGCTCCCGAAATCAGGTCCATCCGATGACTTATCTTTTTTACTAGTGGTAATCCATTGGGTACATTATTGGATACAATATCCTAAAACTCATTCAACAAATCTGCAACTTCTACAAGTACATATTCTACTTCCTCTTTACTAGCTTTTAGAATTAAAGAAAAACACACATACTCATGCCTCATACCATCTATAAATTTTCTTCCATCAATAAAAGTTATTCTTGAATTACTACATACCTTTTCTTCTGTGTCATTCAATGGCTTTAGCCTATGTCATACTCTATCCTTCGTCAGGGAATAGGTATTCACACTACCATCATGTACAACACACCTGTCAAATTGCCCTGGTCTACCCAACAACACATGACATGCATCTATAGATATAATATCACACAATGCCTCATCATGGTATCCGCCAATCTTAAACTTCACTAGGCATTGTTCATTGACCATGACCTTGTGGTCATCCTGTACCTAGGCAATCCGGTATGGATGTAGGTGTTTCTGTCTCTTGAGCTTCAACTTTGTCACCATCTCATCTGACACTAAATTGTCAATGCTTCCACTATCAATAATCATATCACAACATTTACCTTCACACTTGCACCTGGTGTGAAACAAGATCCTCCTTTGCTTAGGTTCATTCTCACCACTCAATAGGACTCTTCTGTTAATCAATGTTTCTCCTCTTTCAACATCTTCAGAATGTGATGATCTCACATCTTCATCTACATGTGCAACTTTTGCCTGGCCTTCATTTCTCCTATCTATCCTTCCTTGGCATTGAGGACATTCAAATGCCCTATGACCTTCTTCTCCATAGTGAAAACATGTTCCACGGAAGCCTCCTCTTCCTGAACCTTGTCCTCTTCCTCTTCCTCTTTGATCTCTATTATTCTAATCATGGAAATGACTGGAATTGTTTCCTCTCTAATTTTGATTGCTAATGGCCTCATCCTTCTTTTTTGGATCTTCATTTCAGCCTCCATATGACCATCCACCATGACCTCTTCCATTTTGTCTCCTCTCAAACTTGTTGTTAAGATTTTCCTCTACTTTTAGGGAAAATTGGTATGCCTCTTCAATACTATTCATTGAACTAGATTCAACTCCTCCTGAATGCTTGACCTCAATCCATTAAGGTAATAGGCAACTTTCTCCTTATTAGCTTCTACATGGCTTTCTCTGATACCACTTGATGAAGGGTGCTCCTCTTAATACCACAAACACATAACAGAAACAGAGAAACAACAACAATTTGTAAGAACAAAAAATGGGCTTCTTATTATCTCCACAAGTGTGGAATTAAAATTTTAGAATTACAATATGAAAAGCCACATGGGCATTCCCCTTACAATATTCTGTAGGACAAAGCCTCGAATCATTACCCAGAACTACCCTAGACAACACTACATGCCTTCTTTATATAGGCAATTTCCACCTCCCGAGAAGGTTCCAGAAATTTAGCCCTCAGGGCCGACCAAACTTAGAATTATTTTATTTTTCATTTTATTACATCATAGTCGGCTCAAAATAACTTTTGAAACCCAAATAGAAATTTTGCAGAAAAATTATATTCCGCCATTTCAGGTGGCCCAACTTCCGGAGACCATAAGTCATCACCAGTTGACCCGATTGACTATTATGACCCCAATTTGGAAAGGGTACGAGGAGCTCTACAGTGCTTGGCTCATGCAAGCTACAATTAGCCAAAGTTTCAACCTCATTCAGGGCCTCTAAAGCCTTCAAAATTGAGTTCAAAGTTTCTATACCCTGCTGCTAATACCAAAAATCTTCAATATCTTCAAAACTAGACCTGATCTAGCCACAAAAATTTACTGACAGGCTGATATGACTGAGATGAACCTCCACATGTGAAATCAAAACATTTCAAGATCGTATGACCAACTTACTAAAAATAGCAAGTTTCCATAAATAGTAGCTCTGCACAAGATAGCCCTTATTAGAAAGGAACTAGAAATATTTTTGGGTGATGCAAGCTTGCTCTTACACCCAGGATGCTCCTGCATTAGATTTTCATAAACATACACTAATTGTGTTTTTTTCTTTTAAAATAGTAATTTGAGATTCACACACATTCCACCCACAAGGTCTTTCTACTTTAAATCTTCAACCCTATCGATTATACATTTTGCATATTTTGTTTTGTTGTTTTTTAAACACAAATCTTTCCATTTTTGCAAATATAAGTCTCTATTTCAAAATGCAGTAGGGATAAACAAGTGTATGAGTATTGAATATCACTTTCAAAAGTGGACCAAACATGCATTAGAAAACTGGAGATTTGATCAGGTATCTATAGCCATTTCTTTTTTATTTCACTACATTACACATTGTGTTGCTATTTTCATAATTTTTTTTGATGAAAAGTGCATATGCTTATTGATGGTTTTCTAAAATTTTGAAGACCATTCATTCCAATTTGTTGAAATATTAGATGAATAGTAGAGAAGATTGTAGTAGATGACTTGTATTTCTTTATCAGACCATAAATAAAGACATGTATTCAACTAGTCTTACTCTCTTTACATTCTGAAAACTTTGAGGAAAAAAATTAACCCTTGTGTGTGCAGATTGAATAGAGGAAACGAGTGATTGTAAAAAAATTCACTCTAAAGTGGTCAATCCTAAATCCTTGCAAGATAATGCACTCATGTGGGCTATGCAACGCTATGACCTATGGGGTGGTTTGGCTCTGGTTGGTGGTCTATTCTCTCACCATGACTTACTCACCAATCATGACTACATGTTAGTATATGATAGTATCAAACACTCGTTGGGGAAGCAGGATGCTAGGCAAGCTGAACACGCCCTTCGCATCTTGGGCCGAAGACTAGGTTATGATTTGGTGGATCGAGTTAAAATGAGGGTGAATGCTCTGCTGGATTTATTTGAATTTCCAAATAATCCTCCTCCATGGGAACATAATCTACTGAATGCTCGACCTCCAAACTGCGAACATCCTTCAGGGTATTTAGTTGTTGTTCCTGATCTCAATGCTCAATTTGCAGGCTTGGCTAGTGGGATATACTTAGGTTTGCATCAGGATTTCACTGCTGGTCGGGATGACTTGTGTTATTCAGCTCTACAAGCCATGGACATGCCATAGGGTTGGCATTTGGATTCTTTCGATTGGTCTCCTTGCTCTCAGTCGAAAAAATTAGGTTGGGGTCCTGCTGACATGGTTGAATAATTGCACATTAATGTTATAGATTTTATTATATGGTTTTTCAATTCGGTGATATTTCCATCCATTGTAATTTTGGGGTCAACTTTGAAATCATGTATAGGGAAAAGTTGTATTCATCATGCAGTTTAGGTCGGAGTTTCTTACCAACCTATGTAATTTTTGGGGGGTAGTTTTAAAATTATCTTATATTAAACTTATACCTTATGAAACCTTAGACAAAATTGTATATGGCAAGGATATCAGGTTTTCTCTCTAGTTCTTTCCCGATTGAGCCTTTGAACTAGTTTTTATTAAATAATATATACAGTGGAAATACCACTTTTGCTTTAAAAAAATAAAAAAATTTCACTCTCAATCCACAAACCATGATTGCAACTTAATTGCATGACTCCTATTTATTCTCATGTTTAAACATATCACACTTTCTTAAATGTTTCTAATTGGAGTTGAGGTTTTACAAAATCCTTTCTAATAAATTATAAATGTGCTACCACTAAATCATTGTATTCCATGAAATAACATCCAATTATATCATAGCACCTTGTTTGATGTCTACACATTTTGCGTGTAAGTCTATCAAAGATTTCACAACTGCATTATCTACAACCCATCAAACCTTCCTTATCTTGATAGATGCTTATGCTCTAAATCTTCCTACTCAAGTCTTTCAAAATGGTTGAGGACATTCAATGTGGTTTTTTAAATCTATTTTGTGTATAGCCTCTAATTATTTTTATGAAATTATAAATACTAATAAAAGATATTAGTTTTATATAAAAATCTTATTTTTTAGTTTTTAGATTTGAATTCTATCTATAACTCCTATTAGCTTATCCCTTGAACTTTCTTAGATGCAAGTGCTAGTTTTAAATTTGCGATGACTACTGGGCGCTAGGCTAGATCACAGGGATACCTTCTATGTCGCCAATTTTTTTTGTAATTTTAATTAATTTTTTTTAATAATTAATTATGCCATAAACATTTCCCTATGAAAGGGTTTGAGCTGATTGAAATGATCAATGATTAATGATATCTTAGAAGGAATGACGACCATGTAAATCATCCCAATCGTCCATTAGGTTTCGTCATTTTATTGGTTCTTGCCATCATCAATTTTTTAAATCATGGCTTTTCAATGTTTCATTTTGTTGGTTTACCACATCACAATAGAATAATGAACACCCTTCATGTGCTTGGCCATTTGACGATGTCCATAGTATCTAAAAATGCACAATGACATTCAAAAGGCAATGGTGTAGACAAGGTAGCTGCGGAGAGAAGGAATTAACATTGTCACTTGCCAAATCAAGCTGAACATTGAATTCCATAGCCCATTCCAGATCCTGTTCCATAGCTGGTGATATCCCTCCTAGATTGAAACTCTATTTAGCATCCGTATAGAGCTAGCCTATCTTGCATGTCTATCTTAATCATTGTTGGTGGACCAAAAAAACCATGAATCCCAAATTGCTCATACCAAAACACAAGGTACAGCTTGTCGATGCCCTCTCAAAGCACCATCCATAGTCATATACTGCACACTTTCATGTTTAAATTAAATATTTTTAAAATATATTTAATTATATATTAAGATAAGGAGATACATTGTTCACAACATTACTTCAGACAAGTGAGAGGTTAAAATTTTTTTCATTCGCTGTCCGAGGAAAATACTATCATCAGTTTTTTGTACTTCGTCACAGTGAAAACTAGCTCAACAGGCATCCAACATGCATCGAACAATGCTTATTTTGGCATACATGTCAATGAGAGTAGTTCCTACAAGAAGACTTGATTCAAACACCCTTTTAATGATGCAAGTGTGAACTCCCTTGCCTTGTTTGATAGCTGCTCAAAGGGCACAGACAAAGAGCAGATTCACTATTGATATATTGGGCATTGCATCTGATTAAAAAGTGTTATAGCTTCATTAGCTTGTCAATTTCTAATACCCAACAAGCATTGAATTCCATTTCACCATATCCTTTCTAGACATTTTCTCAAATAACTAGTTTGCAATAGCTACATCACTACATTTTCTACCAGTGCAATCATTGTGAATATGTTAGAATCTAATTGATTCTACATATTTACCTGAGTATGAATTAACTTGCCTTTCTCTAGAGCACCCAAAATACTACAAGATGATATAACACAAGCCATGGTAAAAAAGTTGGGCATGACAATTTGAAGTTGTATTTGATGCAAAAGTGTGAGGGCCTCTTCAACGTGCTTAGGCTAGGCATAACCAGAAATCATTCCAACCCAGGAATTGATGTCTTTGTATCTATCATACATTTCATCGAACACTTCTTGTGCATCCTCAACACATCCACATTTGGAGACATGAAAATGTGATAATGGTAAACCCATCATTCCAAACTGGAAAAAACCAGTTAGCAGTTAAGTCCTATGAAATTCCTAGTTTTTGAAATAGGGAATAATATTTTGCCCCAATTGTTTGGGTACTCACTTCCTTCAACACAAGGTGTATAGCGGTGGTTGAAATGCCTCAAATTTGTCCTTCTATCTTCATCCACAAATGTTAATATTTTAAATAGTATCAGGAATGGTAATTTTTTAGATAGTTATATTATTAGATAAAATGAAAGTTAAAGATCATTTTTATGGGAGATGAATTTGTGTAGTTATTATTTTAATGTGTCAATAAATTGGTTTAAAAATACAATTGATAAAAATATAATGATTTTTTTAAATTTGTGTATTACATTTGTATTATTTAAAAAATAAATGTTTTAGTAAATATGAAGATAAATTTAAGAGATGGGTTAGAGTGAAGTTAAAATGCTCCATTTAATATTTTGATGCTTGACTTAAATATGATTAACAAGTGATTTGAAATAAATTGAAACAAGAAGGAAAAAATATAAATTTGAGATATAACTAAACATTTAAGTGTAGGATATCAATTCATATTATAAAGGAAAATAATTGTGTAATCCATATGGGGTGGGTCATTTTTTAAACAAGAAATAGATGAAATCACAATTCGAGGAACATCAACAAATTTATCATCCTCAAAATTGACCCATGTCCTAAAGACTTCATAAAATAATTGAAAAATTAATTTTAGTATAATTTGAATCTCATTGAGCCATGTTTGATTCATTCTCATGAGAGATAGGTTCTTGTGAACCACTACTCCTGAAACAAGGGTCAATTAGTTTGACTCAAGCTACACAATTGAATCCTAATAGAAACATCACAGTTATATACTTCATATATACTATATAATCAATCTATAGTATGGATAAGTATTTCCTTATTTTAGGCCAGATAATATCCAATTTCAATAATTTATAATATATTATTGATAATAATTAAGTATTAAATATAACTATATATAATTATAACTATAGTTATATATATTGAGATTTATTAGTGTGTGTATGAATTTTGTACCTAGCTGTAGACACAACACTTCAGTAAAACATTAGAGGTTATTTAAAATCAAAATCATGTAGTGAAATGGAAACTAATCTAACCAGGCAATTTACTGCCTTTTAGTAGATGCGAGTATGTATTCTCAGATTGGACCGAGATCAGTGACCTTGACGACACCTAAACGAAGGATTTGAATGTAGAATCTAGATATGAAATGAGTGCAAATTAATCTATATTTTTGGATTTTCTATGCAATAAGATGAAACAAATTGATATGAATCTATTCTATATGAAAAATTGATATAACATGCAATTAATCTAACAATGATATGATAAATGATATGAATGCTCAAAACAATGAAAATCTCACAACAACTTGGATTCGCAAAGATTGATTCTTTGATCACCAATTCGCCAGCGTGAGGATACAATTTGTGGATGGATCCAAAATGAAGAGTTGAGGCCTTAATTTATAGAAATCCAAGACTTTGGAGGTGCATGGAAAAAGCCATAAATCACTCTTGATAAACTCAGGTTGATTTTGGAGTTATCAAGAATTAAGAGATAAATTAACTCACAAAATCTTGCAAATCAACTTTTTGATTTAAATCAGAAGTTGAGATCAGCTTTCAACTCAAAAGAGAGTTGAGTTTATTTTTAAAACAACTTGAATTGAATATCTGAATTTAAAGTTCAACTATTTTTTTGGATGTGCATAATTAATATGAATTAATTAAATAAATAAAGTGATTTATCCTCAACTTTAACTGATTTTAAAAATAAAACAATTGATTTATGGGTTAATCAATTATTAAATCAAACTTTTATTCAAAAATTATATTATTAAATTTGACAATTGACATTAATTAATTAAATAATAATTTAATCAATTAGTCATAAGATATTTGATTTATTGTCAAAATGAAATAATACAATTTAGGAATAAATATAATTAAATCCAATTAAATAATTAAGTGGCAGTATTAAATCTAATTAATTAAATATTTAGAATATTCAATTAATTAAATTTTGGAATAAATAAGATTTATCACCAAATAATCATTAAATTAAAGATAATTAAGATAAATAGGAATAAGGAATATTCCCCGATGCAAAATTTAGGATAATCAATTAAGATTCGATAATGTGCCGATGTGCCTTAGGTTAGGACTTTGATGTCAATTTCGTTCGATGTGTCGATATAGGAGGTTAATGAACCTATAGCCCATTTTTGGGGTATTACATTTTGCCCCTCTTTGAATTGCTGTGTGAAGCGCAGTGGTTCAAAGACAGTCTGTGTATGATGTTTGAAATTGAAATTGATATGAAACAGAAACTAATTGAAATTTGATATGAAGATATTAGGTCCTGAATGACCAAAGATAATGTTAACTATAACAACAATGAATTGATGATTGCGAAGAAGTGTCAAAACGCTTGATTTTGAACCTTATGATTGCGAAGAAGTGAGTGACTGATTCCAGACCCGATTGTCGATAAGAATCACATTGGTATCACATTTGAACCCTTCAGTTACGAAGAACCAAGGAAATAACACTAATGAATCGATGGTTACAAAAGATTGATATAGTTTACAAGATTAAGAGAATACCAGATTGATATGGATCTTGATGAATCTGATATGCCCCGAGTGATGATTGATTTGCCCCAAGCGATGAGGTCTTTTTGATGAATTAGAAACTAGACGTGGTTGTTGTCTTGATTACTAAGGAAAGATATGATTTCAAATTATAGACTTTGAATGATGTGCAATACCATGCCCCCTTTGGGATAAAAATTGAAATCTGACAAGAAAATTCAGCGTTGAATAGTTCAGAAGCATGTTAATTGATTTGAGAAGTGGTTACAAGAATTCATTCTGCATCGTTTGGAGGTCCAGAAGACCAAGTTTGACTAGGTTTGACCATGAGTTGACCATGGGTGACCAAGTTAAAATTTTGATAGTTTGATGTAAGATAATCAGTTAAGTTGAATACTAGATTTCTATAATGTCTGAAGGTTGATTATGCAAGCAGTAGACTGTCCTGGGTCTGAAAATTTTAAATCATGATTTGACATAGTAAATGATCTCAAATTTTGATTTTCATCCCGAAAATGGATTCAGAACATCGAAATTAGCCAGGGGTGCAATTTTTGTGAAAAATAGAGCACTTTTGAAAATTAGGTCAAAAGCTATATAAAGGCCGGAAGAGTCATTTTCAATTCATTTCAACCTTTTGACTTTAGAAATCTTGTGGAGCCCTCTGAGCAAGAAAATGGCAGAGAAAATAGTAGAACCAAAGGTACCTATGAGTTTGCATCAATTTGAGAGCAGCCGGAGACACCAGAGACCTCGACAATATGGACATCCGGTAGGTGGACCTCTTTGCTTCTTTGAAAAGTTAATTTTTCCATGATTTATAGCATTTTTAGCATTTTTCATACGCTTTTTAAATTTTGAATTTTTGCATGCATGGAAACTTGTACGACTCTCTGGTGAGACTCATATGACTTTTGAACTGTAGATAGGTTGTCATTTCATTAACCCCCAAGACTCGTATTAGAGGGACCCAAGAGTTGTATGCCGTTTCATCAGGTCCCTCATAACTCGTACGAGGAGGATTGCATTATCATATTACTATGCTTTGTCGTATGGTATGCTGTGAAAACTCGTACGACTTTCCCTGCTAGTCTGAAGTGTCGTATGGAAAAAAGTGAGCTTAACACTCAGTAATAGGTCAAATTTTTGAATTTCTTGATCTCTTAGCCTGATTGTTGACCTTTTAACCTACCTTTTGACATAGTAATCTGTTCAATTCCTTCACTTGTAACCTGTTCTGTGACCAAATTACTGATAGGATTCCCTGTTTCTGTACTGTGTAGGTCATATATTCAAATGTTCATGTATAGATTTCACATCCAGCTACGTAGAGATTATGTGTGTCACTGCCAGACCCTATGAGGGTACACCTTGCTTCCTGTGGATTTGAGTACCTCATTCATTTACCTAAGATTAGGGTAAATCATAGACTTTTGACTGCTCTGATTGAAAGATTTCATTTGGAGACCCAGAAATTCCACCTGCCGACTGGGGAGATCATTGTTACCCCTGAGGATGTGTATCATATACTATGTATTCCTTTCCATGCAGGCCGACGGCCAGAGTATGTGAGTTTGGGGAACTCAGGTTTATTAGCATTCAGACATCTCTTTGGAGATGATACTTAGATGACTGCCTCCATTTCCTGGGAGACCTTAGTACATCGTTATGGACAGATGCACCAGCTAGAGTGCATTATTACAGGGATGATAGGAAGGATTATCATGTTTAACCATCAGCAGAATGGTCTATTGATGGGATGGGCCCTAATGGTTGCATGTCTGATGGCGATACCTTTTGAGTTGGCTTGGGGTCAGCGTCTTTTGGCCCATATGTTCTCTGAGATGCATGAGGTAGTGTATCAGGAGAGCAAGTCTTTCACAGCTGGAGCTTTAGTTCTATAGATATGGGCGTGGGAGCATATCCCCATGTTGAGACCAATATGCACCTCACAGAGGTAGCCTCAAGAGCCTATTATTTATATATATGCTAGATATGTCATACAAGGATGAATGGGTCATGTGGAGTACTAGAGGCGATGCCTTGATGATATGAATTTTGTTCGATGGAGACCATATGTGGGTATAAAGCCTTGGCCTACTGCATGTGAGCAGTTTAGTTTCTTCTTCCAGAGTCGTGTACTGATTAGGAGGTCATCCTCCACTTTAGAGAGATTCATTATCACCTAGGTGTGGCAGCAGTATGGAGGAGTGTAGGATGCACAAGAGGATTATGCCACTTATGCTCAGATAGCTCGGGAGCTAGGACTTGGATGGACCACGAGGCTCTCTTATGCTTTGTGTTCATAGGAGTACAGTGCTATTGTCAGCAGAGATTGGGAGTATAGACCATATGTACTTGATGCTGGAGTTACAAATAGATTCATTGCCTGGCTTGTTGACCATCCTATCCACAGGTTCTCAGATCCTACAGAGCTTATACCTTCCATGGAGGAGGCTATGGATGTGATCGGAGCACCATTGAGATAGGGTCCCAAACCCACATAGGTTCCTATTGTGCATCCCACACCTTTGAGACCTAGAGCAATGGCTCCTCTTCAGAGACCATCAGGACAGATGAGGCCCCCTCATCCCACTAGTTCTACAATAGGTTGTTCGATAGGTTCTCATAGATAGACTAGGGGAGAGGGTGGTACCTTAGGGAGTGTTGGTTCAGCTGAGGAGGTACTTGCAACAGAGTAGGTTATGGGTGGTGGTACGGATCCGATAGAGGAGGATACAAGATTTGATCTGGGTGTAGAGGTTAGACGCTGTAAGACGCAGAGAGCAGAGACTATAGAGCAGACTGCCCTAGATACTGAGATACCAACAATTGATGTTGACCCTACTATTCCTCTTACTCCACAGGAGACTATCAGATGGCTCAGATTATAGGTCAGGGACCTAAAGGTTCGCAATGCACGGTGGGAGGAGAGATATATAGAGGCAGATAGACAACGCACTGAGCTTCATGTAGAGGTGCAAAGATTACAAGCTGAGGTGATTCCTCAGACCGCACAGGAAACCTACTATGTGTCCACATATTACACCATTGTTCCTGCTACACAGAGAGTCCCTACATAATCCCAGTGCATGATGGCATCATAGGGAGCCAGAGCACCTAGAGTAGAGGCAGTGCCAGATGCACCACCTCCACCTCCACCAGATGCAGAGGACTAGGCTGACAGTTGATCTGTTTGATATGTTCTGATATACTGTGCTCTTTTTTGATCATTGATTTACTATTCTGACTTTGATAACTCACATGAGCGTATTCTTTTGTACATTGTGCTAGTAGTGCACCCCTGACTAGTTCAAGATTTTTGATATATATGAGATCGATATTGTAGTTATGACTTCATTTGTACTTGTCATGTTTTCAAGTTATGATGATATCATGTGATGTTTATGCTATGAGTAGTGTAGAATTTATGTATGGATATATGCAATGCAATGATTTCTTTCATATGTATGGATGTAATGCAAATGTGTTTTGATTATGAAAAGATTTATGTATGATTTATGCTTATGCACATGGATGTATTGTAATGCAACAGGTGATTATGATATGAAATGTAAATGCAACGATACACATGATATGTTTTCTAGGAATTGATGAAGACAAGTACTTAGTCTTATGTCAAAAAGGATGTTTAACCCAGGAGGATAACTACTTGTGATTCTATGAAGAGACCTTCGAGGTAGGTTTCAACTCTTGTTAGATTTGAATAGGTGATTGAAGAATCATTTAAGTGTTGAAGTTTGTTTAGCCATTGTGAGATCATGCAAACATGTAAAATGAAAAGAAACATGTAAAAATGCAATCTAAGACCTAGGACCTAGTCACTGATCATGTGTCGGTCGATTTCATCATTGAATTTTTAGGTAACCAGATAAATCAATACAATGCCCACTAGTTATGAAACCATAGACATATGAATATCAATTTGTATGCGCAGGAATTAATACAACATCCACTAGTTAGGAAACCATGGATATATGAATATTGATTTTGTTTTCGGAATGTCGGATTAGATATAAGCACCAAGGCACAAACGCTAGGATGACTTGAATATCATGTCCATTTTGATATTGCAATTTGTATAAGCATAAAAACATAAATGTCATGATGACTTGAATACGCCTTGCATTCAAACACATCAATTAGTCAAGAGATCATTCTAAATCCAATGTGAATTACCCGTAGTAACCCTTTATCGTTCACATCCTTAGGTAAGATCGCGTTTCACAGTAGGAGAAAGAACTCACTCAAAAAGATAATAGTTAGATTAAACTTCCTTGGATTTTTTGAGTATTAATGGTCGAGGTACGCATGTCCATCCAATTCAAGATAGAGGCTCTTATAGTCAGACACCATTTCAATCCAAAATTTCCAAAGTTGTTAGATTTTCACATACAAGCAGAAGACAAAGAAAAGATTATGCCCCCAGTCATCACTCTCTAAATCTTGTAAAGGACATCATCGAAGAGCTCAAGGGAACATAATATGCACAAATCTCAATGTGAATCATTAAGCATACAAGGAGATAAAAGGATGTAAAAAGCATAGATTATTTTCATTTTGTGTTGATGTTTGTGTTTGATTGCGTTGTTGTAGATGCAAAATCCTTTCTGGAGATGAGACAGATAGATAGACTCAGATGAAGCTTTAAAGGACTCTGACTAGATATGATACGTCTAAGATACATTAGAGGCCATAGGATATGACTTTGATTGCCCCCAAGTGCTAAGCATTGATAGGATACAAACGCTTGAGCTGATTGGTGTACAGACCGACTTATGGAAACCAGGAAAGCGCAAACAAACCAAGAGATATGTACAAACTAAAGCAAGACTGGAAGCTGGAAAAGACCAAGATTGCATTGATAGATGGAGCATTTTGAAACAAGTGGTGCCCATTTCCCAAGTTTTCACCATCTTGGCAGAGATTCTATTTTTGCTACCAAGGTGCCTGTTTCCAGGTTTTCACCAAGGCACTTTTTCTTTTTCTTATTTTTTTGTATTTTTCATTTTTTCAATTTTTTTTTGTACTTTTGATATTTTTTACTTTTTTTGTGAATCATCAAGGTGCCCAACCAAGATGTTCATTTTTTCAAGAATTTTTCCAATTTAAAAGATTTTTTCAAGACATTTTACCATAGACTGAATGCATTAGGTGTAGAATTTCTTCAGATGGAGAACATTGATTGGTTCTCAAAGCTATTCTCCTTCAGTCATTGAGAGTTGATAGGCACCAGAGCTAAAATTAGTAGTGATAATAAAGGGACCCAGCCAGTTGGGTTCAAACTTCCCCTTGTGTTCTCGATGTGATTGATTTTTAGGATTCTCTCTCAAGACTAGATCACCAACCTGAAATTCTCTGTGTCTGACTTTGTTGTTGTAATCTCTAGACATTCTCTTCTGATATACTCTGAGATGATCATACGCTACTTGTTTGCACTCATCTAGTAGTTCAAGTTCTTGCAACCTAGACACTCTGTAGTCATCATTAGTTACTAGACCATGCATTCTGATTCTTAGTGGATTTCAACCTCAATAGGCAAGACCGCTTCCGACCCATAAACTAAAGTGAAAGGAGTAGCCCTAGTGGGTGTTCTGATACTTGTTCTGTAGGCCCAGAGAGCTGGGTTGATCATAAGATGCCAGTCTCTTCCTATTTTATTAACTGTATGGTGCAAGATTTTCAATAGATTCTTGTTAGAAGCCTTTGCTTGTCCATTCCCTCAAGGATAGTAGATAGATGACCAATGTTTTATAATCTTGAATTTAGCACATAAATCATCTAGATCTTTGTTCTTGAATTGTCCACCATTATCTATGATTATGGAATGAGGTATCCCATATCTACATATGATATAGTTCAATATGAACATTGATATTTTTTTTCCAGTTGCTTATGTCAAAGGGACTGCTTCTACCCATTTTGTAAAATAATCTATAGCTGTGATTATATGGGTATGTCCATTAGAAGAATGAGGATGTATATCTCCTATAAGATCAAAGGCCCATTGATGAAAAGGCCATTGTTTAGTAAAGGGAATTATATCTCTCCCTGGAGCATGAATTAAGTTGCCATGCACTTGGCACTTTTGACAGTTCTTAGCAAACTTGATAGACTCTTTCTCCATTTCAGGCCAATAGTACCCAACCCTAATAAGTTTTTGAGCTAGTGTTAAACTATTCGAGTGTGACCCAAAAATACCATCATGGACTTCCTCTAACACACGTTGAGACTCTTCCCATTCTAAACATCTAAGTAGCGTACCATCTAGACCTCATTTGTACAGATCGTGACCAATGATGACATATCAGGAAGCATTACGGATAAGGTATCTCTTTTCATGGTGGTTGAAGGTATCGGGAATGATTTGGTCTTGGAGATAGGAGAATAGGTTTTTGTATCTGGATGAATCATGACCAATAATAGTGCAGATCATGTGGGTTTCAGGGGAATCATATGCAGGATAAGATAGTGCTTCCACTAGGAACTCATAGCATAGCTCATGTTCAGGCTGCTATAATAATGTAGATAGAGTTGCCATTGCATTGGCAATCTTATTCTCTGTTCTAGGTATTTTCTCAAATGTGATAGATATGAAATACTTCTTTAGATCATCGACCATTCTCTTGTATGGGATGAGCTTTTCATCTTTAGTCTGGTACACATTATTGACTTGATGGATAACAAGTTGAGAGTCTCCATGAATGTGTATCTCTGTTACTCTCCACTCAATCACTAGTTTCATGCCATTAACAAGGGCTTCATATTCTGCAATATTGTTTGTACAAGGGAACTTTAATTTGAATGCTTTAAATATGGAGTATCCTTGAGGAGTTATAAATAATATGCCTACTCTAGATCCATTCTATGTATAGGAGCCATCAAAGAACAATTGCCATTCTCTAGAAGAAAGAGTCATGATATAGGAATCTAGAAATTCCATTTGCATTGGTGTCTCATCAATCATAGGGGCATCTGCTAATTGATCAGCAATAACCTGTCCTTTTATAGCTTTTCTTTCAACATATTCAATGTCAAATTCACTTAAGAGCATGAACCATTTAGCTAATCTACCAGTGAGGGTGGCTTTGCTTAGTAGGTACTTGAGTGGATCAATCTTAGCTACCAAATGGGTGGTATGTGCCAACATGTAATGTCTCATTTTCTATGATGCAAAGATCACAACTAAACAAGCTTTCTCAATCATAGAATAATTCTTTTTGTATGCCACCAATGTCCTACTGATATAGTATATAGCTCTTTCCTTTTTGTTCTCATCATGTTGTGCAAGAAATGCCCCCAGTGATGTATCTATAGAGGAGACATATAAGATCAAAGGCTTCCCTAGAATGGGAGGCATCAAGATAGGAGGATTTGATAGATACTTCTTGATATGGTTAAAGTTGTTCTCACATTCTTCATTCCACGCAAATGTCACACCTTTATGTAATGTTTTTGTAAACGGTTGTGATATGTCTGCTAGCTGAGATATGAAGCGTCTAATAGATTGGACTCTTCCTTGAAATGTCCTCATTTGACTAATGTTTTTGGGAGGTTGCATCTCCATGATAGCCTTTACTTTAGCTGGATCAACTTCAATGCCCTTCTTTGAAACTATGTATCCTAAGAGCTTTCTAGAAGTGACACCAAAAACACACTTCTTAGGATTTAGTCTGAGACTAAATTTTTCCATTCTATCTAGTATCTTGCTCAAGTCATTTAGATGTTCAGTTCTAATCATAGATTTTGCTAAAGTATCATCAACATAATCCTCCATAGTCCTATGCATCATGTCATGAAAAATAGATGTCATGGCTCTTTGATATGTAGCACCAGCATTTTTAAGCCCAAATGGCATGACATTCCAACAGAAGGTGCCCCATGCACATGTGAAAGCAGTTTTATCGGGATCCTCTAGAGCAATTTTTATTTGATTATATCCAGAAAAACCATCCATTAAAGAATACATCTTAAAGCCCACAATCATGTCCACTATCATATCAATGTTAGGTAGTGGAAAATCATCCTTAGGGCATGCTTTATTTACATCTCTAAAGTTTGTGCACACTCTGATTCATTTATCTGGTTTTGAAATAGGTACAATATTAGAGATCCACTCTGCATAATCAATAACTCAGATGAATCCAACTTTTAGTAGTTTCTCTAATTCAGCTTTTACTAGGAGCGCAACATGAGGATGCATCTTTCTTAATTTTTGTTTAACTAGTTTTACTCCAGGAGTTATAGATAAATGGTGCATTATAAGATCAGGATCCAACCCTGGCATATCTGAATATTTCCATGCAAAGTTGATCTTCTTCTCTATTAGGAATGTTGTAAATTTTTGCTTTTCTTTTTTTGATAAAGATTGCGCTACATGGATCAACTGTGGTTCTTCTGTTGTTCCCAAATTGATAGATTGAGTGGGCTCAATTAGAACTAGAGATCTATCCTATAAATGACTCAGAAGGACATCAAATATCTCATCCTTAGGCACCTCAGAGAGGTTTTCACCTTCGGATACATCTTTTATTTTTACTTTTGTAGGTTCTGAGACTGCCACAAAGTGGTTTTCACCCTCAAAACTCCTTTTCTTTGTATTCTTATTTTTATTTCTCTAACTAAGATACTTGATGTCCGACTCCATCATGCTAATGCTTGGTTCATTGATGGAAGTCCTCATAGGCTCAACTGCATTAAGGTAGCAAGCAAGGACATAGTCATTCGGGAAGGTATAAATACCATGGCTCGGATTTGTGGAGGTTTGATCAAGAAGTTTCGGATGTTGGATAGTCAAAGTGGTGAAAGATTGGGAAAGAGTGTTTATGGATATGGACATGTCATCATTGGTCCTAACCTAATGCTCAAGCTCAAAGGTGATATTACAACTTAAGACATTCAATTCATGAATAGCCTTAATGTCATTATGATAGTCCACTTCAGCCATCAGTGGATTAGACTCAATAAATTCATCATTTCACTCTAGACTTACATTGGGTTTAGGTGCATATTGGTGTATAACATCAACATGTTTCTCTGTAATAAGCTCATCTTCTTCTGGAATGGCTCCCCATTCATAGTCATTAGATTCTTCATCTATGCCTCTAGGAAATCTACGAACATGAGTAAAGTCAGGATGAATACCCCAAGAAGGGTTACCCTCAGATTCTGATTTTAATTCATACTCATGGGAGTCTATCTCAGAATAAGTACCACCTTCCTCTTTGTCTGTTTGATTGTCTTCAAGATTAGCTAGTTCTTGTGTTGCAGCTACCCCTTGGTTTATAGTAGGTTCTTGTGTTTCTACTACATTAATTTTTTTTATTGGATCATCTTCAACATCAAGGAGGTCTTTGATTTCTTTAGGAAAACGCTCATAAGGAATGAGCTCATCAGTGGTGTCTGAATCATCACTATCAGATTGTTCAGTTATTTCCTTCTTTAACTGATTTTCTACGGAAGGCTCAATTTGTTCTAGAACATGTGGGGAGTTCTTTCTAAGATAGAAAGGCTTCTTCATGTATCCTAGATCTATTGTATTCTTATTGGCTTGACCACAATGTTCAAGAGGTGACATAAGACCTTTACCTTGTAGTCTTAGAGGTCCTTTTCCTTTATATCCCATCTTAGCTATCAGTTTATCCCCTGGGCCATATGACTTAGAAGGAACCTTCGATACTTTAGAGTCACTAGGTGGAACAACTTGGGATTCAGGTTCATCTTTGTAAGACCATGCAAGCATAGCTTCATCTTCTTCAAATTCTTGCTTAGGTACTTTCTCTGCAACAAATTTTCCTTTATATGCCTCAAGAGGTTCCTTAGATTCTGGTTTGAACTATTTTTGAGCTTGCCCATAAGACTTAGGCGAGATAGGGAGAGATGTCAAAGACAAGACTAGCTCTATAGTATATTCTCCCATACCATTTTCTTTGATATTGACCTCTTTTGCAATGTCTTCCATTTTAGAGGTGGATGCTGCATCTGTTTGCTTAGTGGAAGATTCTTTGTTAATAGGAACAAGTTTATCCGCATTTGCCTTCAATGCATTGCAAGTTGTTGACACGTCAGCTGGAATGGTTACCTCTACTCCATCACAAGGAAATTTCAAGCACTGATGGTATGTAGAAGGAATAGCTCTCATCTCATGTATCTAGGGTCTTCCTAGAAGGATGTTGTAAGCCAAAGGTATATCAAAAACTTGACATATAGTATCTCTGATGATGAGGCCTGTTCTGATAGGCAAGATAATTGTTCCCTTGGAGGATCTTTCTTCTTCATCATATGCTTTGATAGTTATTTTCTTTCTAGGATCAATGGCTATTTTTGAAAATTGTGTGATCAAGCTATAAGAACAAATATTTAGACCGACACCTCCATCTATCAACACACGTTTGACACGATGGTTTTGGATCAAGACTTCAATATGCAAGGGCTGGTTATGTGAATGATTCAAGGAGTTATCATCATCCTTTGAAAAGGAGATATACTGTGGAGATGTAAGATGACCAACCATAGCCTGGAATCTATCTAAATCAAGGTTATCAGGAACATTGGATCCGAGCAGAGCTTTGTCTAGGATGGCTCTATGAGCTGGAGATATCCGAAGCAACTCAAACATGGAGATTTTAGCATTAGTATGTTGGAGTTGTTGAATGATACTGTACAAAGTAGGCCTCATGTCCTTAGGATTTGAAGATTTAGATGTTTCCCTCTATTTAGAAGTGGAAGAAAGATTGAAAGGCACCTTAGGGACATTTGATTGATCATGGATTTTTCCTTATAGGTGTGCCTGAGCTTGTGATTGAGTAACTGCGTTAGCTGATTGATTTTCTCTATCTCTTCTTACAATTATGATGACATTACAATGCTCAGATAGGCTTGGTTCAACCATATTGATAACGATATTATTTCTAGGATAGGCATAATTGACCTTAGCACCTATATTAGGTTGATAAGATGAATCTCCTTGGCTATGCTTTGGAAATGGTTTGGTGAATGCCGTGTGATCATTATTGCTTTTAGGATTATCAATCATGATTTCTCCACTATCAATCTTGTCTTGAATGGTATGCTTCAAGCGCAAGTAGTTATTAGTTTTGTGACCTTTACCCTGATGGAAATCATGGAGTTCATTCTCTCTCCACCATTTTAGCTTAGGATCAAGATCAGATTGTTGGATCTTAGGAAAAGAGATGATGTTATTAGCCAATAGAGTTCTCATAGCTGATTCCAAAGATTCTCCAAGAGGAGTGAACTTTTGTTTATTATCAGTGGACCAAGATTTGTATTTTGGTTTCTTTTGAGATGATTCGGACACCTTTTGTTCTAAAGCTTTGATGGCTTGAGTACCAATGGTTAGATTTAAAGCAAGTGCCTTAGATGGGGCATGGAGATTATCAACAATGCCATCCATGATGATGCCCTTATTCTTGTTCCAATTTTTGTTCTTGTCCTTAGAACTAGATTCATACTTGTCCTTTTGAAGTGTTACATCTCATTTTTACAAGTACTTTTTCAATTCTGATTGCATTATTTACCATCTTGTCAAAAGATGTATGATTTTGCATTTGTAAAGGATAGTTGATTTCTGGAACAAGATTGTTGATGAAGATTTCCAGCTTTTCAGTTTTTGGAATAGGCCTAGCATATAGAGAAAATTTCTTTCTCCATCTTTTGAGAAATGTCAGGAATGGTTCTCTTGGATATTGCTTGAGATTGCAGATATCAATCACGGTGACTGGATGTTGGATGTTGTAGGAGTATTGTTGATAGAAAAATTTGATCAACTCCTCAAAGGTTTTTATTGTAGGAGGCATCCTAGAGAACCAATGAATGGCTGCTCCTCCCAGAGATTGAGGGAAAATATGCATTAGATAGGTTGGTTCATGCACGAACTCCATAGATTGAGTACAGAATTCTTTGACATGATCTTGAGGATTAGAGTTTCCATCATACTTATCATATTTCGGCATTTCCACCCTTTTAGGGAATGGTGGCATATACAAGTCTTTATAGAATGGAAAAGGACATAAGGCCTCCATGGAGAACTCCTTAGGTTCTTTTTCTTTTTCCATTTTGTTAAGTTTTACTTGCATGGTGTGCATTTGTTTCATCATAGCCGAAATAGGAGTTTCTTCCTCATGTGTAATGATATCTTCCACATTAAAATTGGGAGGAAGTTTAGCTCCTTGATGAGCTAATTGTAAAAAGTATGTTTCTCTATCTTCTTTCAAGAAATGCTTCATCATTCTTTTGAAGTCATTGTCATTTTGATACTGAGCAATTTCTTCAGGTGTGGGTTCTTGATCTACACCATGTTGAGATTGAGCTCTTTGAGAGCCATGGTTTGTCCTTGCTTGAGACATGGTAGGATTTTTAAGACTCCCTGGGATAGATCAAGGAGGATTTTGTTGATTACCTCCGTGAGTTGATGGAGGGGATATGTATCCAATTTTTAATCGAAAGTTGCCAAGACCGTCATCTTCGTAAAGACCAGAATTGTAGAGTTTCTCAAGAGTTGGACCCTTGATAGTGGTTATAGGTAAGGTATGGGATGCTTCTCTAGATTTATTGTGAGAGGAAGCTCTAGTTTCCACCATTAGCCTTGGGTGAAACAAAAGAATATGATGAAGACAATTGAAGAAAGATCTGATTCAAGAAGATCAAATGACGCAACCTTGTCAAGGTTTGATTGATTGAAGCTTAGATTAGATGTAAATGAAGGAGACTGTGCCATGGATGTATGGGTAGATGCCCAAAAGATAGCAAACATGAATTCACAACACTTAGCCATTTTGAAGATGGATTGAAAATTGATAGTTATGACAAGGTTTTGACACAAGATAAAAAAGACTCAAATTGATTAAACAGAAGGCTAAATTGGATTCAAAAGGCCACTTTAGGAAAATGATTGGATTCTCAGTAGTTGCTGCTCTATTCCTGACACAGTGATTTTCTTGACATACTCTAGAAATAGGTTGGAAAAGCTGGGTCTCTAACAGTTCTAACAACTTTCTGGCAATTTTTCAAAATTTCTCAAACAACTTTTTGTAGGCTCGTACGACAGTGGGTAGGCTATGAAATGACAATTGACAAACTCGTATGACAGTTGCAAAACTTGCACAATAGTTGATAGCAGGGTTTTTGACTTTTTGAATTGACTGGCAGCAAAACTCGTACGACAATATACTAGCTACTAGACGATAATCTGGGGGTAATGAAATGACACTTTCTAAAAGTCATACAAATTTTTGACTTTACAAGATGACTTTTGACTCCAGAAAGGTGTTTGACATCAGATTTTTCAATTTTTTAGATTTTCAGTTTCAGATTGTTCACAAAATTGTCTATCCAGATTTGAAGATTGTATCGGATTGATTCATTCTTACTACCAGATAGATAAATAGGCACGCAAAACAACAAGCAAGTGATTTCAAGCATGTCTGAAAACAATGAACAGGGGACAAAGTAACCCTACGCATGAACAACCAAGTGACTAAATGTGCTAACCCCTAGGAGTGCTAACAGTGTATGTTCCAAATTTTTCTGCAATAATGCACATAGTCCTAGAAAATGAAAAATTGGCCTCACTATGGTTTGTAGTAATGGTCTGACTCTACAACTTTTATGATCTCAAGAGGGTGAAATCCAATCTAGGTGCACTGGGGTTTTGACACAGTCTCAGAAATTAATCAATTAGGAGCTGCTAGGGAGATCTGACAGCCCAACAAGAGACCACACCTGTGAAGATTTCCTCCACAAGGACATTTATATAGCGGCTGTTGCTACCATAGTGAAAATGGCTATTACCGCTTGAGGTTCTGTCAACGTGGTTGACCCAATTAAGGGAATGTCCACTACAGTTAACCCTCTCTAAAGGTGACTCACAAAAGATACCACATGGAGACTGGTTCCAGATTCAAGGATCCAAGTTTCTGATACTACCCAAAAAGGGAGTAGAGCATAGTCCTCTAGCCTTTTCACTTTTAACCCAAAAAAAGTAGACAGATTAATCCGACACGCTAAGACCAAGATTATCTCACAAAGATCTATGATGTCAACCACGTATGATCTATCAACCCCTCTAGAGAGAGAATGTATCAATCAGAACCTGAAGATGCACAAATCTAGTAGAACGTGAGATGCTCTCAGTAACCTCCCTACCTACAAGGGTTCCTTCATTGAGAAGAGTTTCGCTAGAAAACCACTCTCTCAAGAACCACAAATAGTGTTCATAGGGCCTATTTACTATGTGTAACAAAGATGCTAAAAAGAAAATCTATGTTCATTTTTATAGCCCAAAATGAAATCTGTGATATGAAAGCAATAAAGGTCACACAAGCTTGACACACAAGAGTTCTTTTTAATCCAAATCGAAATGTTATCAGCTGAAAAGATTACCTGAATTTCTCACAATGTGCTTAGTAGATTCTTACCTATTTTTAGCAATTCTCATGCTTTTTCCCAATCAAAATCAGTAGAAATCAATCAGAAACAACAAATTTCAATTGTTAATGTTATTTGTCAGTCCAAATTAGGAAAAAAAATCTAGAAAACTGCTTGAAAAAGTGAAACAACAATTGAAACCTGGCACTGAAACTCGTATGACAGTGGGTCACCTACCAAATGATAATCCAGAAACTCGTATGATAATGGGTATAAGACCATATGACAATAGAGCTCTCAAATGACATTGTATTTCTGATGATACAATCCTCGATCAAATAAACTGTCATACGACAGTGGGTACCTCCTGATACGAGTTTCTGACAAAACTCATACGAAAATTGTATGAACAAAAATTAAAAATCACAGCTTGAAACATAAAACGACAAGAAGATGATAGAAATTGATAGAAATTGAATGGAAACCCATTTCAGGGCCCCACGGTGGGCACCAAAAATGTGTGTATGAATTTTGTACCTAGCTGTAGACACAAAACTTTAGTAAAACATTAGAGGTTAGTTAAAAACAAAATCGTGCAGTGAAATGGAAACTAATCTAACCAGGCGATTTACTGCCTTCTAGTAGATGCGAGTATGTATTCTCAGATTGGACCAAGATCAGTGACCTTGATGACACCTAAACGAAGGATTTGAATGCAGAATCTAGATATGAAATGAATGCAAATTAATCTATATTTTTGGGTTTTCTATGCAATAAGATGAAACAAATTGATATGAATCTATTCTATATGAAAAATTGATATAACATGCAATTAATCTAACAATGATATGATAAATGATATGAATGCTTAAAACAATGAAAATCTCACAACAACTTGGATTCACAAAGATTAATTCTTCAATCACTAATTTGCCAACGTGAGGATGCAATTCGTGAATGGATCCAAAATGAAGAGCTAAGGCCTTAATTTATAGAAATCTGGGACTTTGGAGGTGCATGGAAAAAGCCATAAATCACTCTTGATAAACTCAGGTTGATTTTTGAGTTATCAAGAATTAAGAGATAAATCAACTCACAAAATCATGCAAATCAGCTTTTTGATTTAAATAAGAAGTTGAGATCAGCTTTCAACTCAAAAGAGAGTTGAGTTTATTTTTAAAACAACTTGAATTGATAATATGATTTAAAGTTCAACTATTTTTTTGGATGTGCATAATTAATATGAATTAATTAAATAAATAAAGTGATTTATCCTCAACTTTAACTAATTTTAAAAATAAAACAATTGATTTATGAGTTAATCAATTATTTAATCAAACTTTTATTCAAAAATTATATTATTAAATTTGACAATTGACATTAATTAATTAAATAAGAATTTAATCAATTAGTCATAATATATTTGATTTATTGTCAAAATGAAATAATACAATTTAGGAATAAATATAATTAAATCCAATTAAATAATTAAGTGGCAGTATTAAATCTAATTAATTAAATATTTAGAATATTCAAGTAATTAAACTTTGGAATAAATAAGATTTATCACCAAATAATCGTTAAATTGAAGATAATTAAGATAAATAGGAATAAGGAATATTCCTCGATGCAGAATTTAGGATAATCAATTAAGATTTGATAATGTGCCGATGTGCCTTAGGTTAGGACTTTGATGTTGATTTCGTTCGATGTGTTGATATAGGAGGTTAATGAACCTATAGCCCATTTTTGGGTATTACAATTAGTATTGTTTATATCTATTATTAAATAATAATAGTACAATATAAAAGCCACCCACCATTCTCTCATTCTCTTCCTTTTTCTCTCAGTTTCTCCCTCTCTCTAGATTCATATCTCCATCCATCTCTCCCTCTCTATATTTATCTCTTTCAAACCACCTCTATCTTTCCCAAGTTTCATATCTCTCTCCCTAATTTTCTATCCATATCTATCTCCTCCTCTCTCCTCATCACTATTAGGAATGGGAACACTGAGAGGGGGGGGGGGGGGGTGAATTAGTGTTCACTATATTTAATCTTTTCTTTTTTCTTCTTAAACTTAACTTGAATACTTAAGTACTGAAATGAACATCAACATAAATAAGAAACATGAACACAACACATAACACCAATATGGTTACAGGGAAACCCAAATAGGTAAAAACTTCGGTGGGAATTAACACCCACTAATATTCTGTACTAGTGTTTTATGATCCTTGCTAGAAGATCCTTAACCCTGTTAGGAGTTGCTTTACAATGTATTTAGTATAGTGACCTGGTCAAGGGTCGGACCCTGTTAGGAGTCCTTTATAATAACCCTATTAGGGGTGTGGACACACTGTCCTAGAGCTCACTACTCAAGTGGTGAAGGATAAAACCTTCTGATCTCAGATACACACTATATTTGCTGGATGAACTATCACTGTGACACTACTTGTCTGATTAGTTCCTTTGATGCACTGATGCTTTGACCTCTTGCAAAGATCTAATACATCTTATCATCTCTTCACACACTTTTGATCTACTTGTCTTAACTCTATAACAACTCTCATACCTAATTACAATGACACATCTAATATTTATATGTGTGCATACAAAACAATTAACTAGGTCGGCCCTTTAACCAATTACATGCAATGCTTCCAATTGAATTGGATCAAGAGTGTTTACAAACAAACATAATTATATGTCTACAACCTAATTAAAATAGGTGCATAGCCTTTACAACATGATAATATAACCGCTAACCAAAATACCACCAGTTGGCTACTTGCACTGATCTTCTCTGACATTCACTGTCTGTGCAACTTGAACTCTCTGTATCTTCCTCATACTGAATCTTCTGATCATACACTCTTAGATGTAGCATGAATATGATCTTACCAACTTAAATTCTAGGGCACATACCATAGTTCTATCGTATGCATGTGCATTGACACGCTGAACTACTGGTGCTCTGCTTACTATCTAGTCTTCTACACTTAGCCAAATTTTGATCTTCTTATCAAGTGCGCTGACTCCAAAACACTGTATGAATTTATTTCCATAATGAAAACACTATATTAAGTCATATACACCAATATAGTCAACTTTCCAACAATCCCCCCCTTTGTCATTGATGGCAACAAAGGAATATGACAAAGTGACTAACTGTACCTTAATACAAAAATACAATCATATCTTATATCTCCCTTATATTTTCTTACTATAAATTTTCTTTACATAGCTCCATATTCTATACATACCCCTTTAACATTAATGAAAAAGGTGTTACAACACTGAATTTGTACAAGTACTTACATTGAAAGTACATCCGAGTATGCAATCTGAATATTTTGGATCTCTTGCTTCCAAAATGCAATCAATGCATTGATTGTTTGGAGATGGGCACATAATGCATACTAAAGTTTCTCCATCTTCTCCAAGTCTGAACTAGGACCTTGATCATATGTCACCATGGTGGCATTGATCTCCTTGATATTCTGATTCAACACATCTAAGGAAGGCGCAAAGCATTTCTAAGCTAAGTCTACCTAGCCCTTATCTTTGACATCTCCTTTTCTGCCTTCTCAATTTTGTCAAGTTGTCCCTGATATACATTGTTACACATGCTTATATCAGTAGAAGGATCTTCTACTAATTTCCTCACTTGTTCTATCATGGCCTCTACTTCTTGAATCTTCTTGTAGTTATTGGTTGTCAACTTATGTTGATTCATACAATCAACAACAATCTTCCTTTCTTTTGCCACAAACTCTTTCAAAGATTCTTGTCCAATCTTTAGTGAGCTCAGGTCAAGTGTAAAGCTACTGACCAATTCACTTAGCCTTTTCTCTCTATACTTCTCTTCTGCAACTTGAGATGCAGATTCTTCCAAGCTAGCAAAGTTAGTTTTGAAAGTTGTGAGGATGTTGCTAACATCATCAACTGTACTGACCTTGGTCACTTTCTTGTCTAAAGTCAACAGGCTGTTCAATATGTTCACTGACTCCACAAATAAGAGATTCCTCATAACTTGTTTCTCTTGGCTTTTTCAATAGCTAAGACACTGATCTTGATCAGGTCTTCTTCTCCCCATGAATCCAAATTGGTTGTGTCAGGTGTCAAACTTGACAATAATGAAGCTGAGTGTACTGGAGTGATTGGAGTACTATCCATTACTTCCTATTTGACTCTTATTGTCATTTTAATAGATGACTTATCTATTGGATCATTTTCTTTTATCTCTACTTATCCTTTTTGTTTTGCTACTTCCTTTTCTTTTTCTTCTTCTTTCTTTTCTTCTTCTTTTTCTATCTCTTTTTCTTTTTCTTCTACTTTCTTTTCTGTTACATCCTCAATCAGTACTTCTTGTTGACTGGGAGGAGTGTTGCTACATATATTTTCAGCCTCTTGAGTGCTTACAAAGGATTCTTCAAACTTGTCCAAATCAATATCTGAGGCTGTCATTGCAATCTCAACATTGTCAATAAAAATTATTTCATCCTTGTGTGCTTCTGACATGGGCGCAGATTTCTCTGCCTGTGTGGATGCATTAACTACATGCGCTGAATCCTATGGACTTGTGGATGTTACATTTATAGTCTCTGATTCTTTTGCAACCTTTGTGGGTACTTGAGCTATGGGCGTAGTAGCTGGATACATGTGTCTGTTCATGAAGACCTTCTCAAAGGCTTTCTCTATTTCCTTTGCAACTAACTCAAAGTTTTTGTCCATTATATGTAAAGTTCTTATTTTTGTTCTGAGGTGTGGCTTCACCAGATCTAACAATAAATTTTTCTCCTCTAGAGAACATATTGGCAAACTCTTATCTAAGATCTTCTCTCTTATTCTCAGGTCTTCCTCTATTGCTTGCCTCTTTAGGAATTCTAATATGTTCCACACATTATCTGGAATCATAGTTTCTAGTTCTAGGACTGTCTTTTTGAACTTCAACATATGTTTGATAATCATTCCATGGATTTATGATTTGTCAATTTCACTATATTTCTCATAGAACTTCCCTACTTGGTCTATCCTACCTTCATCAATAATCCTTGCACTTAACACACTAAGACTAGGTTTGAAGCTTACTTTTGGAGTTGCTTGAGTGTTTTTCTCATTCCTTGTTACTCGCGAGGATGGATGATTGATGCTAATCTCTTTCTTCCTCTTAGGCATTGCCTTATACTCAAGAGGAGCAGTAAGGTCAATTGTTACTATGGGTGTAGGATGAGTAACATCAAATTTGTCCTATTTATTCTTAGGATCTTCAGATTTCTCAATCTTGACCTTCTTTAACTTAGGGTCATCTTCCTTTGCTTTTTTTGTTGTTGCACTCTCAATTCCCAAGGCAATCTTTTCTTGTCTTTCTTTGTCAAGGTCTGCTTGAGTTACTCCATGAATTCTAAGGATCTCATAAGTGACCTTAGCTACTTTTCTTTTAGTTGATGTGCTGTTTAGAACAACATCAACTTCTCTAGTTTTCTCTTCATAAGTCCCCCATCTAGGCTCATTAGGGTCTTTAGGGGCTGATAGCAATACTTGTGCATATGCTTCTAGGACTTGTTCATCAACCTCATATCCAAGTTTATGGATCCACTTTGTTCTTGGCTCAACTACTTCCATACAAGTTACATCAGTCTCTACCATAAAGTAAATGCTATCCTTGTATTTCTCAACAATACTCTTTGGTATTCTGTACCTCATCTACATTTTATCCCTGAATGTCTTCAATTCTAGTGTTATGTAATCCTTTATTGTACTCTCAGTAGTTGCCTTAAAGGATATCTATGGTATTGTAGGCAAACTCTTGTCCAAATACAAATATGACACTTTTCCAAGAATGTGGAAGTACATGTATATGATAAAAGATCCAAACCTAAATATTTTGGTCTTGTCATGTTTGATGGCCTTAATGTTGTCTATCAGTTGTGCGCACAGGATCTCACACAAATTGAACTCTCCATTCTCTCTCACAAGTCTTATTGCTGCAAGATTTGTGGCCACTAATACACTGTTTAATCTGCTGGTATGTTGAAACCTATACCCTAGTATCATGGACATCAATTTTATGTCTTTCTCCTCTATAGGCGCAATGGTCATTTCGCACCTATCAATTCCTGACTTGCATGATTGTTCTAAAAGTTTCCTCACATCCTTGCCTGCTAGAAGGACGATGCCTTTCTTAGAGAGACCTGTCATTTCATGAATTAGGTCTCCTATTATTCTTACTGGAACTTCACCTATCCAGAATAGGTCATCATGAATCCTGGTAAGTAGAATCTTTATCCATTCGGATTCATAGAACTCATGCTGTCACATATTCAATTATCAGGTGGTTTTCAAACTACGCATACTCATCCAGGAAGGTTTTATCTGGTTTCATCATGGTTTCTAAATGTGCTCTTATTCTGTCAAGTCCTACAAGCTCCTTCTTACAATATATGTATGCACAGATGTCTTCAACATGCATAACACCCATAGGTGTGCGGGAGAATGCCCCTTCTAGGTCATCCAATATGGTTTTGAACAGGTGCCTCTTAAATACATATCTTTACTTCTCCACAACATAAAATACAATAGGAGTAACCATCAATTACTTGTATCACTTTCTTAATGGTTTCCAAGAACTTTTGAATCAACGCGATGGATTAGGGCTTCTGCAACCGATCAAACACACTGCTTCACTAGTGAATCAATCTGCATTCCTTCACAATCAACTACTAGGGCTTCTGTGCTCTTCAATCATGCTGAAATTGAATGCAATGAGTGATCTACTAACTTCTATGTACTTTGAAGTGAAAATTCTTCCATTAATGCTTGCCGTGTAAACCAGATTTTCATTGAAAATCTCCAACTTTCATTCTATTAACAATCAGCTAGTGCACTCTTGCACATAGAATCTGCTAGTCTCCAAAAGGTTAAGTCTAAAGGCACATACTCTGAGGGTGAGTATACCAGCTACGCAGGGGTTTAGAGCTAAATTAGCTCCCCCTATGATCCTGAGGGCCATTCATCCAGATGTAGAGGGTGCGTCCACTGCGGATGTATCCAATACATTCTTATGAACCTTATCCTTCTTTGCCTTTGACGAAATCAAGCTCACATCCTCTGAAGCTTTCACAAAATTGACTTCTCCTTCGCTATCCAGTATTTTTTCTTCTGGCTTTTTAGGGATTTCCTGATTCCGTGTTCTAGATCTACAGAACTTTGAGATGTGTCCAACCTTGTTACAAGAGTGACAAATGACTGGAGGCCTTATATTCCTCGGTGCATTGACATGGGTTACCATTTTACATTGTCTAGCTGAGTGACCATTATAGTTACATATCTGACATGTAACATTCTAAGAATTTCTTATATTTGGCTAATTTTGATTTCTCTGATTATGCTAAGTCTTGTTCTTCTAACTTGTCTTAAAATTCATAGCTTTATGACCAAATTTATTGCATGAATAAAAATAACCATTGAAAGGTCTTACCTCTGTACAGTTCCTTGCTATATGTCCATTCTTGTTACATTCATAAAAAGTTTGATCTACTGGCTTGCGCTCATTCTTGGATGGTTCAACATGTTCTTTAGTCTGACTTCCAATTTCCTTAGCATCTGAGGTGTCTTCTGGTTCTTTCATTCTTGCTTGAATGTTGTCAATTTGATTTTGTGCTTCATTGTATCTAATGCAGCTAGTATCTCCTTTAAGTCTTCTTGCATACAACTGATATTCTTTAAAATTAGAATTGGTGTGCAATTTATCAATGTGATTCTTTTCCCCTTTCAATTCAGATTCCAAGCTTTCTTTGCTGTTCCTTAGCTCCAAGATTTCCATGTTTTCTTGCCTCAATTCTTCATTAAGTTGAAGGTTGTCTTGATCTGTTCATCTTAGACTTCCTGATTGTTAGTCAACTTATCATCCAATTCTTCAATCCGTTCTTTCAGAAATTTTTTTTATTCATTCAGCTTCTTGATCATTATCCCTAAATCACTGGTAAAGCATTCTTTCAAATCCTTTCTTAGCCTTTTGATGATTACTTGAGCATCACTGACTTTTTCTTTTAGTTCTTCAATTTCTTTTTCAGATCTGTCCAGGTCTTCAAGAGCAGCTTCAAGATTTTTTTCAGATGTTTCATTTCTGCTTTGTCCATGATCTCCTCAAGTGGTTAAACTTCTATGCTAAGGACCAGAGCTCTGATACCAATTGTTAGGAATGGGAACACTAAGAGGGGGGGGGGGGGGGGGGTGAATCAATGTTCATTGTATTTAATCTTTTCTTTTTGCTTCTTAAACTTAACTTGAATGCTTAAGTATTGAAATAAACATCAACATAAATAAGAAACATGAACACAACACATAACACCAATATGGTTACGGGGAAACCCAAATAGGTAAAAAATTTGGTGGGAATTGACACCCACTAATATTCTGTACTAGTGTTTTATGATCCTTGCTAGAAGATCCTTAACCTTGTTAGGAGTTTCTTTACAATATATTTAGTACAGTGACCTGGTCAAGGGTCAGACCTTGTTAGGAGTCTTTTAAAATAACCTTGTTAGGGGTGTGGATACACTATCCTAGAGCTCACTGCTCAAGTGGTGAAGGCTACAACCTTATGATCTTAGATACACACTATATCTACTGGATGAACTGTCACTGTGACACTGCTTGTCTGATCAGTTCCTTTGATGCACTGATGCTTTGACCTCTTGCAAAGATCTAATACATCTTATCATCTCTTCACACACTTCTGCTCTACTTGTCTCAACTCTAACAACTCTCATACCTAATTATAACAGTGCATCTAATATTTATATGTGCATAAAAAACAATTAACTAGGTTGGCCCTTTAACTGATTACATACAACGCTTCCAATTGAATTGGCTCAAGCGTGTTTACAAACAAACATAATTATATGTCTACAACCTAATTAAAATAGGTGCATAGCCTTTACAACATAATAATATAACCGCTAACCAAAATACCACAAGTCGGCTGCTTGCACTGATCTTCTTTGGCATTCACTGTCTGTGCAACTTGAACCCTCTATATCTTCCTCATACTGAATCTTGTGATCACACGCTCTTAGATGTAGCATGAATATGATCTTACCAACTTAACTTCTAGGGCTCATACCATAGTTCTGTCATATGCACGTGCGCCGATGCTTTGAACTACTGGTGCTTTGCTTACTGTCCAATCTTCTACACAACCAATTTCTGATCTTCTTATGAAGAGCGCTGACTCCAAAATAGTGTAAGACTTTGTTTCCATAATGACAACACTATATTAAGTCATATACACTAGTATAGTCAACTTGCCAACAATCACCCCTCCAGTAATATGCACCAACTTTTACTACCACAAATAACCAACCATGTTATCAAATCAAAACACACATTACCTCCCTCTCCCTCTACATATATCTTTCTATCACCCCCCTCTCACCCCCACATATATGTCTATATTTATGTCTTTCTCTACCTCTCTTTATGTCTCTAAATATTTTCCTTCCTCTTCATCTCTCCTTATATCCTTGGCCTACTTAGATGTCTGGTTCACCTCTAACCACACCGCCTTCAAGACTGCTAAAAAATGCGCACAACTATTTGGAAGGACAACATAAGGGAGATTCAACTGAAGGAGGGTGCATTCTCCATAATCCATGTGATCCTTGGTAGGAATGATGTGCAATGGACTCACATCAAAAAATGTTATAATCATGCTAGTTTTCACTAATGGAGACGTGCTTCTGCACTACTTCAAACATTACAAACTATCTAAGGAAAAAGTGTTACAAATTTAGAAGAATAAACAAAAGATGAAATAATCCATTTTGTTGAAATATCAACTAACAACAAGTTTTTCACTAAAACTTGTGACAATTAAAAATGTAAACAAAATGTGGCACATTAATGATAGAATAAGTTTGTCATGCACATCTTAAAATTGTGAAGTTATCCCCTAAACACTTTTTTACAAATGTGGAAGGACAAGTATGTTAGATTTCTTGCTTGGTTTGTTCTGTAAATTTAAAACACAGTGTTTCAATGGTGAAATGTGAGGAATTTTTGTGGTTTGTGTGTGTGTGGAGATAACAGAGTCATTCCTTAACAACACCATCAAAGGGAGGTGACACAATTTGGTTTAGTTGTAAATGGGAAAATGACAAAACACTATAGTATTCATAAAAGCATGGAAAACATTGCAATTGTTATTTCATGCAAAATGATGAAAACTACAAATGAATTGCAAGCATTAAATGAAATTTCAATGTTACCAATTTCCCTCAATTATTCTTATTTCTTTTTCATTCATATAGTACATAGTGATTTGATCACTCTATACATTTTTGTTCCAAAAAGATTATATTTTATTGATTATTTTAACATATACATATTCATTAATGATTATCAAGAACATTTTTTCAATAATCTTGTACATAACTATGACGTACCTATTGTGCACCAAGGTACAATTGCTAGTTATAATATTTATGAATTTATTTTTACACATTCATAAGAATTGAAAATGTAGATATGCTGCCCGGTTAATATATGAAATAAAAATCATGTTACCACAATGCAAGTCCTTGAATGAGACTATCAACTTACAAGCTTAAAGAAGAAAACAGAGGTGGTGCTGATTTTATATACATTTAGTATTTAATTAATTCAAACATTACTAGTCAATTAAACCGTATCAAAGAATGTGATGTCGATCTGCGAGATGAGATGCATTCGTGAAGTCTTTTTGCGAATCATGTTCACGTGTCTCAAATTTTCTTCCGAGGAATTTTACATCTGTGGAAGAAGACCAAGACTGAAAGTTAGAAAATATTAAATTTACTATGTTATGCTTCTCATAGCTTCAAAATTCCTTCCGTTTGTTCAATCTGTTGGGATATGAAGTCTAACGGTCACATGAAAAAGTTGTCAGGGAAGATGTCAAGTTGTTAGATTGTTTTCAGTCTGACAAAATTTGGAGAAAATTAACTCGCGTTGTTTGTGAGCAGAGTCTTGCAAAGTTAAAGTCTTTTCATTGCTTGGTTACAATATAACATTAAAGCTGGTTGGACTTCACGGGGGAGATTGTTGGGATATGAAGCCCAACAGTCACATGACTGTTCGGTTTCTCCCACCTCTTCCTCTTCAAAGAGCCTTATATAAAAGGCTGTGTACAGTCATATATTGCAATAGATTAGATCATTGAATTGTATCTTACTGTAGACTGATTAATATAACTGATTACCTGCTTCAAATATAGACTTAAGCATATTACTGAACTGTGATAAATATTCTTGTCTCTTGTATTTTTCTTCTTTGTTATGTTTAATTCCACTCATCTCCATCTTTAATATTTACACAATCTATGTTATGCTTGAATTTCTTTTATTTTACAAGCCAGATGTAATTGCATGACAAGCGATTATTGTTTAAAATTTCAAATAATTCCAATCATGCGTTGTTTTGCAGTACACGCTCAGTAACATAAAGTCGCTGCTAATTAGTATTGCATAGGACATAAATGCCTCAAATTAATTGGTCCCTAGCTTGCAAATTTTTGATGAAATTGTTGTAAAGTACAATACAACATTGCCATTATCCATGACCTACGAAAGAGCACGATCCAGATGAGTTAAAAGCTGTCAGTATTGGTTTAAAGGTATTGAATCACCACGGAAGATAATATTTCTATCTCTGTTAGATGACGATGATTACAAAAGTAATGCATCGTCATTTTCCTCTTAGAGATAATATCTGTGTAGCAGAGCTATGAATATAGAATTTACTGATATCTATGCTTATATACAAGCTTACATAGTTACTTGGAATCACTATGTAGGAATATATTCATTAAAGGTGCCTATTTAGGAAGTGGACTATTTTGAATTGCATGTCAATGTATGTTGACTATATTTATTCATATGTTTTCTTGAGTGGAAAGGCGCCAAGTGATGCATATAACTACCTTGTGCTTATAAGCTCTCATAAAAGATAAAAAAGAGGTTGAAAATATATTTAATAAATTTAAACAATTATAAATACAAGAAAGATTAGACAACTGAAATTTGTAAAAATATTTTCAAGAAAGACAATATATAGAAATTGATTTATTCTATTAAAAATCTGTCCTTTTACAATTTTCATGTTAACCTCCACTTCTAAAAATGAACATTTAACCATCCTTAAATAAAGAGAAGAAAAGAAAAACCCATGGCTTATTCCTCACAAACAACATCCAAAAAGTAAGGATTTTGAAGCGAATGGAGAAAAGGGTGGGTGAGAATAGGAGCCAAGGATGGTTTTCAAAATCTAAAGGTGTAGAGGGGGATGAAGCTAAAGATGATGACAATCCTGCTAGTTCTGTGTGGATAGGGAATGCATTGGATACCGTTGTCATCCTTGTCATCCCTCTATGTGAATGCTATGATTGGGTGGTACAGATGGAATTTATTGTTACACCCCTTTGGCCATTTTCTCTCTTATCCTTTGTCTAATTTGTGTTTCTTTCTTGAGGGTGCTCTTCTTTGTTGAGGACTTCTAAATGTAGGGCATGGATGGTGCTGAGGAGCTCTATAGACAGTGTGTGGTCTTTGTTGTCACTATCTTTGTTCATTAGTTGGTGTCTTCCTCTGTGGGTCTCTATTGGTTGATTCTGGCTTAGTTTGGGTGGAGCTTTTTTGGTCTCTCCCTTCCTGTTAATTGAGCCTTTTATCTTAGTTGGATTATGTCTTTTTGCTTCTATTAATTGGAGCCTATTAGGCTATGGTTTTGTTGATCTCTACCCTATTTTCGGTTTGAATTTTCTTTCGGGGCTCTTTCTCTTTCTCTAGGGTTTTGTTGTTTGCAATGATTATGTGAAACCCACTTGTGGGTTTTTAATTTTTTTTCTACCTATTGGGGTTTTTCGTGTTTTGCTCCTTTATTCTCTATGTCAAATATTTTAGGAAGTTTCTTATTGGTGTTGGGGTTATTTTTTCCTTTGCTAGAGTTGGATTTTTTTGGTCTTACTTTTTCAGAGGGCTCTTATTAATCTTCCCTTGATCTATCCATGTTTGAATCCTATGAAGGTGGAGTCATCTCCTATTGAGGTGGATATTTCTCTTGTGGCTAAATTTTGAGTTTGGTCCTTTCCTCTTCATTCTTCCTCTTTTGTTGTCCTTATTGAGGTGGGGCATCCCTAATGGAGGTGATGATCTACCTTATGGGAGAGGTGGGAAGCTTCTATGTATAGACTTTTCCTATCTTTGGCTACTCGGATATGGGTTTGGATTCAAATGGGTAGATTCTCTTTTGTGTAGTCTCTTGTTCTACTATTCTTATAGAGGTAGATGCCTCTCCTATTGAGGTAGAGAGAGACTTTGCCAATGAGGTTTGTACATTCTATTGGAGAGACTTTGCTGAGTACTACAGGTTGGTTTTAGATGCCATCCTAAAACCCACAATTAAGGTCTAGGTAACCTTCCAAAATCCAATGTTCCTTGTCAAGATCTTGGTGGCTTGGGAGATCATCTTTAACCCTTTTGATCAATATTATAAGAGAATGTTCTTAACAAGGAAAATGTTAATTTATTATCAAAGTTTAAAGACCTATATGATATTTATAATTGGAGACCCATCACCTTACTCAATGTATCATATAATATTAATGGAACAAATTTGGCTTTGAAGGTGCACAAAAGGTATAAATTCTCCTTATTTGAATTTTGATTCCCAAGACAATTATATTTAGTTCATAAATAAATCTAGAGAACTACAATGCACCACACTTCACACAACTTCATACATATAGGGACACACACACACACACACACACTTGTACATCACTCATAAAAGTATACACTTGTACATCACTCATAAAAGTATATGCATGTGCCACATCCATCCTAAATGACTCATCATTTATTTATACCAATCATGCAATTGTGGAGTCTCCCATTGTCGGCCAAATAAATATCTAAGTTTGATAGAGTTGTTAGAATGATTGATCAAGATATCCTACATCTTTTCTATTTCATAATTTCCCTATGCATGTTGAAACATTATGTGTTCTTTTGCTATCTTGGGATTGTATGTCTTATTTTTTCATGTCCTTTGTATCTTTCCATAAGGTAGTATGCCTTACTTTGTAAATTATTCTTATTCAAGAAGCAATGCACTTTCTTGGTAGTGGACTTAAAATAAATATTTTATTTGTTATTCATCTAGTGATTGTGATTCTCACTATAGTTTTTTGGTGCATTGGGTTTCCATGTAAACCTAGTGGCCATGTGTTTATGTTTTCATTGCAATATCTTTCATTAATAGTTAGATGGATTAGGCATAAATAATAAGTCATCGTAATAGATAATTTTAAGTTTTGTGTATGTTAACTCACCCCTCATTCTCAACATCCAAAAGTGTTCAAGAAAAGTAAATATGAAATAAAATCCTAATTCTCATACAAATAACCATATCAAAGAATGAGGCTACCATGAGATGGCATAAATCTTCTATGCTTCAATGTTTCTAGCCTCTAAAATGATCTTGTTATACTTTATCCATTTCTAGGTATAGAAAGAATATCACAAGTATAAAAATAATCATGCATTCTACACAATCCACAATACTAAGCTTTGTCCAAATTATGGCTAGGAAATATTTGGAGTGATGGGAATACTTAATAGAATTTAATGTAAATTCCTAAATTTAGTATCACACAAAGGGATGCTTTTTTGAATAGTGAAACATTGCATTTTAAATATAGCCACAAAAACACTATATGAGTCACCATTATAATTGATGACAATTTTGATATCTTTATTTGGAATCTTGACATCTAATAGAAGAAAATGACTAACAATGGGATTCATCAGAAGATCATCTATTTTTTGACTAAAAATGCTCTTCTATTCATTTTAATAGTAGAGCCAATATAGAAGTAAGGGATACACACTGATAATTAATGTTTCTATGTAAACAACTTCTACTCATTATGTACTATTTAAAAATAAACTAGCAGTTGCATGCTTTTGTACATGCAATGGTGCACTGATAGGAAAGAAACGAGTGTGAGTACTTGTCGTTATTGTATTGTAATACAATACGTGATATACGATCAACCAATTGTAGTTTTAGATTAATGATATTAAATTACAAATAGTGATCTAAGATCAGTTAATTGAAGTTTTAGATGAATGATATTGTAGTTGTTCAAAGTTGAAAAATGATATTATAACATAATTAATTATAATTGTATACGTAATTATAAATCTAATTGTCTTATATAAATAATTTAATTATTGTCTAAACAATAAAAAATTTAAATATTGCACATCATTGTAAAGTAGAAACACTTTACATTTGTAATTAGTTAAGATGGTATATTTTATAATTTTCCATTTACTTTCACTTTATTTTGATTTAATTCTTTCATTTAATAACACGAGTACAAGTTGCATAATGTTTGTTGAAAGATGTAATTTATTCTATACTAACTTACATATATATATATATATATATATATATATATATATATATATATATATATATATATATATATATATATATATATATATATATATATATATATATATATATATATATATATATATAATTCTATGCATTAAACATGGAATTTGTTATACCTATAACATTTCCTATTCTTTTCATTTTTTCTTGATTCTTATGATAGATATAAGTTTAAATTTAATCACATTTTAATATGAAAGTGGTAAATTTATCTCACTGGAGATTATAGAAAAAAACATTGTTGTAACTTTTTTAGAAGGAAAATCATGACAAGAAGGATGCACATAGCTCATAATTATTACTCCTATTTGGAGCATTAATGGATTGTCATTAGTATCAATCAATTATTTAATTGGTAAAGGTCGGTAAAGGAGACAAACAAGATAATCGGTCAACCATACAAAGCCTGCACACCAAGAAAAGACAAGGCAGATCTCTAAGATAACCGAACAAGGTTTTGACCGAGAACACTCACCAAGCATCAATCAATTACCAAGTATTGAGCTAGTGATCACTGAGCATTCATTTGAACCGAGCACCAGTAATTACCAAATGAAGAATGCAATGATTACCGAGTAAACTAGGAAATGATATAGTAATCTAAAATGACATATACATTTATGAATATGGTTCACAGCGATCCAAAAATGGTTTACCAAGATCGAGACAAAATTAAATATGGATGTAATCATTAAATTACTGACGATTCCTATGTAATGTTAGATCTAGGTTATTTTGTTACACCGTTGATCTTAGGTTTTCTAAGATATTGCAAACCCTAATTAGGTCAATTCAGTTTGATATAAATTTTTAGAGATATCATTATGAACAAGTATCATGAAGGAGTAGCCGCACTAAGGACATCAAGATATCAGACAAAGGGTTTTTGACTTAAGGTTTGAAAGAAAGAATCAGTTTTTTAGAACATACACACGACTATCCAGTAGAACAAAAGGACACATACATCACTATGAGGTGATATCTATTTGGTATTTCACAAATCTGAATCAGGAAAGTTCAAGTTGCTAGTTACAAATACATTTTACTGTTACCTTTTAATCATTGTAACAGATCCAAAATCTCTTAACAGAGTGGACTTAACAGTTCTTGTTCAAATCTTTTAACCAAGTATAGACATGTATTATGTTGTTAAAATCCTCTAACTAGGTAGATCTAGTCGATCTAATTATTACTCCTAACAAGGTAAGATCATCAGAAGTGATCAAAATTATAGCCTTAACTGGCATACTTTATTGCTATAGTAGTGAAGATTTGTGGGTGTCATCCCCACTGTAGGTTTTACGTTCTTAGAAGGGTTTCTAGAATACCAAAATATTTGTGTTATGAGTTTAAAGTTTCATATATGATTTATTATTTATGTTACATGCAAATTACATTTTCAATTATTTGAATGTATGTTTTAGACAATGAATTTAGTTGGTTAATTGCAATCTACTACTACAAAGTTTTAATCTTAAAAGTTAGCTTTAGAGGGTTTTGTAGTTTCTTAGTCTAAGGTTAGCTTTAGAGGGTTTTGTGGCTCAATATTCTATGTCTCCTCTTGTTTTGGATGACTACCTTTATGTCCTGTTATCCAAGATTATATTTCCTTTCTCTCCTAGTATCAATCAAAAGTTATGTCTCTTCTATGTTTCTTTGCACCCATTATTTGTCTTGGAATGTCTCAATTTGAGGTGTTTCTACTGGTAGTACCTTGGCTATTTTAGTCTCATCTCAAGGTATTTTTTTTTCTAGAGGATGGTTTTTAGATTCCTTTCTAAATCCTCTATTTATGAAAATGTAGCTCTAAATCCAAGTCGAGACCCCTATTTTCACCAATTCATTTCTCTGATCAAGAATCGCTATATGAAAAATGCATTTGGTATTGTTTGGTTTTGGTAGTCTCACTGCTTATGAGATCCTAATTTTCCTCCTACTTAGGTTATTATGTAATTTTTTTAGTCCCTATATTTTGATGTACATAACCAAAACAAGTGGGCTATGTAGGAAATTCTAATTCTAAAAATATTACTAACATTAGTGCATAGAAGGTCCTATTTAGAATAAGAAATTTTAAATTTTAAGCAATGGTTTCATGAAAATATTGTAATATTAAAGTAGATTCATGACTGTTAAGATGGGAATATAGATATATGATCACCAATTAACAATAATAAGCAAAACAAAGACTACTTTTCTTTCTAACCCAATTACAATGTAATAAATCATAAAAGAGAATATAAATTATTTTAGATTTATATTTTTCTATGTTACATATAACACTTACTAATACAAATATGTTATGTACTATGGTAATGTCATGTGCATGCAAATCCATGAAACTATACTACACTCATATTAACAAACCTTACATATCTTACAGTGATTACACATAATAAGGTCACAATATATAAGCTTATGGTACATGGAAATTTCATTGCATTTCCTTACAATATTGTTCTCATACTAATACATAATAGATGTATCAAAATAACATACATCAAACTATTCATATTAGATTGAAATATCACATATTCCTTCAATTAAACTTTTTTAGCTATCAACAACAAAATCCACTAATGATACACAAGAAATTATAACTATTATATGAAAAGGAGATCCTTACACCATAGGTATATTGAGGGTGAAAACAATTAAAGATCTTCTTAAAGTGAGAGAAATTTTCTTAAGTGCTCAAATTTAGATAGGCGTTGAATTAATTATTATTGAGAGACATTAAAAATATAAATAAATGCAAAGTTCATTCATGTAAATTCTCAAAAGTTTTTTTTGGTTCCTTTTGAATAATATTCATATTGATAAACATAATTACAATGCTAATGTACCGAAGTCTTATGCCAATAAATCTATTATATACTTTAATATTTACATTTAAGAGAATGATATTAGTAAATATACTGTAATATAAAGTAACTTTATTATATTAAATCTAACAAAATTTATACTTTTGAAAATAAAATTTATTATAATAATTTTAATTTTTTTTTATGGTGATCAACATTTAGGTTGGACCTTTTTAGCTAGGAGTCAAGGATTAAGGGGTATCTATTGTACTAAATTTCCCTAGGGCATGATCCCAACCTCATCCCTTTTTGATCTTTGAGCCTTGCACTCAACAAGAGTTAATCTCTGGTAGGCTCTTGACTATTATAATAATTTTAACTATATAAATCAAACAAGAAATATAATTGATTAAAACTCAAACTTAAGCTAAAAGATAATAGAATACTACAAATCGATCTTAGCATAAAATATTATTAATTTAGCAACTGGAATATTGTAATATTAAAGTAGACTTCTTACCATTAAGATGAGATATAGTTGTATGATCACCAATTAACAATAATAAGAAACACAAAGATTACTTTTCTTTCTAACCCAGTTACAATGTAATAAATCATAAAAGAGAATAAAAGTTATTTTAGATTTATATTTTCTATGTTACATATAACACTTACTAATACAAATATGTCATGTACTATGGTAATGTCATGTACATGCAAATCCATGAAACTATTCCACATTCATATTAAAAATCCTTACAGATCTTACACTCACTACACATATTAAGGTCATAATATATAAGCTTATGGTATAGAAATTTCATTGCTTTTCTTTACAATATTTTCCTCATACTAACACATAATAGATGTATCAAAATAACATATATCAAACTGTGCATATTAGATTCAAATATTACATATTCCTTCAACTGAACTTTTTTAGCTATCAACAACAAAATCCACTAATGATACACAAGAAATTGTAACTATCATATGAAAAGGAGATCCTTGCACCATATGTATTTTGAGGGTGAAAATAATTGAAAATCTTCTTAAGGTGAGAGAAATTTTATTAAATGCTCAAATTTAGATAGGTGTTGAATTTATTATTATTTAGAGACATTAAAATATAAATAAATGCAAGAATTCATTCATGTAAATTCTCAAAAGTTTATTTGTTTCTTTTTGAATAATAATCATATTGATGAACATAATTACAATACTAATGCACTAAAGTCTTATGCTAATAAATCTATTGATATACTAATATTTACATTTAAGAGAATGATATTAGTAAATATATTGTAATATAAAGTAATTCTATTATATTAAATCTAACTAAATGTATAATTTTGAAAATAAAATATTACAATAATTTTTAATTTTTTCTATGGTTGTCACCCTTTAGGTTGAACCTTTTTAGCTAAGAGTCATAGACTAAGGGGTATCTATTGTACTAAATCTCCCTAGGGCACGATCTTGGCCTCATCCCTTTTAGACCTCTAAACCTTGCATTCAACAAGAGTTAATCTCTGGGGAGCTCTTGACTATTATTAAAAAATTAACTATATAAATCAAAAGGAAATATAATCTCTGGAGATCAGCATTTAGGTTGAACTTTTTTAGCTATCAACAACAAAACCTACTAATGATACACAATAAATTGTAACTATTATATGAAAGGGAGATCCTTACACCTGAAGGTGAAAAAAATTAAAAAACTTTTTAATGTGAGAAAATTTTTCTTAAGTGCTCAAATTTAGATAGGCGTTGAATTTATTATTATTGAGAGACATTAAAAATATAAATAAATGCAAGAGTTCATTCATGTAAATTCTCAAAAGTTTTTTGTTTTCTTTTGAATAATATTCATGATGAAAATAATTACACTACTAATATACTAGTCTTATGCTAATAAATCTATTGATATACTAATATTTACATTTAAGAGAATGATATTATTAAATATATTGTAATATAAAGTAATTTTATTATATTAAATCTAATTAAATTTATACTTTTGAAAATAAAATATTATAATAATTCTTTATTTTTTTAATGGTGATCAACTTTTAGGTTAAACTTTTTTAGCTAAGAGTCAAGGACTAAGGGGTATCTATTGTACAAAATTTCTATAGGGCACGATCTCAACCTCATCCCTTTAGATCTCTGAGCCTTGCACTTAACAAGAGTTAATCTCTGGTAGGCTCTTGACTACTAAAAAAATTAACTATATAAATCAAACAGGAAATATAATCGATTAAAATTCAAAGTGAAGCTAAAAGATAATAGAATACTACAAATCGATCTAAACATAAAATTTTACTTAACAACTGAAATTATTATTATAATATATAATAGCATTAACATGTTAAACCTAAATTTATATACGTTTAATGGTCTCCACGTTCTCCAACAAGTAAGTCTACGGAACTAAATATACATCATTCATCAGATTATTTACGAGGATGGCTTAACCTCGTAACAGTTCTAATCTAACAGGGATGATAACAATAACAGCGAAGCTCAATCTGGTCGCATTCTCCCCGAGTTTGATGATCGTCTTTTATACACACATCGTTGCACTCATCTTCCCTTAAGTTGATGCACAATCCCCCAAAAGCGCCGCTGAGGCTACTGCATTCTTGAGCCATGGACACTGACCATATTACAGATGAATGACTACTTCAGAATTTTTGTTAAAGTTTTCAATGAAACAGAAAAAAAAATTCATTCATCTCAGCAAATAAAAGCTACTAATATTAGAGAGGGGAAGAATATATATTACCAGAAGCTGTAAGCAATAAAAACATGAGAAACACATACATTCCCTTGGCCATGTGAGGAACTACAGATCCCCAAAGATAATTATTGTATTCTGTGAAGAAAATATTACTGCTCGTAGGTTTGTTTCAGAGTAATTGGTTTGGAGTACTTATATAGCTCGAACACCACATCAGACACAAGTGACTCGTCCAAATCTCGTGCCATCCGTGCACTTTTTTTTTTAATTATTCGAGCTCAAACATGAGATCAGACACAAGTGCTTGTATAATACATGGATTCATTTCCATACACGCATATATAATGCTAATGTTATGATCCATTTCAGCCGACTGGCCTGCAATATCGCGATTCCAATTGCATGATCGATATGAAGTTGACCCTCACTCATTGAGAATGTCGATAGCTTGGTCGATGTTACACCCACCCCTTGTTTTCTCTTCTAGTTCAATAAATAAATAGGCATATTAGATGGAGTGATCCGCCTTCTTAGAAAGTAAATCCTCAAAATACATCACATCTTAACATTTTGTTAATTCTACTTAGCATATTGTCTCTTTTATATTGTACAGTATATAGGGTTTTCTAGTAGGTACAAGGTTTGTCTTCCTCCTACATACAATACCGGTCAATAGATTGAATCTTTATTAGGCAGGTTCAAGTGTCATATTGAAGGTGAACAATATTATAGAACAAGATATTTTGGATGGACATTTTTTCATAAATAACTTCTAAAACATGATTTAAGGCAGTTACCCATTGTTAATAATGAGTTTTGAGAGTTAACCTATCTCAAGTATCTTTGAGGGATAAGAACCCAAAGAAATATGGGATGAGTTCTCTTGTTCCTTCATTATCTTTCACTTTAGCTTCTTCTTCTAGGCATGAGATGAATCTGCAATGTGAGGAGAAAGAACATCTACCACATGAGCCAGCTCTCTTTGTAAATGTAATATGGCATGCAATGAACGCTTCCCTCACAAACTTAATAGCCAGATTAAGGAATAAAATCCCAATCTTAGATGAGATAAAGGTAATTGGGTAAGAACATATAGATTACCTGAGAAGGAAAAGGCACCATGGAGCTTTGGTTGCTAAGGAGTCTTGTCTAATGATAGTACAAATGACGTTCTCTATCCTCCAACCATCGATCATGAAAAATGCTCGCATATGACTCAAACTAGTAAGAATTTTTGTTTGTTCATAGTGTGGTAAGCTATTTCCTTAGAATTGATAGAGAGAAAACTACTTGTGAATGAACTTGAATAGAGCATATGTGAGGGAATAAATTTAGTGAACCTTTAAATAAATAATGGAAAACTTGTTACATTCTGAAAACATCATTAATCGTCACCCTCCACTTGTGCCACTTAATCACAAATTTGACAAGGGTTGTAAATGACATCAAATTTTTCTTGCAGATTTAATTTTTATATTAATCACATGTTGATAAAGAAATAATCAAAAAGTGCCATCTAAAGACATGCAAAGATCCTCCAATTCCCTTGCAATAGGGAAAGGTAAGGCTAACTTATAATGAAAAAGAAATCACATTTCTAAATGAATGTACTTCAGTTCATGTGATTCAAACATCCTTCCCATTTAATGAGTAGAAAGAGTGCACTCCTATTTTATTTTAATTTTAAATTATTTGTGATTTAAATCATCTTGAATTAATGAACACCCTATTACTTTCACAATTAGCATTAAAATCAAAAGATCTCTTTTGACATTATGATAAATTGAGGGAAAATTGGCATCCATGTTACTCAGTTGGTACAAGGTAATGAAGGAATCGAAACTATTGTTCAAATTCCTCTATATGTATCTCTATTGTTCTATGTGTTGTTTAATGTTATGTTGTAATTGTGCTATTGTTCGTAAATGTTTCCTTGTGTAATCTTCTTGGATTCGAGATGTGGTAGCACTAATTCTTTTTGGTCTCCATGTCATGGTCCGAAAAGATTCTCCTTCGTATATCTTATGTGATCTTTCCTCCTTTGTGATCGTAGTTCTACTTTTTTTGGGGAATGATGTCAATTCATTTGCAATAATATCATATATATATATATATATATATATATATATATATATATATATATATATATATATATATATATATATATATATATATATATATATATATATATATATATATATATATATATTATCTTATGATCATACTGACCCCACGGTAGGTAGATCCCTTCTGTGTTCTTTGTATGTTTCTATGATATTTCCCTTGATTTGTCTTCGTCTGGGGGCATCTCGACATGGAAACGTAATCAGAAGAGTTGTTTATGTTTCCGTTAAAGCCATTGCTCCTGTTAAAGTATTAGTAATGACTTTAACATGGGGGCATATGCTCTGCTCACTTGTTGCACACAAATACTTTTTGATACGCACATATTTTTCAAGATACCTTTTCTCCCTTTTTGGATTAGTAACTAATCCTTAAAGCATGGATTTATATTTTAGGATCTCTTGATCCCTCCAGTTTCAAATATACATATATTTTTGATCCCTTAAGGTCGGAGGTGTCCTTAAGACTGGATCTCTTTTATTTTTTGGTTTTATTCTTATGGAATAGAATATTCCTAAGGGTAAATCCTTGATGGGTTGACTAGTGAGTAGCCACATTCACTAGGTGGTTCAATTCCATCTTTCTAGTTGCATAATTTCCTTGTGTGATTCACAATGGGACATAAGTTCTCATTTGGTGAGATAATCACACTCTTCGTTTCTCTCTCTAAAGATGTCTCTCTTATTGTGATATTTAAGTCAACGAAGACTTGAGTCCCCGGGGGCTTAAAGTTTCTCTTTGTCCCTTGGATTACGATAAGATTATCTTTTCATTATGATCTCCTTTACCAAGAGTTTGCATTGAGTCCATACTCTTGCTAAAGTGGGGGCTTAATGTATCGTCTTAAAATGGAAGCACTTCCATGATAAGAGTGTTTCACCCTTCGAGTGAGTGGTATGGGGTCATGTTAAGCACCTTGATCAGGTCTTTTCATGTATTTGGCTTTTCCCCCTATTCTGCTTCCCTCTACACCTATTTTCCACTTCCTATCTGCATTTCCTGGCATTCTAGGCTGGGGTCCTGAGATTTTTGACCTCAAGGTCAAAGTCAACCTTGAGGGTCAAAGTCAACCTCAACTCTAACCTAGGTCAGGTTTGACCTTGACTTTGACCTAGGGCAGAGTCGACCTCATCCTTGACCCCTAGTTCAAATTTTAAGTTTTCTTGATTTTCGGGTATCGAGTTTCAGAAAGATTCTTTTTCCCGCCTCCAGGTCGGCCATTTTGGGTTTCAGAATGGTAAATCCTTAAATTTCATTTAATATGGGTCCTTTTCTAGGGGTTAAAGTTAATTGGGATTTAATTTCCCAATGTCGGCCTTCTCTAGAGGTTTGTGCCCTAGTTCACTATAAAAGGAGGCCTTCCTCTCTCATTTTGATCATCAAGTTTTGTGAAAACACATCTCATCTTGAAGAAATTTCATGAGAAAGCTCTCAAGTGCAAGCAAGTGAATTCAAGCATTCAAGCATTCAAGTGTTCAAGCATTCATCCATCAAGGAGATCCATTGTTATCCATTGAAGGATTCAATCTCTTTGGAGCCCCCTTGAAGATCCATCCTTCTACATTCATCCAAGCCTCCTCATATGCAAAGATCTATTCAAGATTGGTCTTGAAGATCAAATGCCATTGATTTGAGACATTCTACATTCATTCAAACATCCATTGGAGCATCCCTACTTGTGGATTTGAGGATTCGAATCCTCTATAAGGACTTCAACATAAGCAAGGTGAATTATTTCATTTGCTTTGTTTATGCACATTACAATTCAATTCAATTTCAAGGTTAATTCCTAAATTGGGGTTTGACCAAGGCAAACCCCCCATACAAATTTAAAAACCCCCCTTTTTCTTGCAGGTACAGGTGCAGAACTTTGGATCTGAGATTAGATTTGGATACCCTTTTCGGTGAACTTTCGAGATCTACGAACAAAGTCAAAGACAACCTTCAAAATAAGAATGTAGCCTTTGACCTTTTATGAGGGTCAAATACTACTTGTTGTCAAAAAGATAATAGTTTTTTGGCTTTTTTTCATCTTGACGTTTCCAGTCCGAAACAGGTTGCAGAATTGCCTGAAACTGCACACATACATCAGAAATTGGCCTTTTCTAGATTTTCCCTATTTTGAGGTTAGTATTTGCCTTTCAATTATTTTAGATTTCAAGTACAATTCCATTATAGGGAAATATAAAGTTTTCTTCCTCTTTCATATTCTCCATAGATTGATTCGATTGTGCATTAACCTTTTGGTTGATCAATTTGGATCTCTTCTTTGGGAATTTGGATTTAGAAGTGGATCTCATATTCCCCCCATACATACATTCAATTAGGTGATTCCATTTTACCTCTATTCAAGCTATAACGAGAGTTGTAGTGTTATACTATAATCTCTGATGCTCACACCAATGCTTTGCGTAAATACAGAAAGTGGTGCAAGATCACTTTTCCATGTGTTATGAGTGAAAAAGAACTTAGAAAGAGAAACTTGAAGGCATTAAAGGTATTCCTGGGTGGAGTTTGGGAAATGAAAGTAATGGGTACCTTTAGTGTGGGATGTACAGTGCTCATGTGTGAATTTTGAAAGTTGACCGAAGTTTCATCGGATGAGTGCATTAAAAATTAGATTGAGTTTATCTTGGAATGTTAAAGGTATAGAAGGTGGTAAGTAGGAAAAAAACTACTAGTTGTGCTCATGGAAAAGATCCAATGCTATTTTTGGGAAAGGATGTTCCTGGTTGCATATTTTTAAAATCCCCAAGTTTAAAGAGTCGTTACAATTTAAAAATCCCAAACTAAAAGGGATGACCTTGTTAGAAATAGGGAATACTAAGAGGGGGGGGGGGGGGGGGGGTGGTGAATCAGTATTCTAAAAACTTTATGTTTTGCCCAATTATGGATATAATAAATTATCTTTATACATGCATAACATTACAAGCTAAACAACATGCATAACAATAAAGAACTCATAACACATTATTTGTTCTCGAGGAAACCCTGGCCAAGGGAAAACCCTGGTGGGGATGGTACCCACAAAGATCCACTAATCAAAAGTATCCTGTTAAGGATGTTGACCCTGTTAGGAGTCTATTACAAGCATAGAGTGTATCAGTCCTGATTAAGGGACTATAGGCCTTGTTAGAAGCCTCAACCCTATTGGGAGTTGTAGTACAAAATGTGATTACCAGATGAGCCCACTGCCCAAACAAGTAATGTACAATATACACTGATTAAAAAATAGGTTAAGGTACATAACCTTGTATTGCTTGCATCAATATCACTTCGCTGCTCTTTCACTATTGCTATTACATATGCTTCATATCCTTCGCATCATACTTCTGCAATTACTTGCTGCTTGTATCTCAATTACTTCTCTTTACAATTACTATTAAATTTACATTTATACCAATAGCTTTATCAAAGAGTTAACATCTAGGATGTCATGCCTTTATATTGTTAAGTCATTATTTTAATAAACAAAATAATCCCTTAACTCTTTACTAGTTCTGTCTTCATATTCTGTCTTGTCGGCTTCACACTGTCTTCGGTAAAACTGTCATAACTTCTTCCGTACATGCCGTACTCACTTGCACTCTAAGATGGGTGATCAATAGACATCATAGAGTCTATGTTCAAGTGCACAAGCACTGAACTTACTCTAGTCGATGTCGCAAACAAAAACTATATCTAGGTTCATTGGTAAAACACTGTCTCACACTTAGACAAATTTGCAATGCGCTCTGTCATACTTGCTCTCTGACTTGTGTGATATTCATGAGAATTATATGTTGCCATAATGAAAACATCTATGCAATCAACTCAGCCAAATTGTCAACAATCTCCCCCTTTGTCATTGGTGGCAACATATGAGAAAATTGGCTAAGTGTACAACTCAAAATCTCAAAATGGTTCAAAACTATGGCCATAGTATAAAGTACATACTATCCTTATAAATCCTCAAAAATTATTGCCTCTAATATAGTACTCCCCCTAAGAGTAAAAACCCTTATCATATACTATCAATTTTCTTCTATATATCTCTCCCCCTTTGACAACAATGACAAAATAAGGTAGTGAGGGTCACAAAATTTTATCAAAAAAATATTATACCTCAATTTATTTATTGTAAAGCCAGTAGGCTTGCAACACAATCTGCATAATCTATCTTCATGGATTCTATCTCCTTCTCCCATGATTTCTTAATGGAATCTGCCACATTGAGTAGTGCTCTCAGTCCATAAGAAGCAATTTCACATGCTTGGAGGTTTTCAAAGTTAAATTTCTGAAAAGATGTCTTTGTTGAAAGACAATCTTCCAACTGTTCTTCAATTATGCTCAACTTCATAGAAACATGCTCTCTCAAAAGAGTATATCTTCTCAGTTTCCTAGCTTTCTCATATTGTACAATTTTGATTTCATCATACAGTTTTCTAATTTTCTTCTCAACATTACAGACCTTCACATTGGGGTTACATAGAAGGTTTGTTTCATTTAGAATCTCTACTTCCTTCAATTTTATCTTCTAATCTTCCTCAGCTGTCAAAGTCTCTGATTTTGTACACTGTATGTACAAAAATTTTCCTATTTCCAAATGCTTCCTCAAATCTTTGATACAGATATCAAGAGTATTGATATCATTGCTGATGTACTGACTGATGTTCAAAAGCATTCTAGCCTCATAGTCTACTTGTGCTTTCACTTTTGCAATATCAGTTAGGTGTGTGAATTCATTATCAAAGGTACTCATTACCTTCTTTTCTTTCTCCATAGGGTCTGCTTCTGAAATTTGTGTGGTCACAATACTTTGTAACTTCTCAGTTAGTTCCTTTAGACACCCTTCAAGACTCTTCACCTTCTTATTCTTACCAATTATTTTGTTCAAGGATGAAATCAGTTCCAATTGATCATCATCATCTACTTCTTTTCCCAAATGCTCAATCATAGAGCCAATTTGAGTCTTCTTTCCAGTCTCAGGAGTAAGACTGATATCTTCTTTGGTGGGAAGGGGAACTTGTTCTTCTACAACTGGTGGTTCCACAACTGTGGTCTCTGTCATTTCTTCTTCTTTTGTAGCTTCTTGTTCCTCAAAGGTCGAATTGTCAATAATGTTCTCCAAATTCTTGAATACATTCTCATCAGTATCCAAGGTAATTTGTGTACCTTCTACATTCATTATTTCATCCTCAATATTAATAGCTGGAGAAGAGGGAATCTCCTCTTGTACTTTCTCACCTATTTGCTTTGCTGCAACTGATGATTCTCCAACATACTCTACCATAACCTTGATAATTGCTTGTTTAGTCTCAAAATTTACTTCTTCATACCTGCCTCCCATAATCTGAATTATTCTCCTTTTGGTTCTCAGATGGGTGCTTAGGGCCTTCATGATCTGGTTGAAATGAGCTTCATCTCTTATCTCACATAGCTTCCTCACAAGCTTTTCTCTGATAGCTATCTCTTCATCTGATGCTCTCTTCTTTTTGTTTAGAAGTTTGTTATAAAGATCATCAGGTATTTGTCCTTGAATAGTATCAAACTTCTTGCCAGTCAAGATCATATGCTTCACAACTGCATTCTCTAGATTAAGTCTATCAGTATAATCATAAAGATCACAATATTTGTTCATTCTTGCGAAGTCACCATTCTCAATAATCTACTCATTAAGCTTTTCAACTTTAGGTTTCCAAGCTTTCTTCTTTGTAGTGACATCATCTTTAACCTCTGCAATCTTTCTTGGAATAGGTTGCACTAGAGTTTTATGCCTCTTTCCTAGTCCAGTGGCACTCTCCTTAACTCTTTTTCTAGGTGTGGAGGAAGTGGATCTAGTAGACATCTTTTTTTCTATGTCCTTCTCAGGTACTTCCAATTTAACCTTTACTTGTGGTTCTTCATGTGGCACTGCAATTGATGATAAAGGAGGGATAGACAAAACTTCCTTTTGTCCACTCTCTTTGATTGCTGCTGCTGTTTTCTTTTCTACCAAACACTCTCTCTCTATCATTCTTGTATCCTTTAAGTTTTTGTTAATGGTTCTCTCAACTCTCTTATTAGACTATTTCTCTTCAATTAGAATCTTTGCTGAGTTGAAGTTCTCCTCAAAGGTTCCAAACCTGTTACACTGAGTGTCCAACTTACACTTCAGCAGTCTGCTAACATACTCTTTAATTTCTACTTTAGATATTTCATTTCCAAGAGGGTCTATGAACTCTGTTCTAGGCTCTATTGCTTCAATATATGATGAAGGGTGCGCCCCTTAATACCACAAACGCATAACAGAAATAGAGAAACAACGACAATATGCAAGAACAGAAAATTGGCTTCTTATTATCTCCACAAATGTGGAATTACAAACTTTCAGAATTACAATATGCAAAGCCCCATGGGCATTCCCTTACAATATTCTATAGGAAAAAGCCTCGAATTATTGCCCAGATCTACTACCCAGAACTATTCTGAACTGCCTAAGACAATAATACAGCCTTCCTTATATAGGCAATTTTCCACCGCCTGGGAAGGTTCCAGAATTTTAGCCAATAAGGCCGACCAAACTTAAAATTATTTTATTTTACATTTCATTACATCATAGTCGGCTCAAGATAACCTTTGAAACCCGAACAGGAATTTTGAAGAAAATTATTTTCTGCCATTTCAGGTGGTCCAACTTCCGAAGACCATAAGTCATCACCCGTTGACCCGCTCGGCTACTATAACCCCATTTCGGAAATGCCACAAAGCGCTCTACAGGCTTGACCCGCGCAAGCGCCCATCACCCAAATTTTTGACCTCATCCGGGGCCTCTAAAGCCTTCAAAACTGAGTTCAAAGTTTCTGTACCCTGCTGCCAATACCGAAAATCTTCAATATCTTCCAATATACACTTGATCTGGCAATGAAACTTTACTGGCAGACTTATATGACCAAAATGAACCTCCAAGAAAGAAATCAGATCATTCTGAGCACATACAAAAATTACCAAAAATAGTAACTTTCCATAAATAGTAGCTCTGCACAAAATAGCCCTTATTGAATACAAAAATAGAAATATTTTTGGGTGATGCAAGATTGCTCTTACACCCAGGATGCTCCTGCATCAGACACCCGGGGTAATTTGAGAAGTGACCTTGTCACGACTCAGGTGTGCAGAGGAAAACCAAGACGGTTAACCTCCTCCTTTGTTAGCCATGATGAATCTTCAACAGGTCGTCCTTTCCACTTGACCAGATATTCTTCATATGTCCTGTTCCTTGTGCTTCTGCCAACACGACTATCCAGTATATCTTCAATCTCCTTAGTGTCTGAACTAGTTGCTGGAATACTCCACTACGCTGCTGTGATCTCATCTTCAACACCTCCTTCATGATACTCTGTCAAATCTGAAATGTTAAACACCGGTGAAATATTTAGCTCAGTAGGCAATTCTACCTCATATGCGTTTCCTGAATCATGTTTCTTCAATATCCTACATGGTCCAAACTTCTTCATTTTCAGCTTGTTATATGTACCAACTGGAAACCGCTCCTTCCGCAAATGAACCATGACTTCATCACCAACCTGAAATTCCTTATACCTCCTTTTCTCATCTGCCTTAGTCTTATACTGTGCGTTCATCTTGGTAATATGCTTCCTCACCTCCCCATGGATGTTCTTCAAGTGTTCTGCAAAATCCTCAGCTTCAGCACTACTTATTTCTCCTTTATCTATCTTCCTCAATTCAGATGCATTTCTTGGACTACTTCCATATACAATCTGGAATGGTGATTTACCAGTGCTCCTATTGATAGAATTATTGTATGCAAATTCTGCCTGTGGTAAAATCAAATCCCATCTTGTTGGCTTATCTCCAACCAAACATCTCAGCAAATTTCCCAAACTCCTATTCACCACCTCTGTCTGTCCATCAGTCTGTGGATGATGTGATGAACTGAATTTCAAATCTGTCTTCAACTTCTTCCACAATGTACGCCAAAAATATCCAACAAACTTAGTGTCCCGATCTGAAACTATGGTCTTTGGTAAACCATGAAGTCTCACCACTTCTCTGAAAAACAATTCTGCTATATGAACAACATCATTAGTCTTCTTGCAGGGAATGAAATGTGCCATCTTTGAAAATCTGTCAACCACCACAAAAATTGAATCATGTCCCCGCTAAGTCCTCGGTAAACCAAGAACAAAGTCCATGCTGATATCCTCCCAAGGCTTCTCTGGTATAGGTAATGGCTGATACAACCCTGTATTCTGCTTCACTCCTTTCGCCATCTGACATACTCTGCAACTCTGTACAAACTTCTTCACATCTTGCTGCAACTGCGGCCAATAATAATTCTCACTAACCAAACCAACGGTTTTATCACGACCAAAATGTCCAGCCAATCCTCCACTATGCTTCTCCTTGATGAGATTCTCCCTCATAGAACTTTGTGGAATGCACAACTGACTCCCTCTGAATAGCATATCATCCTAGATGATGAAATCCAACCATTTCGTCCTGTCTAGAGTAACAGGTTCTGTACAAGCTTTCCAAGCTTCACCAAAATCAGGATCCTCTGGATACAAATTCTTGAGTTCCTTGAACCCAACCACCTCAATCTGCATCTCTGTCAGCAATAGTTGCCTTCTGCTAAGAGCATCTGCAACCCTGTTAGACTTTCCACTCCTGTGTTTCAAAACAAATGTATAACTCTGCAAAAACTCAACCCATTTCAAATGCCTCTGATTCAACTTTCCTTGATTATTCAAATATTGCAAAGCTTGATGATCAGTATACAAAACAAACTCCTTAGGAAGCAGATAATGTCTCCACTTCTTTAATGCCTGAACTATAGCATAAAATTCCTGATCATAAACAGAATACTTCCTCTTGGCATCATTTAACTTCTCACTGAAATAGGCAACAGGTTTACCTTCTTGGCTCATAACAGCTCCTATTGCAGTACCACTAGCATCACAATCTACTTGAAACACCTTATTGAAATCTGGAAGTGCTAAAACAGGTTGTTCTGTAACTTTTTGTTTCAATAATTGAGAACTCTTTTCTGCCCCATTAGTCCACTTAAAACTCTTTTCTATCCCCTCTCATTGTTTCAGTCAAGGGTCCACAAATACTGCTAAAATTTTTGATAAACTTTCTATAAAAGCTAGCTAGACCATGAAAAGATCTTACCTCAGTAGCACTCCTTGGCGTAGGCCATTCAAGGATAGCCTGTACCTTCTCTGGGTCCATTTTTAGACCTTCTCCTGAAACTACAAACCCCAAATACACCAACTCTTTCTTCACAAAACTGCACTTCTTCAAATTAATCAGCAATTTTTCTTCTCTCAACTTCTCAAATACCATACGAATATGCATCATATGCTCATCCAATGTCTTACTAAAGATCAAAATATCATCTAGGTAAACAATGACAAACTTACCCAGAAATTCTTTCAGAACCTCGTTCATGAGCCGCATGAAAGTGCTCGGTGCATTGGTTAGCCCAAAAGGCATGACTAACCACTCATACAGTCCTTCCTTTGTCTTGAAGGCAGTCTTCCATTCATCTCCTTCTCTGATCCGAATCTGATGATATCCACTCTTCAGATCTATCTTTGAAAAATACACAGCTCCACTCAAACAGTCCATAATATCATCCATTCGTGGCAATGGAAACTTGTACTTGATTGTGATCTTGTTTATTGCCCTAAAATTCATACACATCCTCCATTCTCCATTCTTCTTTGGTGCTAATACCGCTGGTATAGCACAGGGACTCAGACTCTCACGGATCAATCATTTCTGTAACAGTTCATGTACTTGTCTGTTCAACTCCTCACTTTCTGCAGGTGTCATTCTGTGTGCTGCCTTATTCGGCAAACTCACTCCTGGGATCAAGTCCATCTGATGACTGATCTTTCTGACCAGTGGTAATCCATCAGGCACGTTATCAGATACAATATCCTGAAACTCATTCAACAAATTTGCAACTTCTACAGGAACATCTTCTACTTCCTCTTTACCAGCTTTTGGAATTAAAGCAAAACATACATGCTCATGCCTCATACCATCTAGAAATTTTCTTCCATCAACAAATGTTATTCTTGCATTACCACATACCTTTTCTTCAGTCTCCTTCAATGGTTTTAGCTTATGTCGCACTCCATCCTTTGTCAGGGAATAGGTATTCGCATGACCATCATGTACAGCACATCTGTCAAACTGCCACGGTCTACCTAACAACATATGACATGCATTCATAGAGATGATATCACATAGTACCTCATCTTGGTACCCGCCGATCTTGAACTTTACCAGGCACTGTTCACTGACCATGACCTTGTGGTCATCCTGCACCCAGGCAATCCAATATGGATGTAGGTGTTTCTGTCTCTTGAGCTTCAACTTTGTCACCATCTCTTCTGACACCAAATTGTCAGTGCTTCCACTATCAATAATCACATCACAACATTTACCTTCACACTTGCACCTGGTGCGAAACAGGCTCCTCCTTTGCTCAGGTTCATTCTCACCACTCAACAGGACTCTTTTGTTAATCAACGTTTCTCCTCTTTCAGCATCTTCAAAATTTGATGATCTGGCATCTTCATCTACATGTGCAACTCTGGCCTGGCCTTCATTTATCCTATCTGTTCTGCCTTGGCGCTGAGGACATTCAAATGCCCTATGACCTTCTTCTCCACAGTGAAAACATGTTCCACGGAAGCCACCTCTTCCAGATCCTTGTCCTCTTCCTCTTCCTCTCTGATCTCTATTATTCTGATCCTGGAAGCGATTGGAATTATTTCCTCACTGATTCTGACTACTACTGGCCTCATCCTTCTTTTTCGAATCCTCATTTCGGCCACCATATGACCGTCCACCGCGACCTCTTCCATTTTGTCTGCTCTCAAACTTCTTGTTCAGCTTTTCCTCTACTTTTAGGGCAAATTGGTATGCCTCCTCAATACTGTTCATTCAAACTAGATTCAACTCCTCCTGAATGCTTGGCCTTAACCCATTAAGGTATCGGGCAACTTTCTCCTTATCAGCTTCTGCGTGGCCTGTTCTGATGAGGAGTCGATAGAACTCCTCTGTATACTCCTGAACAGATCTTCCTGCTTGCTTCAAACTTTGCATTTTCTTTAGTAGATCAAGCTCATAATCAACAGGAATGAACTGTCACTTCAATTTATCCACCATCCGATCCCATCTTGTGATTTTATCTTTCCCTCTTCTATTTCGCTCCAATTGAATTTCTTGCCACCAGATCTTCGCATGACCTTTCAGTCTGGCTTTCGCAAATTTGACCCTATCAGGATCCTCAACATCTTCATACTCAAAATATTCCTCACATTCATTGATCCAGTCGATCAATTCCTCTGGGTTAAGATTTCCAGAAAATGTAGGAACCTCAATCTTAGGTCTTTTCCCAATCTTGGAAATCGCCCGAAAAAGTCTTTCTTCCTCCTGGTTCACAATTTCAGCTTCTCCTTCTTGATATTCTTCTTCGGCTTCATCCTCGCTTTCGTCTCTGACATTAAGATTCATTCCTCTACGAATCTCTTCTTGTAATGCTCGCACTTGTCTCTGCAGCTCTCTAACCTCAGGTGTTACAACACCAGCTCTTCCGCCACGTTCCCTTCGTGGAGGCATTTTCGTGATGCGCGCTGAAACCCTAGCCACGGTCCTGGTGCAAACTGCCTCACAGTCGGCGATCTGTTTACACACTCAAGAACTCCAGCTCTGATACCACTTGATGAAGGGTGCGCCCCTTAATACCACAAACGCATAACAGAAATAGAGAAACAACGACAATATGCAAGAACAGAAAATTGGCTTCTTATTATCTCCACAAATGTGGAATTACAAACTTTCAGAATTACAATATGCAAAGCCCCATGGGCATTCCCTTACAATATTCTGTAGGACAAAGCCTCAAATTATTGCCCAGATCTACTACCCAGAACTATTCTGAACTGCCTAAGACAATAATACAGCCTTCCTTATATAGGCAATTTTCCACCGCCTGGGAAGGTTCCAGAATTTTAGCCAATAAGGCCGACCAAACTTAGAATTATTTTATTTTACATTTCATTACATCATAGTCGGCTCAAGATAACCTTTGAAACTCGAACAAGAATTTTGAAGAAAATTATTTTCTGGCATTTCAGGTGGTCCAACTTCCGAAGACCATAAGTCATCACCCGTTGACCCGCTCGGCTACTATAACCCCATTTCGGAAACGCCACGAAGCGCTCTACAGGCTTGACTAGCGCAAGCGCTCATCACCCAAATTTTTGACCTCATCCGGGGCCTCTAAAGCCTTCAAAACTGAGTTCAAAGTTTCTGTACCCTGCTACCAATACCGAAAATCTTCAATATCTTCCAATATACACTTGATCTGGCAATGAAACTTTACTGGTAGACTTATATGACCAAAATGAACCTCCAAGAAAGAAATCAGATCATTCTGAGCACATACGAAAATTACCAAAAATAGTAACTTTCCATAAATAGTAGCTCTACACAAAATAGCCCTTATTGAATACAAAAATAGAAATATTTTTGGGTGATGCAAGATTGCTCTTACACCCAGGATGCTCCTGCATCAATATAGGTAAGGTCAGTATCCACCATAAAACATATATCATCTTTGTATTTCTCAACAAGAGACTTAGGGATCCTTGATCTGCTAGACATAATATTTTGAAATGTCTTAATAACAAGTACTGCACTTTCATTAACACTGTCAATAACATGCTTTCTATATACTACATTAATCCTTTCCATTGTGGCTTATCCATCATTCCAATCATTTCCTATGGTGTAAGGAAATCTCCTCAAAAGATGAAAGAATATGTATGTGATTAGGGATGAGAACCTAAACTGTGTATACTTAGTTTTCTTGATCTTCTCCATGTTCTCAAACAATTGAATTCTAAGAATTTCACACATATCAACTGGTACCCTGTCAACACACATAAGATAAGTTGCATGTACTATTCCAACTGCCATGTCATCTTCTCTTGAATTAGCAAAAAACTTAGTAGTTAGGATCTTGCATATGTATCTCACATTAACTTGTTTCATCTTGCTAATCATAATTCCTCTACGATTATAGGATGAATTAGTGTTGTCAATGACTATTTTTCTCATTAAAAGGAATAGCTCCAGTCTTAGATAATCCAGTGACTTCATGAATCAAATCAGCTATAATATCTATCACTCTATCCTCTAGCCAAAACTTTTCATTATGAATTCTACTCAAAATGATCTTAGTGCATTCTTCATTATCAAATTCATACTGTAATCCATATTTGACAATTTCATTATGTTCCAACTATTCAAAACCTTGTTTCAGTGACATATCCTAATTGTACATCTTTTGATATTCATCTGTGAAATCACTATCATTTACTATCTCTATTTTGCATCCAAGATAACTCCTAACACTCTCTAAATGTAATACTCCATCTGGTACGGATGATAATGCAAACCTAGGGTCTTCTTCCAATGGTTCTATTGGTTCCCTTTTTACTTTAGGTCTATTCTTATCTCTGACATTGTGTATTAATGAAACATCCATGATTTCTTCAAATGTCTTTACTGATTCAAAGATTTGTCAAGTAAAAATACCTCAATTTCATGATTTTAGGGCTTGCGCAGATTTGACACACAATTCTTTTCCAAATCCTTGCAAAATACTGCTCTTTGATCTCCTTGACACTTGAATTCACTTTGATGATCAAATAATACCGATCATAACCTTTTATTAATTCAATCTCACTTAGATTTGACATCGCATTCAATTCTTTTGCCGCTTCTTTCCAAAAAGTTGTCTCTGCTATCCTGCAAAACTTAAAACTTCTTGTGATCTCATAAAACATAATATTTTTCTTTGTGCTCTTAACCATAGCATTAGAATATCATAAACTACCTTGCATTAACTGTGCAAGACTCAATTCATCATATATCTACTTGTATACTAAATCTAAGTTCCTATTCTACTATAATTTTCATGAATTAAGTACTTTGAGATAGGTTAGGTAAAGATTCATTCTTACCTTTCAATACTTCACCTTTCTGATTACCTTCAATGTTGAATATGTCTCCTTGATCTGTGCTTTTGATAAACTTCACTTCATCTGAATTACTACAACATCCTTTCTAACTGTTACTAGCATCTTCATTTCTTCTTGCATGACTCTTGAGGTTAGGATTAGGATAAAAAACTCTATTGTTCATTATGAAAAACCTTGTTGTATGTCCAATCTTGTTGCATATCTAACAAACAATTTCATTGTTTCCATATCTTGGTCCAGGTTGATTGATTTGTGATCTACAGTTTCTAGCAATGTGTCCAACCTTGTTGCATCTATTACATACTACACTTCTTCTGTTCATATCTTTAGTAGGTTTCTTATCTACATTGTTAGTATTCCTAAACATTCTACTATCATCATTATTCTCAATAAATTTAGGTTTCCTACAATCAATAGCTCTATGTCCAAAACCATGACAATTGTAACAATAACCATTAAGAGGTTTAAATTGTTTACCTATGCAATCTCTCTTCATATGATCAATAGTATTACCAGCAAAACATCTACCTTTGAATTCTCTTTGCATACCTTTGGGTGATTCCTCTTGCTTCTGTGATTCTTCTTCTTTAGGTGTATCTTCAGATTTGTTGATCTCATCAGACTTCTTCTCATCCATGCTTTTAGATATCTTCAGATCTGGTTCCTTGTCTTCATCATTTGCTTTGAAAGTATTGAGTCCAAGACCAGTCTTATCATAGAATGGTTTCTGATAGGATATTTGTTCACCAATCTTCTCACTAGTTGAATATAGCCTTTCAAGTTGTTGTTTGGATTGAGTCAATTCACCTTTCACAATCTTATTGTATTTCTCAAGTTCATCATACTGTAAATTGACTTTCTCAAGTTTAGATGTCACTTTAGAAAGTTTAGATTTTAGTTCTTCATTTTTAGTCTTTAGACTTTCATTCTCAGACTTCAGATTTTTTTCATTCTTGCCATTTCCATCTTTCAAACTAAGCTTCAAATTTTCTATCTTCAATTCATGCTTAAGGATCTCATTTTCTTTTTCCATATTGTCATCACAATCTTCAATAAAAACTTCGGATTCTTTTTCAGATCTCAGATCTTCCAATTTGTTTTTCAGTTTCTCAATGAGGTTCTTTGCATCATCATACTTTCTTTTCAAAGTATCTTTTTCAATAGTAAGAAAGTCAATCTGTTCAAGAGCTTCTTCAAGATTCTTCTGTAGTTGATCCATATCCATAGAGATCTTACTCAAGTTGGTAGGCTTTCCTTGAATGATTCTTTTTTGAGTAACTAAGCTCTGATAACAATTGTTAGAAATAGGGAATACTGAGAGGGGGGGTGAATCCGTATTCTACAAACTTTATCTTTTGCCCAATTATGGATATAATAGATTATCTTTATACATGCATAACATTACAAGCTAAACAACATGCATAACAATAAAGAACTCATAACACATTATTTGTTCTTGAGGAAACCTTGGCCAAGGGAAAACCCCAGTGGGGATGGTACCCACAAAGATCCACTAATCAAAAGTATCCTATTAAGGATGTTGACCGTATTAGGAGTCTATTACAAGCATATAGTGTATAAGTCCTGATTAAGGGACTATAGGCCTTGTTAGAAGCCTCAACCCTGTTAGGAGTTGTAGTACAAAATGTGATTACCAAATGAGCCCACTACCCAAAAAAGTAATGTACAATATACACTGATTAAAAAATAGGTTAAGGTACATAACCTTATACTTCTTGCATCAATATCACTTCGCTGCTCTTTCACTATTGCTATTACATATGCTTCATATACTTCGCATCATACTTCTGCAATTACTTGCTGCATGTATCTCAATTACTTCTCTGTACAATTACAATTACATTTACATTTATACCAATAGCTTTATCAAAGAGTTAACATCTAGGATGTCATCCCTTTATATTGTTAAGTCATTATTTTGATAAACAAAATAATCCCTTAACTCTTTACTAGTTCTGTCTTCATATTCTATCCTGTCGGCTTCACACTGTCTTCGGTAAAATTGTCATAACTTCTTTCGTACATGCCGTAATGACTTGCACTATGAGATGGGTGAGCAATAGACATCATAGAGTCTATGTTCAAGTGTGAAAGCACTGAAATTACTCTAGTCGATGTCACAAACAAAAACTATATCCAGGTTCATTGGTAAAATACTGTCTCACACTTAGACAAATTTGCAATGCGCTCTGTCATACTTGCTCTCTGACTTGTGTGATCTTCATGAGGATCATATGTTGCCATAATGACAACATCTATGCAATCAACTCAACCAAATTTCCAACAGACCTACCACACTTATTGATGCCAATGTTCAAGTGGAGTTAAGTTGAAGGAAAGTCTGGAATTTAATGTTGGCTTGTGGAAAATATTGAATTAAGGAGAAATGGTCACAAAATCTCACATGCCTAAAATGGAAATAAACAACTAAGGCTGACTTGACCTCCAATGACTGTATGCATAGCCCATAAATCAACATATCATGGCAAGTGTTTGGTATAATATCTATAAGAGTGTAACAAAAATGGCGCTAAGGTATCCTGGCTATGATCACTTGAATGGTCTAGAAAGTGAGTGGAAAGAATTAGGTGATACAAAACTCAATTGTTTTGACTTGAGAGAGTTGCATGACAAATTAATCATAGATTGATTGAATCCAATCACATAGAAGGTGAAGGAAAGTGGATTGATAGAGGCAGCCAATTTCCCCATAGTATTTCAAGCTCCAAAACTAATTAGAGAGTGTATAACTCTGTTTGATTTAGAAAAAAAACAAATAAAGATGTTAGACAAACAAGTGATCCTAAATATTGATAGAGATACCATGGAAAATTGCTTCTATATCCTACAGAGAGATACCTATAACGAGTATGATTTTTCTCTCTCTGCATCTTCATTCAATGAGAATAAAGCTAGATGGCGAGGGGTGATGGCTTCAGATTGGTTCCAGACAAGGAGTTCATAAACAAGGATGTCCAAAACCTTGTATGACACTAACCTGAAGCATTAAATTATGGACATCCTCATCCTTCTTCATAGAGAAAAGGGAAGTGAGGAGGCTATGGCACTAGCTGAGCATGACTTCTTCCTCATCTAGTTTGTCTATGCTAAAAATAGTTATGTTGACTATGTATGAGTTATAGCTAAGAGATTAAGCTTAGATCTCTCATTTTCAAAAGGCACCAACATCTTATGGATGTCCTCTTTCCTAATCTACAAATTGTCTAAAACTTAGATATGGTTGGAGCTTCCTAGAATCCAAGACTATGATGAGTCTACCCAGGTACATGAGTTCTACCCATGCTTGCCTCTACACCAAAGTCACACTATTTTATGGAAGTGAATGATGCATTCATGATGAGACTATGTAGAGAGCTTCAAGGATGTCTAGAAAAAATATTTTTTCCTAAAGCTTTCAAAGTGATTAAATAATATGGGGCCTACTACATCCAATTTCCAACCTTATCTTATCTCAAAATAGGAGGTTTTGATGATGCACCCCTAAAGACAAACTGGTGATGATAGAATTGTGCCAACAAATTCTAGAAGTAAATGTACTTTACAATAGTATACACAAGGTCAGTATATCTTTCCCCATCAAGATAGGGCCATACTCTTGGGCTTCCAATTTATTTTCTAAGAATTTGGTTAAAGCATCCCTAGCAAAGTACACATTCCAAAAATATGATTTTATCAGGCTACATTATGATTATGCCAACTATTTAAATTACCACTTGAAGCTTAGGCTAGAATATAGGCACATGCCAGATGTTGAAGACTTTTGGGAAAATTGCAAGAATGACTTGGAGGTTAGGGACTGATAATGGTCACACCTAATGGTTGAGAAAATAAAGGCATACAACATCTAGATTGATGTTGAAGGAGTTCAAGAGGAGAAGAGTTTTATGAGACTCAGAAATATGATGAAAAAATAAAGAGTACCCCCATCAATTCAAAGCCATATTCAGGCCCATAAATTACAGGCTTGGATGGGTTAATGTGAGGTATCTTCCAAAGGACTCATGATTGGGTCAAATGGAAGAAATCTAGCAAAAAAAGGAATGGCACACCTTGCAGAGGGGGAATTCAAGCCCAATACCAAGCCAATACCACTGCTACTTCTTTTGATACCATGACACCCAAAACATGTCTGGGATCTACTCAAGCTTTGGGAGGAGGTGACTAACCCCCTGAGAAGAAAGTTGAAGTCACTCCAACCTATGGAGGAGGATCTCTACCGAATCTACCTTTGGATTTTGAAATGAAAGATGTGGAGGCCGAGAAAGAGGAGGGAGAAGTAGAAGCCGAAGCTCAACATCATCAAACTGATGTAGAGATGGAGACTCTAAGCTGCCCAATCAACCAAGGTGAAACATAGAAACAAATTGAGGCCACTGACACTGAGGGGAGTAGAGGTAATAAAGCTGTATTGCTTTCTTTTGAAGATATTGAACTTGCTCAATTACCTTTTGCTATCAAGAAAGCCAAAACTCCTCATTTAGTGAGGAAGTTGTTTGTTGTAGATGCCATAAAGATGCCATCTCCTATTTTGTCTTCCCCTTCGTGGATAGATAAGACCATTGAGAGGAAGAGGAAAAGGGTGGAAAATGGTGCTCTACCTCAGGGCATGACATAAAAGATCATTAAAATCTCACTAGTGAAGAAGGCCAAAGAACCTACGATATTAGCATCATTGGAGACTAACCCAACCACAAGTCATGTCATGCTTGAAGTTTCTCAAGCAAAGGTAGCAAAGGATTTGGCTCAAATGAGCATTGAAGACTTTAGTGTGAGAAAGGTGGACATAGGTCTACCACATCATGATACCATGAAGAGGATGTGGGAATTCTCCAACTAGTTGGTTTGGGAACAACTTGATCATTTGAATCTAGATAAGGCCAAGCTAAAGAATACAGTGTTGGAGTTGTCCATACTAACCAGGGACTTTCTAAGCTCACTATCCAGACAACTTGCTAAGACTTCAACAAGCATGGAGGTTTTTGATCCCTCCATGGTTGATAGTAATGAACTCATCACCCAAATGAAAGAAGACAAGCATATGGCTCAAATTAGCAGACTATGGATGGACGACCTTAAGGTGAGAGGTGTAGTGACAATTGAAAAATTAGCCACTAGATACAAAGAGTTGGAAAAGATCTACAGTGATGTCTTAAATGACCTACAAATTGTTGAGGAGGAAGAGATGACCTATAAGAAGACTGCTAAGCTAATCAGGGAAATTTTTGAGCTCAAACTGAGCACATCTATATCACAATAGATCTTGAAAGCCAGAGATGATCTAGTCCAGAAGTGGATATTCTTGATCGATTACAAGAAAGAAGTCAGTACCAGTGCATTTAAAGGCCTAACACAAGCTATCAAATAGTTGAAGGAAGAGAAGAAGCAGATTGATCAATACATGGTAGCTCTGCATTGCGGCTCGCACCAAGGAAAAGATGAAGAATTGGTCAACATAGAATAGATGAAGCACACTTATCAAAGTTATATTGATATGTTGGCTGCTCTAGCAACCTTCCAATCATCTAATGTGTAGAAATTCAATGCCCTCAATACCCAATTAACTATATTTGGACCAAATCTCTAGGCGTTACCTGCAACAATTTAGGAAATCAACAACAACCACCTCTTCTATATGAAAAAACATGATGCTATCAAGATAGCCAGTGCTAATGACATTACATGTGCCATGGAAGCATACGAGAAGACATGACTCAAAACCAAGGAATTTGAGAATTGAATTGATTCCTCTATCTATCTGTTCCACTTCTTTCTTCTATTTTATTCTCTGATGTAATGAGCTGAAAAGTGTCCTCCTCACTCTACAGAGCCTCTTTTGTAACTGAATTTTCTATGAGAAGATGAATCATCTCTCCCTCTCATTGTATGACCTATAAGTATGATTCACAAAGTGAATAGAAGAGATCAACATTTTTGGAGTGCATTTCTACTTCCCTTGTGGCTGAGACCATTGAGTGAGACATGAAGTATTGTGTATTTCATTTATGTTGTTCATTTTAGTTTAGTTGGTTTTGGTTAGTCTTCGATGAATGAATATATTTTTGTTCTATTGACTGTAGAAACATTTTCCTTAAGCAAAAATAGTTGTTGAGTGGAGGGAAATGTTGAGGCTATCTGAGAATAGTCCTCTATGATTAATCTAGTCTCAAAGTTAATTTTTTCATCTTTGTTGAGTTAAAGTAGAATTTAGATGTTAGTGCAATGAGTTGGTGTATAGTTTCACTTGTGATTGTACATTAATCACTTGTTAATCTAGTAGGTTAGAGTTAAGGAAGTTTGTTGAAGCATATGATCCTAGTAAGTTTCCCATAGCTACAAAAGCTTACTTATCTGCCTCTTCTGCTCTCTGGTTAAGAGCATACCCCTATTTAGATTAAAAGATATTCATTGTACAACTGTCACAAGGAGCTATACCTAGTCAAAATTTAGAAATTGGGTTGATTTCTTGATAGGAGTTACCCCTTTCAACTGTTGGTTATGGTGTTGGGTAGTTACTGGGCCTAAGTTGGTTTAACTAAACATTACTACCCAATCTGTTAACCAACACTCTCCTAGCCATTTTGGGGCACAAATCTTGAAAGAGGTTGATAAGGATATGAAATCCCACTCAAATCCCCATCCTAAGGTAGGGGAAACCTAAGTCACCCCTTACACTCCAAGTTGCCCTTTATAAGGCAAAATAGACTCAAATTTAGGTCAAGGGTCAATTGAGTAAGAAAAAGAGTTTTCTTTTTTGGAATGGGTGGGAGTAGCCATTACAAATATATTTTCATGTTGGGACACATGTCATAAATTATATGTATGGAATATTCTCATTTGAATCTCCAAATATTTTAGGATGTTTGTGTTCCATTCTTTTGTTCGATTGATTTCTTCCCAAATTCAATCCATGTATTATTAATGCTTCATCTTTTCCATCCATGAAGTTGGAATTGTGAAATACCATATAATAATTTACTCATAAACGCACTAGATGCAACACTTAAGTGTGAAATTAGCACGTAGTGCATTTTGTACACTACTTAAGATTAGTGGGTGCAAACTTTCCTTCTTTTTACAAGTTTGTTTTCTTTGCACAAGATTCTTTATTTATTTTAACTATTTATCCATGTAAAAAATAATTTATGCCTATGCCACTTTCCCCTTTCTTCACATGAAGTTTCTATTTTTTGGGCAATAGTTGGCATCTCATGCCACACTCTTCACATGAGATGCCTTCTTCATCCCCCTTTTTTATTTCCAAGATATTATCAGTCACATCAATAACTTGTGTAAGGCAAGACAAGCCCATCTAAAAATTTATGTTCACCTATATCCATGTTATTGAGTGTATGCTATGATAAGCTTGCAAGAAATTTTTCAATATTACAATGACCATACTTGCTTTTAGCTTTTAAACTCTAATTTAAAAATTGATTATATAATGATACACGATTTAATAAAAATAATTATAACATTTTTAGAGTTTATGATCATGTTTAACATATTAATATATTGTAATATACTACTTCACATTCAAAACACCTTATAGTAAGTCCATATGAATTTTTTTAGGGATGATAATAAATAAATTGATGTAATATTAAAAATCTTGATTAGAACGAATAAAATCTGATAATATAAAAAAGGTTAATTTTGTGAATGTTTATTTATAAAATAGATAGATTTTAGAAGTTTTTTGAGATAATATTTATTTATAGATAGGGATAAAATAATTCTGATAAGTAGTTAGTTGATAGACTTTTAATTATGGGCTTGTACTTGTACTTTTATGCTGAAAAACTTGTCTCACAAATTATAAAACTACCCCAAAAACTACAAAACAAGTTTTCAAAAACTACCAAACCTCTTCATGGCAGTTGAAAAACCTCTTTACGACAATGCTATCCATTGGTCTGCTTTATTTTTATTCTGATTTAGTCTTTGGACTTAAAAAACTCATTTGCATTGCTAAACATAAAAAAAATAAATATTTAAATATTATTACTAAGAAAAAGAATGCACATAAATGAAAAAATCTATATTTTATTATTTCTTCTTTTCATAAGAATATCTTACAATATTATCTTCTTTATTAAGATATTCAATCTTTTTAATGTTTCAAAAAAGGAAAAAAGAAAAAATATTAAAAAATAAGATAAATACTAAATATTAATCAATAAAAGAAGATAATATTCAAAGACATTCTTATAAAAGGAAGATAATAATAAAATATAGATTCATATTCTTTTTCTTATTAATAATATTTCAAAATATATTAAAAAGAAAATAAATACTAATAAAAGATATTAGAATTAATCTATATTATTGAATAAGAAATGAAAAAAATGCTTATCATATTTTTTTTTGCTTTTAAAACAATAATTTGAGATTTGCATAAACATACACTAATTTATTTTTTTCTTTTAAAATAGTAATTTGAGATTCACACACATTCCACCCACAAGGTCTTTCTACTTTAAATCTTCAACCCTAGCCCTAATAATAAATGTTAAACCCTAATCTTTTTTTTTTGATGGGTAATAGGCCGAAGCCAAGATCAACATGGGGCTCAAGAAGACTTGAACCCAAGACCTCCCAAATGAGAGGCTCACAACTTACCGTTGCATTGTGGGGTGTTCCCTATTAAATCCTAATCTTTAATGCTAACCCATATTCCTAAATACTAAACACTAATTGTAATCCTAATTGTTAAAGAATAATCCTAAATGCTAAAACCTATCATAAATGATAAACCCTAATATAAATGATAAATCCTAATATTTAATGATAAACCCTAATCCTAACCATAACCATAACCCTACATCCTAAATGTTAAACTCTATTCATAAATTCTTAACCGCAATCCTAATCTTAGTACTAAACCCTAATCCTAAATGCATAACCCTAAATCCTAAATCCTAAGCAAGACCACAATCTTAAATGCAAAGCCCTAATTGTAAATGCTAAACCCTAATTGTAAATGCTAAGCCATAATCCTAACTGTAACTGTAAAATCTAAACCCTAATCCTAAATGCTAACCTAACTATACAACTAACCTAAACCTTAACCATGATGTAAACCATAACCTCAACCCTAAACCCTAATCATAATCATAATCCCTAGTGTATCCATAACCTAAACCTTAACCCTAAACCTAACACTAAACCATGTAACCCTAATTATTTCTCTAACCTAAGAATGATGCTAAACCTAACTTTATCACTAACCCAAACCCTAACTATGATGTAAACCCTCACCTGAACTCTAAAACCCTTACCATAGAGTATGAATTAGTGTTATTAACATACCCAACATATACTCTATCTAATATTATTGTATTAACATACTCAACATATAACACTAAATCTTAACACTAAACCCTAATCCTAATCCTAATTCTACCCCTAACCCTAACATAATTCTCACACTGATATTAAACCCTAACCATGACCATAAACCCAACCTTAACACTAAACCCTAACCTAATCATAATAAAAATTCCAAACCAAACCCTAACCCTAATGCTAACCCTAACCATTATATAAATGTTAACCTTGAATACAAACCCTAATTGCCACCCTAATGTCATGCCCCTGACAGTCTCAGGCTTTACTTTTCTATGTTATGTTATAGTTGGATTTCTGGTTTGATTAGCATTGTTTTATTTGGAACTATATTTCTGTTAGATTTCTATGAGTTTGAACTCTGACTTCATTCATTTGAACCATGTTATTTGGATTAAATATGTTTATCTCTGTAATTCTGCCAGACACTCAGAGAATTATGTCTATTTTGTAGCTAAATGATATCTTCTGATGTCAGAATTGGTTTAGTCTGACTTTTGAAATTAATGGAACTGGAAAGTTCAGTAGAGATTTGAATATTGGTTTGATTGTGAAAATAGTACAACTTAAATGGTTAGTCTATTGTCAGATTATTGGTTCATTATTTTGGGATTCTAAATAATATGTTAGACATAATTAGAATTGGTTATATTATTATGGTTAATTGTATCTTGATGTTATAGACAGTATATAGAGAATTATTGTTATTTAATGTTAATCAAATTTTGAAATTCAAAATAAATATATTTGTTTATATGTATTTTTATACATATAATTATGAGTGATTGTTTTAGTAATTTTGTGTTATTTCTTTTACTAAAACTATAGAATTATCTAAGTTAGTATATCCTATTTTGTATGTTAGTAGGAGGTTAGTTTGATGAAGTGTTAGTAATTTGGCATTGTTATGCGCTGTTATCTTTGGTGCTTAAGTTAGTTTTTCTTAACCTAAGATCGATTAATGCTATCTAACATAGATGTAAATTAATCTATCCCTAAGTCTTCTTATTTATGATCTGGCTAGAAGACATGACTTATTGGCAGGGTTTAAATGCACTATCATCGCATAGTGGTGTTAGTGGGGTTTAAGCTATTTTCGGGTTATGGGATTGTACTTTGATGGATATTTGGTAGGGAGTGTGTTGTGTTTACTGCAAGAGATAAGTTCGCATTGAATGAACTCATCGATGAAATTCATTTTTGTGTTTGATGACTGCCATTAGCTCTGGTAAAGGAGTTGCAGTTGGATTATGACTCCATTTTTCACCATGTTATTCTGCGACAATTTGGGTAAACAGTTAGTAATGGACTTGTTTTCCTATTGTATCTTACATGATAAGTGGCTTGGAATGGAAAGGGGTTTTCACGGCAAGTTATACCCTTCTGTTTGTAGTCATTTGGGAAGTTTTGTGTTTCTTACTGTTATCTTTGCATTTGCGTTGTGGGCTCTCTTGCACGACACTTTGGCAGTCTGTGAAGCTCACCAGGAAGGGGCTAGCTTTGGCATTTCAGTTTTGGATATCTCTCCACGCAAATACCAGGCAGGGGCAATCTCTCACCTTATCCTCTGTTTCCATTTTATTTTCTGCAAATGAAAGATTAGAATGTTTATTACCACTGTTAGATAGTTGATGAATGGATGGTTTGGTGTTTGTATACTCTGTGAGTTCGGTCATGAACCGGTTTCTTCTTGGTTGGATTAAGAAGTTTATTTTGTTAATGGATTTTATGTTTAGTGGAGGAATTTGAAATTCATGTTTTTAATATGCTGTTTCGAGCATATTGTGTTGAGGGGTTTTCTTTGTTCTAAGTATGGATTTGGCAGTGTTTTAGTTAAGTTTGTGCCGAACTATGGGAATATAGTTATTGCAGATGATATATGGTTATTTCCTAGTGTGTTTTGTGTCGATGTATACTTTATCTTTGGTCAGTATAAAGGGGGTTAATCGGGAATGTGTTTTGGCTTATAAGTGCAGTTTGAAACCCAGGATGAGTTTTGTTTAAAAGCTTCTTTACTGGTGTTCTCGTGCTATTTTCTGTTGTTAGGAACACCGTGGCACAAAATGTTTACATTAAGTAAGAGTTTTAGTCATAAAGTGAAATCGGGTATATATTACCACTGTTATGAACCGAATCTAGTATCGATGTTTTCTTTTGAGCTGTATTGTGGAAATAGGGATTAGTGGTAATTCATAGTGTTATCTAATACATGTCATATTTTGTATTTACACTCTCACAACATAGGTGTGGATTAAAGTATTTTTGGGTGTACTCCTTTAGTTATCTGGTATCGATGTTAGTTGTATCAAATGGGTGTTTGTCACTGTCTGTTTCAGTCAATAGTGATAATGTGGATATCTTTGGTTATACCAAAACTTGATTGCGAGCTTTATGTATCTTCAAAAATTATCACCAGTGTGAAATATAGTCTGTAACGACATTAGGAAATGTTAGGAATTTATAGGAAAGTCAATTTTATCTTTCTCAGTTAGTAAGGAAGACCACTTTGGTATTTTGTTTAGATGTAGAAGATGACTCTTATTAATCTATCATTCTTTTATGTATTCGGCAGATTCAGTAGTATATTAAGGTAGATGTATTCTTTGACAGAACTGAGATGATTAGTATGGTTTTGTTCAATGTGTAGTTATGGGCTTGAACTTTTGTGAATGATGAGTTACGTTATATAATAATATATGTTTATATATATACCTGTTGGGATATGTATATGTATACGCAAGCCGTGATGTATACATGTACATACGCCAACATGTATATAATAGATGCTATGTTTATCATTCTGAACTATTAATTACAAGTTTATATAATTATATATACATATATATACCTGCTGGGATATGTATATCTATACACAAGCCGTGGTGTATACATGTACATGCGCCAACATGTATATAAAAGTATAAAATTGTAATTAACAGAGTAGGATGTTTGGCAAATTAGTTTATAATAAAATCAGTTATGGCAGGCTTGTAAGTTTGTTAAAAGCGATGGGTGTTGTGTTGATTCAGTTGATATATGATTATATTAGTTCTTTTCTATGGACATTTTATTGTACAGTTTCAGATTTAATGATAAGTTAATGTGGAGATTATTATTTGATTGGATTTGTGATGGAGAAAGAACTGTGATCTTTTCTTCTTTTGAGAAACATCATGTTTAAGAATGTATGTTAAGGAATATGGAACATGGTTCTAAATAGATTTCTGATTGCTATTTCAATTCTATAATTGATGCAATAGAAATGAAGTGTTAGTGAAATTGTGTAATGTAGTTCATTTCATTTCAATCACTAATTGTTAGATCAAGTGTTTTGAGATAATGCAAGTGTGATCCTTAGATTGGGGGCTGACACTAGTCTAGTACCTTGTGATGATAGAATTTCTGTCAATTGTGACTGACACTAGTCTATATCCTTATGGGAAAGAATTTTTGTTAGTTGTTTAATTAAGTGATAATTATAAATTCAAGGGATATGGGTTTTTAATTAATAAGATAAAACATTATGGTTTCATCAGACATAATGGATTACTACGAGGTTTCCTTACGGATACATAGCGTAGGTCCTTATGTGGACACCCATGAACTATTGGATCATTACTTTGTCATTTTCTTTGCGAGTTTATTTCTGTTAGAAAGAGATTCAGTACTTGATGATTTTGGTGTAAAAAGAATGGAATTATGTTATTTAGATTTCAATTACAATTGTATTTAAATCTGCATAAATGTTATATTTTACTGACTTTTATGGTTGCAAAATTTTGGAGATGTTTCGTTAACTTTATCATGTGACTGAGCCCTATTTGCTATTTGCGTTTGTGTTCATTTTGATTTTCAAGTTTTAGATGGATAAATCAATGAGTATGAGACAGTGGATAGCAGTTGTTAAGATTAATGGGAAATAGATCATTTCGTGGTTATTAGTTATCAGAACTATTCGTAGAATGTAAAGGATTGGTTAAGAAGGAAATTTTGTTTTTGTAACTTAGTCTTTGAATAAAGAGTATTCTTATTACTCTGATGTAATTCAGTTGAAAACTATAAAGCTCTTAGAAGCAGTTGTTATAATTATATGTTCAGTTTGTAATTTAAATTTTTTTTTTTACTATGGTTCTATGTGGTTTGTTTATGGTTGAATCTTCTTTGGTTTCATCTTTTAGTTTTATGGATTAGATTAATAGGGATGTTACACCTAATTAGATTAATTTATTCAATGTTTTACATGCGTTGCGGCTACTACTAGCTAATATATACTCTATATTTAAAATACGCTGAGATGCATCAAGGCGTTTAATTTTTTCATCATTCACCTTTAATAAAAATTAAAGTTGAAAAAATTGAACGCCTCGATGCATCTTAGCGTATTTTAAATATAGAGTATATATTAGCTAGTTTTAAATATTATTAATAAGAAAAATAATATGAATCTATATTTTATTATTATCTTCCTTTTATAAGAATGTCTTTGAATATTATCTTCTTTTATAGATTAATCATTTTAAATATTTTAACATATATTAAAAAGAAAATAAATACTAATAAAAGATATTATAATTAATCTATATTATTGAATAAGAAATGAAAAAAATGAAAAAAATGCTTATCATGTTTTTTTTTGCTTTTAAAACAATAATTTGAGATTTGCATAAACATACACTAATTGTATACTTGATAAGAAGGAGATGTACACTATTCACGACATTACTTTGGACAAGTGAGAGGTTAAAAAGTTTTTCATTCGCTGTCCAAGGAAAATACTATCATCAATTTTTTGTACTTCGTCATAGTGAAAACTAGCTCAACGGGAATCCAACATGTATCGAACAATGCTTATTTTGGCATACATGTCAATGAGAGCAATTCCTACAAGAAGACTTGATTCAAACCCCCTTTTAATGATGCAAGTGTGAACTCCCTTGCCTTATTTGATAGCTCCTCAATGGGCATAGACAAAGAGTAGATTCACTGTTGATATATTGGGCATTGCATTAGATTAATGAGTGTTATAGCTTCATTAGCTTGTCAATTTATAATACCCAGCAAGCATTGAATTCCATTTCACCATATCCTTTCTAGACATTTTCTCAAATAACTGGTTTGCAATAGCTACATCACTACATTTGCTACCAGTGCAATCGTTGTGAATATGTCAGAATCTAATTGATTCCGCATATTTGTCTGAGTATGAATTAACTTTCCTTTCTCTAGAGCACCCAAAATACCACAAGATGATATAACACAAGCCATGGTAAAAAAGTCGGGCATAACAATTTGAAGTTGCATTTGATGCAAAAGTGTGAGGGCCTCTTCAGTGTGCTTAGTCTAGGCATAACCAAAAATCATTCCAACCCAGGAATTGACGTCTTTGTATCTATCATACATTTCATCGAACACTTCTTGTGCATCCTCAACACATCCACATTTGGAGACATGAAAATGTGATAATGGTAAACCCATCATTCCAAACTGGAAAAAACTAGTTAGTAGTTAAGTCCTATGAAATTCTTAGATTTTGAAATAGCAGATAATATTTTGCCCTAATTGTCTTGGTACTCACTTCCTTCAACACAAGGTGTATAGCGGTGGTTGAAATGCCTCAAATTTGTCTCTTCATCCACAAATGTTAATATTTTAAATAGTATTAGGAATGGTAATTTTTTAGATAGTTATATTATTAGATAAAATGAAAGTTAAAGATCATTTTTATGGGAGATGAACTTGTGTAGTTATTATTTTAATGTGTCAATAAATTGGTTTAAAAATACAATTGACAAAAATATAATGAATTTTTTAAATTTGTGTATTACATTTGTATTATTTAAAAAATAAATGTTTTAGTAAATATGAAGATTAATTTAAGAGATGGGTTAGAGTGAAGTTAAAATGCTCCATTTAATATTTTGATGCTTGACTTAAATATGTTTAACAAGTGATTTGAAGTAAATTGAAACAAGAAGGAAAAAATATAAATTTGAGATATAACTAAACATTTAAGTGTAGGATATCAATTCATATTATAAAGAAAAATAATTGTGTAATCCATATGGGGTGGGTCATTCTTTAAACAAGAAATAGATGAAATCACAATTCGAGGAACATCAACAAATTTATCATCCTCAAAACTCACCCATGTCCCAAAGACTTCATAAAATAATTGAAAAATTAATTTTAGTATAATTTGAATCTCATTGAGCCATGTTTGATTCATTCTCATGAGAGATAGGTTCTTGTGAATCACTACTCCTGAAATAAGGGTCAATTAGTTTGACTCAAACTACACAATTGAATCCTAATAGCAACATCACAGTTATATACTTCATATATACTATATAATCAATCTATAGTATGGATAAATATTTCCTTATTATAGGTCAGATAATATCCAATTTCAATAATTTATAATATATTATTGATAATAATTAAGTATTAAATATAACTATATATATAATTATAACTATAGTTATATATATTGAGATTTATTAGTATAGTTTATATATATTATTAAATAATAATAATACAATATAAAAGCCACCCACCATTCTCTCACTCTCTTCCTTTTTCTCTCAGTTTCTCCCTCTCTCTAGATTCATATCTCCATCCATCTCTCCCTCTCTATATTTGAAATACAGTGTTTCAATGGTTAAATTTGAGAAATTTTTGTGGTTTTTGTGTGTGTGGAGATAATAGAGTCATTCCTTAACAACACCATCAAAGGGAGGTTACACAATTTGGTTTAGTTGTAAATGGAAAAATGATGAAACACTATAGTATTCATAAAAGCATGGAAAACATTGCAATTGTTATTTCATGCAAAATGATGAAAACTACAAATGAATTGCAAACATTAAATGAAATTTGAATGTTACCAGTTTCCCTCAATTCTTCTTATTTCTTTTTCATTCATATAGTACATAGTGATTTGATCACTCTGTATATTTTTGTTCAAAAAATATTATATTTTATTGATTATTTTAACATATACATATTCATTAATGATTATCAAGAACATTTTTTCAATAATCTTGTACATAACTATGACATACCCATTGCGCACAAAGGTACAATTGCTAGTTATAATATTTATGCATTTATTTTTACACATTCATAAGAATTGAAAATGTAGATATGCTGCTCAGTTAATATATGAAATAAAAATCATATTACCACAATGCAAGTCCTTGAATGAGACATTCAACTTACAAGCTTAAAGAAGAAAACAGAGGTGGTGCTGATTTTATATACATTTAGTATTTAATTAATTCAAACATTACTAGTCAATTCAACCGTATCAAAATATGCGATGTCGATCTCCGAGATGAGATGCATTTGTGAAGTCTTTTTGCGAATCATGTTCACGTGTCTCAAATTTTCTTCCAAGGAATTTTATATCTGTGGAAGAAGACCAAGACTGAAAGTTAGAAAATATTAAATTTACTATGTTATGCTTCTCATAGCTTCAAAATTCCTTCCGTTTGTTCAATATTTTGGGATATGAAGCCCAATGGTCACATGACCGTTTAGTTTCTCCCACCTCTTCCTCTTCGAAGAGCCTTCTATAAAAGGCTGTGTACAGTCATGTATTTTAATGGATTGGATCATTAGATTGTATCTTACTGTAGAATGATTAATATAACTGATTCCATGCTTCAAGTGTAGACGTAGGCATATTGCCGAACCACGATAAATATTCTTGTCTCTTGTATTTGTCTTCTTTGTTATGTTTAATTCTACTTCTCTGCATCTTTAATATTTACAATTAGTATCAAAGCCTAGTGAGGCTGAGCAAAGATGGAAGATGTTGTAGTTGATTTAGTCATTGAAGAGTTTCTTGGCTGTTTAGATTTGTAACAAAATAATATTGTACAAATGAAGGCTGAAATGAAATGCCATGTACATTGGTGGGATGGCTGGAAAGATGAGGATAACTTGGCCACTAGTGTTGACAAGAAATCAAAGAAGCCTGAAAGAGGCAAGTCTGGAAAGAAGAAAATGGTTTCATCACCGTCCCCTCATCTTGGGAGGTGTTTTAATTGCAAAGAGTCCAGTCATTGGGCTAGAGACTGCAAATATGAGGATTTGAAAAATAAATGTCACAAATGTAGAGAAGAAGGCCATATTAAAAGGAACTATCCTAGATTATTCAGTCAAGTGAATAAGGCTGATGTTGAACAGATTAAAGAAATGGAAATTGATGTCATCCCGGTGGTGAAGGTTGAGCACGATGATGCTTCGATTGGGCTTGGCATCAATTGTCCATGTGCAGAGTTTGGAATTCCGCTTGTTTCCCTGTCACCTGGGGCAGCGGAAACAATTTCTTTAACTATTGGGTTAAAGAGGAAATTAGATTTGTTCAATGAAGAGTGGCATAGTTCATTGAGGACTAAGAAGAGGAGGTTTGAATGGCTAGAATATGATGGAAAGGTTCTTTCTTACGTTGGCAACGAGCTACTCAAAGCCGTAGTGAAGGTGGAGGTTGAAGAGAGAGGCCTATATATCGACCAAGAAGAAGGTCAGAAGGTTTGGCATCTCTCTCCCACATAGCCAGCGATCAATATGACTCCAGGCCGACTGAATTCCACCCGGTCAAAGGGTGAAGGAAGAGCGGTTGAGAGTTCGGGCCTCTTATGCTAGTCATCGCTAAAGTCATGATGCTGACTATGAAACAAGCATCGTTCGATCTCTTCTGTCAGATATGCTGGCCCAAATTGATTTTCCAAAAAAGGGCAATGTCAATGGCCCAGGACAATATGCACATGACATATTTTTCTTTACCTACCACAGGCAGAAACAAAGCGACAGTGGTGGAAGTTTTGACTGGGAGGACAAACACAAAATGTCCAGGGTGAACAATTCCCTGTCAACATATCACAACAACGTCACTGGCATGGACGGCTTGGTCATTGGCGTGGATGGCTTGGTCATTGGCATGGATGGAAGAGGCTTTTCCCATGACTTCTGCTCTCCACGTGACATGTCTACTACCAGCGGTTATGATTCTATGTCCCCAGAGCTAGGCATCTTTTTGCATAATAGGCAGTGGGAGTCTCTGCCTGTATCGCATAGCATTCATGCATTTTTGGTTTTAGAGTGTGACAACCAAATTGTGGGTTCTTTTCCTGTGAGTAGTGTTTGCAACATCAAAGCTGCAGTTCAGAACCTGGTGACTACCGTGTCTAGAATAGATGCGAAAGAGATTAAAACTATGATTACAAAGAAGCATTTGGCTTTCCCTCATACGAAGTCTGTTAATGATGAAAGTGAGGACGAGGAAGAAAAATCCTTTGATGGAGAATTTGATGGCCAAAACTTTGCGATTATTCCTCAGGCTGAGGTAGAATCTGATGAAGGATATATTAGTTGTGAGTTCAATTATTTGCTGGAAAGAATCCAGAGGCTACCATGGACGATCTTTCCCCAAAATCTGATCAAAATTATCAATTATGCTTGTAAGGTTCTGCGTATGGGCGTGGAGGTGCATTCTGATTTGCACAAGTCACAGATATTTCAGTTGATAGAGTGGTTGATTGAAATCGTGTTGGCTAAGTCTAGGAAATTGCAGTTGTTGAGGTTCACCGATAGCTGTGTAATGGATGATGTGTTATCTCCTTTGCAGACTTTGTTATTGGAATTTGATAAATTTGACCAAATTCAAATCAAGCACAAAGAGAGCTTATCTCATGCTATGGCTATTCAGAGGTGGAAGTTTGCAGAATCTCTTGTGGGAACTCTTGCGGGTTTTAGTAATAAAAAGATTGTGCAGTGGGAATGGATAAGTGGGGAGATCACTCATGAATGTGACTGGCATTCAAATAACATTGGAAGTGGTATTTCTAATAATGGATTTATGGTTGTATTTTCACCTGTAAAAGTTGTCAGGGAAGATGTCAAGTTGTTAGATTGTTTTCAGTCTGACAAAATTTGGAGAAAATTAACTCGTGTTGTTCGTGAGCAGAGTCTGGAAAAGTTAAGGTATTTTCATTGTTTGGTTACAATATAACATTAAAGCTGGTTGGACTTTATGAGGGAGATTATTGGGATATGAAGCCTAATGGTCACATGACCGTTCGGTTTCTCCCACCTCTTCCTCTTCAAATAGCCTTCTATAAAAGGCTGTGTACAGTCATGTATTGCAATGGATTGGATCATTGGATTGTATCTTACTGTAGACTGATTAATATAACTGATTCCCTACTTCAAGTGTGGATGTAAGCATATTGCCGAACCGCGATAAATATTCTTGTCTCTTATATTTTTCTTCTTTGTTATGTTTAATTCCACTTATCTGCATCTTTCTATGTTATGCTTGAATTTCTTTTATTTTACAAGCCAGATGTAATTGCATAACAAGCGATTATTGTTTAAAATTTCAAATAATTCCAATCATGCGTTGTTTTGCAGTACACGCTCAGTAACATAAAGTCGCTGCTAATTAGTATTGCATAGGACATAAATGCCTCAAATTAATTGGTCCCTAGCTTGCAAATTTTTGATGAAATTGTTGTAAAGTACAATACAACATTGCCATTATCCATGACCTACGAAAGAGCACGATCCAGATGAGTTAAAAGCTGTCAGTATTGGTTTAAAGGTATTGAATCACCATGGAAGATAATATTTCTATCTCTGTTAGATGACGATGATTACAAAAGTAATGCATCGTCATTTTCCTCTTAGAGATAATATCTGTGTAGCAGAGCTATGAATATAGAATTTACTGATATCTATGCTTATATACATGCTTACATAGTTACTTGTAATCACTATGTAGGAATATATTCGTTAAAGGTGTCTATTTAGGAAGTGGACTATTTTGAATTGCATGTCAATGTATGTTGACTATATTTATTCATATGTTTTCTTGAGTGGAAAGTTGCCAAGTGATGCATATAACTCCTTTGTGCTTATAAGCTCTCATAAAAGATAATTTAAAAGAGGTTGAAAATATATTTAATAAATCTAAACAATCATAAATACAAAAAAGATTAGACAACTGAAATTTGTAAAAATATTTTCAAGAAAGAGAACATATAGAAATTGATCTATTCTATTAAAAATATGTCCTTTTACAATTTCCATGTTAACCTTCACTTCTAAAAATGAACATTTAACCATCCTTAAATAAAGAGAAGAAAAGAAAAACCCATGGCTTATTTCTCACAAACAACATCCAAAAAGTAAGGATTCTGGAGCGAATGGAGAAAAGGGTGGGTGAGAATAGGAGTTGAGGATGGTTTTCAAAATCTAAAGGTGTAGAGGGGGATGAAGCTAAAGATGATGACAATCCTGCTAGTTCTGTGTGGATGGGAAATGCATTAGATATCATTGTCATCCTTGTCATCCTTGTCATGCTTCTATGTGAATGCTATGATTGGGTGGCACAGATGGAGTTTATTGTTCCATCCCTTTGGCCATTTTCTCTCTTATCCTTTGTCTAATTTGTGTTTCTTTATTGAGGGTGCTCTTCTTTGCTGAGGACTTCTAGATGTAAGGCATGGATGGTGCTAAGGAGCTCTATAGACAGTGTGTGGTCTTTGTTGTCACTATCTTTGTTCATTAGTTGGTGTCTTCCTCTGTGGGTCTCTATTGGCTGATTCTAGCTTAGTTTGGGTGGAGCTTTTTTGGTCTCTCCCTTCTTGTTGATTGAGCCCTTTATCTTAGTTGGATTATGTCTTTTTGCTTCTATTAATTGGAGCCTATTAGGCTATGGTTTTGTTGATCTCTACCCTATTTTGGGTTTGAATTTTCTTTTGGGGCTCTTTCTCTTTGTCTAGGGTTTTGTTGTTTGTAATGATTATGTGAAACCCACTTGTGAGTTTTTAATTTTTTTCTACCTATTGGAGTTTTTGTTGTTTTGCTCCTTTATTCTTTGTGACAAATATTTTAGGAAGTTTCTTATTGGTGTTGGGGATATTTTTTCCTTTGCTAGAGTTGGATTTTTTTTTGTCTTACTTTTTAAGAGGGCTCTTATTGATCTTCCCTTGATCTATCCATGTTTGAATCCTATGAAGGTGGAGTCATCTCCTATTGAGGTGGATATTTCTCTTGTGGCTAAATTTTGAGTTTGGTCCTTTCCTCTTCATTCTTCCTCTTCCGTTGTCCTTATTGAGGTGGGGGCATCCCTAATGGAGGTGATGATCTACCTTATGGGAGAGGTGGGAAGCTGCTATGTATATACTTTTCCTATCTTTGGCTACTCGGATGTGGGTTTGGATTCACATGGGTAGATTCTCTTTTGTGTGGTCTCTTGTTCTACTATTCTTATAGAGGTATATGCCTCTCCTATTGAGGTAGAGAGAGACTTTTCCAATGAGGTTTGTACATTCTATTGGAGAGACTTTGTTGAGTACTATAGGTTGGTGTTAGATGCCACCCTAAAACCCAAAATTAAGGTTTAGGTAACCTTCCAAAACCCAATGTTCCTTGTCAAGATCTTGGTGGCTTGGGAGATCATCTTTAACCCTTTTGATCAATATTATAAGACAATGTTATTAACAAAGAAAATGTTAATTTATTATCAAAGTTTAAAGACCTATATGATATTTATAATTGGAGACCCATCACCTTACTCAATGTATCATATAATATTAATGGCACAAATTTGGCTTTGAAGGTGCACAAAAGGTATAAATTCTCCTTATTTGAATTGTAATTCCCAAGACAATTATATTTAGTTCATGGATAAATCTAGAGAACTACAATGCACCACACTTCACACAAATTCATACATATAGGGAAACTTATCCTCTTTTACACACACACACACACACACACACACACACACACACACACTAGTACATCACTCATAAAAGTATATGCATGTGCCACATCCATCCTAAATGACTCATCATTTATTTATACCAATCATGCAATTGTGGAGTCTCCCATTGTCGGCCAAATAAATATCTAAGTTTGATAGAGTTGTTAGAATGATTGATCAAGATATCCTACATCTTTCTATTTCATAATTTCCCTATGCATGTTGAAACATTATGTGTTCTTTTGCTATCTTGGGATTGTATGTCTTATTTTTTAATGTCCTTTGTATCTTTCCATAAGGTAGTATGCCTTACTTTGTAAATTATTCTTATTCAAGAAGCAATGCACTTCCTTGGTAGTGGACTTAAAATAAATATTTTATTTGTTATTCATCTAGTGATTGTGATTCTCACTATAGTTTTTTGGTGCATTGGGTTTCCATGTAAACCTAGTGGTCACGTGTTTATGTTTTCATTGCAATATCTTTCATTAATAGTTAGATAGATTAGGCATAAATAATAAGCGACTGTAATAGATAATTTTAAGTTTTGTGTATGTTAACTCACCCCTCATTCTCAAAATCCAAAAGTGTTCAAGAAAATTAAATATGAAATAAAATCCTAATTCTCATACAAAGAACCATATCAAAGAATGAGGCTACCTTGAGATGGTATAAATCCTCTATGCTTCAATGTTGCTAGCCTCTAAAATGTTCTTGTTATACTTTATCCATTTCTAGGTATAGAAAGAATATCACAAGTATAAAAATAATCATGCATTCTACACAATCCACAATACTAAGCTTTGTCCAAATTATGGCTAGGAAATATTTGGAGTGATGGGAACACTTAATAAAATTTAATGTAAATTCCTAAATTTAGTATCACACAAAGTGATGCTTTCTAAACAGTGAAACATTGCATTAAATATAGCCACAAAAACACTATATGAGTCACCATTATAATTGATGACAATTTTGATATCTTTATTTGGAATCTTGAGATCCAATAGAAGAAAATGACTAACCATGGGATTCATCAGAAGATCATCTATTTTTTGACTGAAAATGCTCTTCTATTCATTTTAATAGTAGAGCCAATACAAAAGTAAGGGATACACACTGATAATTAATGTTTCTATTTAAACAACTTCTACTCATTATGTACTATTTAAAAATAAACTAGCAGTTGCATGCTTTTGTACATGCAACATTGAACCAATAGGAAAGAAACAAGTGTGAGTACTTGTCGTTATTATATTGTAATACAATACGTGATATAGGATCAACCAATTGTAGTTTGAGATTAATGATATTAAATTACAAATAGTGATCTAAGATCAGTTAATTGAAGTTTGAGATGAATGATATTGTAGTTCTTCAAATTTGAAAAATGATATTATAACATTAATTATAATTGTATACGTAATTATAAATCTAATTGTCTTATAGAAATAATTTAAATATTGTCTAAACAATAAACAATTTAAATATTGCACATCGCTATAAAGTAGAAACACTTTACATTTATAATTAGTTAAAATGGTATATTTTATAATTTTTCATTTACTTTCACTTTATTTTGATTTAATTCTTTCATTTAATAACATGAGTACAAGTTGCATAATGTTTGTTGAAAGTTGAAAGATGCAATTTATTCTATACCAACATATATATATATATATATATATATATATATATATATATATATATATATATATATATATATATATATATATATATATATATATATATATATATATATATATATATATATATATATATATATATATATATATATATATATATATATATATATATATATATATATATATATATGCATTAAACATGGAATTTGTTTTTGATTGCACGAAAAAATAGGTTTTAATGGGGACCCGAAACCTCGTACAAGTAGAGAATAAAAGTTTTAATGTTAAGCATACTAAAGAGAAATAGGACTGGGACCCAGTCCACCAGAACCAAAACCAGCAGAATAAACCTCAAAACCAAACACCAACAAAAGAACGACTACTAGGGAGAACCAAAAAATGGACAGTACTAGGAACCCAAGGCACTAAGAAAACTCTTTATGTGTTTCATTTGCTTCCTTCTTCGCCTCAGAGATCTTTTTTATGGCAGCATTGAAGTCAGAAAGCTCCTGGATTCTTTCTTGGATCTTTCTCCTTTTTGCAGACTAGGTACATTTACTCGAACCCTCCTCTTCCATATCCTCATTATCCTCCTCAGGTTTCTTGCTGGGGGAGTCGACGTCTAGCTCCGCTTTGATGGTTAGAAAATAGTCCATGGCAGAACCCATGAACATATTATTATCTTGCATATGTTTCTTCATGGCATTCTCTAGCATATCCATTCTAACTTGCATTTCCTGCACCTTCTTGTCCCTATCATTGTTCATGTTTCCATCTGAATTATTCGTGCCAGACTCCAACCTTTCCTGTAGGGAATCAACCTTAGCAGAAATAGAATGACATTTTAAATTCAAATTTTTTATTTCATAAAATACCCATTTCAATAAATGAAATGAATACATAGAAGCTGCCTTTGCAGTCTGGAGAACCCCAAAGGGAGGGTCAATTTTGTCATCCATATCTTCTTTGAGTAGTTGAACATTTTGTTCTTGCATATCAACAGTTTTGGAAAAGGGAATGTTTCAAGAATAGGCAGGGACATTAACTTTCTCTGCACTAGGGGAAGTTGTCTCTACATCAGGAGAAATCTTCTCTACATCAAGGGCATCCTTTTGAATATCCGAACAGACCTCCATGATAACCTCTAGCTTAGGAGAGATGGGCACATCATGTTCTTCAAAACTATCATACTCCACCAAGATGGGGACCTATTGACCACCAACATACTCCTCTTTCTTATCATCATCATTGTTATTCTTGATCCCAGAGGTATTCCCCACCTCCATAGTACCAGCAACCTCCTCCTCCATGTTCTCATAATCCCCTGATGCCGTATTCAACACCAAAGTCAAAGCATCACTACCTTCCTCCATCAAATCAACCATGTCCTCATAACCATCTACACTATCAGCAATGGTATCAGTATCCATACCCGCATCCTTTTCCTTTCTTAATTTTTTTTCGGAAGGACTCTCCTCTTTAACAACCATCTCCCTAATACATTTCTTAGCCAAGCCAAAGGTTTTGGGTGAAGAAATGATAGGGCTAGAGATGGTAGTCTACTTAATGTGTTCTACAATGAAGAGAATAAGCCCTTCATGCATAATGGGTTTCTTCTCTTTCTTTCTATGCTGAGAAATACTAAGGTGAAGGGACTGAAGGATATAGTAAGGAAAATAAACCCTAATCTTATGACAAAAATGATAGAGCAACACAAAATGGTAGGAATGGGCATGTTTAAACCTACCGTCTAGGGTAACATATTCCATGATCCCCATCATAACTATCACCTAGATTTCCTTGAACGCAACAACATCATAGCAACCACTAGAGCCTTTCACCAAACTCTGCCCTTCAACATTGCTTTTGGGGAAGTGCCGGATGGCCTTTTGTGACATTTTCTTATCTCTATAAAATTTGATGCCCTTGAGGCTAAGCCCAGACACCTCAGCAATGAGTTCCTCAATTATGTTCATAGTGAGACCAACAATAGTAACCACCCCATCTTTACAGGACTCAACAAACATTTTTGTAGCATTGTCTTTAGTCCCATGCAACCATTCCATATAGTTAGTAAGACCCCCCCTTGTGAGATTTTCACAGACCTCTTGCATTGTTTTCCATTTCACACAGTCCTTTGGTTCCCTTCGATTTAGTCCGCCACCCATGATCTCAAAGATAACAATGACAGTAGCATAAGCAAAGAGAAACCAAATGTTGAAAGAAAAGGCAACTTTGAAATAAACAAAGATTAACTCATGTTTGTAATTAGTAATCTCGGGAAAGGCACCACTTTTCGTAATCATATTACCTTATTTCACTAAAATGTGTCTAATCATCATAACTTCTTGAGATATGCCTAATCCACCCTTTTGCTTTGAGACCTGTCAAAAGCCAGCTTGGCTTTCATGTCAATGGTGAGACTACTACATCCGTGCTAGATTACGATGTACTTAACTTTAATTGCAAAGTTGGCCAGCTCATCAATGGTACAATTCACTTCTCGGTAAGCATGAGAAATAATGACTTTCTTAAAAGACTTAATAATTACCTGGGCTTCCTCGATTATCACCTTAATGGACCATGATGGTTTTATCATTTCATTGATGCACCTTAATATATTCATTGAATCTCCTTCAATCCATACATTCTGAGCCATATCTTTCTTAATAATTTTAAGGGTTTGTAGAAGGGCCATGGCTTCGGCCATGTGGTTTCTTTTCACCCCAATGGGCATCACCATGTCTACAAGGCAATTTTCCATGTCATCACATATGAGTCCACCACAACCTGCCGGGCTTGGGTTTCCTTTCGCAACACCATCAAATTTTATTTTAATCCATCTCGATGGAGGAGAGAGCCAGATGACATTCACCCTTTGAGTTGGGATTTTATTTGTGGGCCCAACACTAAAAACACTAGTATTGAAGTCCAGCTTCCTACCGGTCGACGATCTGTAGTTTTCATTGAGACTTCTCTTAATCTTCTCAATAATCACCATAGGCAGGAGTTCATTATTCCTGAAGACTCTGTCATTGCGTTCTCTCCATAACCTCCATATCACATGGGGAGCAATAAGATTCCACAACTGCTGATCCATGGGGACCTCCGCTTTTCTCCAATGCATACAACAATTCTCCATATTGTTGGGAAAAAACCAGTTAATCTGCTAGCATTGTAACAAAAGACACCAAACATCCCAAGCAAAGCAGAAATCAATAGCGAGATGGAAGACTGACTCCTCAACTTTCTTACAAAGGAAACATCTATTACTCAAAATCATACCATGTTTCTGGAGGTTGTCTATAGTAAGAATTTTATTCTGCAAAACTAGCCACAAAAAAATATTAATTTTTAGAATTAAACTTTTGTCCCACACCTAAGCTCAAAAGGGGAGAGGATTCAGCTGCTTCAGTAAGAGCTCAGAACAAGAGGCCATAGTGAAGACACCAGAAGGAAGAATACCCCAAGACAAGTCATCTTCTCTAGATGAATTAACCTTCCAGATCATCAGATCTAGCATCAAAGGCTTAAGCGCTTCATCCACTAAGGAGAGGTCAATCCACAAACCATTTCTCCAGTAGTCCCTGACCCTAGACCCAAATCTATGACTGTAGAGGTTAAGGAAAGGTTGAAGAGATACTTTTTATGGATAATTTCATTCCATTCTCTCTTTTCTCCAAAAATCCTCCAAGTCTGTTTGGCCAGAAGAGCCACATTGGTAACTCTTAGAGGGCGAATGCCCATCCCCCCCACTTTTTAGGAGTACAAACCTTGTCCCCTACCACTAGAGCTAGTCTCTTTTTGTCTTCCACTCCCGACCACAAAAAATTTCTCTGAATTTTTTCAATAATATCTGCATGTTTACTAGGAATTTTAAAAAGACCAAGAGCATAAATGGGGAGGCTCTATAGAGAGGCCTTCAAGAGCTAAAGCTTACCGGATTGACTTAGTAACACACCTTTCCAACTAGCCAACTTTCTATTAAATCTGTCAACAATACCAACCCAAAAGGAATCAGGAGGTTTAAGACCAAGAGAAAGGCCAAGATAGGTAGCAAGAAAGGTATCAATTCTACACCCAATAATTCTAGCAATTCTATACTGCCTATCCTCAAGAGTATTGATAAAAAATAAAGATCTCTTATCCTAGTTAATGGATTGACCAGAACCTATGGTAAGAGCTTGTTTAATAGCCTTAGCTTCCTGGATAGAAGAAAAACCCATGATGATAGTGTCGTCCAAAAATTATTCATGAGAACAAGGTCTAGAGGCTGAAGATGGGGAGAGACCTTTGAACAAACTGGTGGAGACTAGAAATGATGGAGATAACACCCCATAGATTCAGCCATGAAAGCAAATAGGATAGGAGATAGAGGATCTCCTTGCTGAAGTCCCCTGGAAGGTTTAAAAAATCTAGAGGGGGATCCATTAACCATAAAGTAGTAGTAGAAGTACTAATGAGCTGGTAAATCAATTTGAGGAAATTGTCACCGAAACCAAAAGATCTCAATACCTTGATCAACAAGTCCCAGTCCACTTGATCATAAGCCTTCAAAAGATCTAGTTTCAAAAGAAAGCTAGGGTTAAGAGAAACCTAAGTGGAGTGAATAACCTCATGAACCTTCATAATCAAATTGAGGATAGATGCCTACCAGGAACAAATCCACTTTGCTGAGGAGAGATGATCTAAGGAAGAATAGCCATAAAATGAGAGGTTATAACTTTAGATAAAATTTTGTACATAGAGTTACATAGGCTAATCGGTCTAAAGGAATCCACCAAATTAGCATCGGGCTTCTTAGGAATCGGAGCAATAAAGGTAGCATTAATCTCTTTTAACAAAGATCTAGCTCCAAAGAATTCTTTAACAACATTGCAGATGTCCACACCAACAATGTGCCAAAATTTATGAAATAAGAACATAGGGAACCCATCGAGACCCGGGGATTTATCACCTTCAAAAGAAAAGACTGCATACTTGACTTCTTCCAAGGAAGGGATAGCAGTTAAAGCTTTATTGGGGGCATCATTAACAATGACAAGGATGGAATCAATAAGAGTATCTTGATTTTCCAAATGAAGATTCAATTCTTTAGATAATAGAGAAGAGAAGAAATCAATCATAGCCTCAGATATATCCTTATCATTACTAACCTCCCCAGCCTCCACTTTAAGTTTGGAGATCCTATTAGAGGCTCTATGTTTGGAGGCAAACATGTGAAAGAATCTAGTATTCTTGTCCCCCGCTTTTTAAGCCAAATAGACCTAGATCTTTGTCTCCAATATTCTTCCTCCTTGGAGATAATATTATGAGTTTTGGCAAGGATACTCTCCTCCTTATTCCTGAGCTCCAGAGTCATCCATAATGTTGAATGGTATCTTGAATAATATCGAGGTCACTTTTCAGCTGAATTTTAGATTTAAAAATGTCACCAAAAGCATCTTTGCTCCAAGACTTGACATTATGTTTAAAACTAAGGAGTTTTTAACTACTCTAAACATTGTGGTACCCTGAATATTGACATTCGACCAATCTTTAATCTTCTATTCTAGATTTGGATGATCGATCCACATCTTTTCAAACCTAAAAGGTGGGTTACCCTTAGCAGTAATTGGATCAACACTAAAACAAATCGGGAAGTGATCAGAACCGATCTTTGAAAGGGATGACAAGGAGCAACCAAAGCTTTTGAGCTGACACCCAGTGATCAGCACTTGGTCCAGCCTCACTTGGATGAGGTCCTGACCAATCCTTCTATTCGACTAGGTATAATCAACCCCCTGAACCTCCATATCAAAAAGAGCTTGATTGTTGATAAATTCCATAAGCTCCACTCTGCCATCAAGTTGACTCTAATTATCCACCCCACCAAACTTCTCATTTTCTTTCAAAGGATAATTGAAGTCACCAATAATCAACCAGGGAAGGTCCTGGAAAGAGTTTCTATGATTTTCAACTTTTTTCTAGAATTGGGATCTACTAGCTTTAGAGTTGGGGGCATAAATAGTAGTAGCAACCCATTCAAAATATAGCTTAACATGAACAAAGTTAATGCTTAAGTAGTTCAGATTTTCCATAATCATAGTCCCCCTAACATGATTCTAGTTCCAAAAAAAAACAACCCCTCCCGAAGACCCTTCAGAGCTAATGCCTACCACCCCACTATTTTTAAATATTCTAATTTTTTCCACCTTATCTTTCCCCATCTTAGTTTCTTGAACAAAAATAATATCAGGTTTATGGTCTCTTACTAGATTCCTCAATATGTCTTACTTATGAGGGGCATTCAACCCTCTTATGTTCCATGAGATGAACTTCATTTCTTGACCAGAGTATAGACTCCTTGGATAGTAAGCTGCTTACCATTCACAATATCCTTCTTAGTTTCTCTTTCTCCGATCTCTTTGTTGGTATATCTTCCTTGGGTTTTTTTCTGAGATCCAACATCTGCCTTTAGACCCTTGGAACCCCAATCCACTTTGCTTCTAGTTTGAAGCCAGGTGTGACAAGTTTACTCTCCTTTTTTTGTTTCTTTCCCTTTTGAACAGTCCAGGGTTCCTTATTTTGATCTACTGAGGGATCTTCACCAACAACAAGATCTTCATCACTACTCCCTCATAGAGTGTCAGGAGCAGAAGAGGATTCATCTTCATCTAATTTAACTTCCTCAACAAGAACTCTATCAACCAAAGAGACACCATGAGAGTCATTATTTGTATTTCCCAAAATAGGAACCAACACCACCATAGGAACATAATCATCTCTAGAAAATCCAACACCCGAATCCAAGAAGGGACTCTCAAGAGAATCTGAAAAAAATGGAGCAACAGGGTTACCCTCAGTAGGGACAACTTCCATGGAGGAGGTAGCTACAGAGTCTAAAACATGGGAAGCCAGTTCCACCATTTCCCCTTCCTCCAATGCTAGGATAGTATTAGAATCCACTTTCTCAACTGAAGCTTCCTTTTTACTACTATTATCACCTTCCAAAGCCTTCACTTCCTTCTAGACCTATCTGGTTGACTTCTGAGGTTTAGGATCCAAGTCCATAGGCAGATAAGCCTTAGGAGTTTTCTTTGGGCAGTGCTTAACCTAGTGACCCATCTTATGACACATAAAATAGGCAAATAGAAGGGATTCAAAAGTCACCTCCTACTTCCACAAACCCAGTTTGGAGTTGATATTAATCATTAAGGGGAGATTGTCAAACTAACAAATATTAACACATATCTTGGCAAAAACAAGTCTAGACTTAGCAGCCATCATAGGATCAACTAAGATGAGTTCACCTCCAAAAGAGGAAGCTAAACCCTTAAAGACCCCCTCATTTCAATATTCAAGGGGAAGCCTAGGAAACCTAACCTAAAAAGGTGTATCCATAAAGAAATTATCAGAGTAGTCCCGGTTAGGAACCCATTTGCAAAAAGCCATAGCCATTCTACCAAACATCTAGGGTCGTCCACATAACACATAGTCCTGATCTTCCTTATTGGAAAAAGAAAAGGAGAGAAATGTAATGCCCTGCCAGGGAACCCATAAGAACTTAACCTAACATGCAACTAAGTTTGTAGAATAATTTTTTTAAAAAAAGTTAACATACAAGATAAACACCAATGCAGAACCAATTATCATTAACTCACATAACATAAACAACCAACATAGGTTACAACTCTAAAGGGTTCCTTGACAAAGATTACTTAAGATTAATTAATTAGCTTATATTAGGTATAATTATGAAACTCACATAAGAAAATGAAATATAAGAACATCACCTAGAAGATAACATAATTACATCTAATACCATAAGGTATCCATAATAACCTCCATCCACTGCACATGTCGTAGGGTATGTAATATAATAACTGAAAAGAAGTACATCATGATATCTTTGAAGAACTGATACAAAGATACAAGATCACAAGGAAGAAGATCATGAAGAAGAACACCTCTCCAACAATGAAGATCAAGAAGGAACAACTGCTACAGGGATCATCTAGCACTGGTGCACGAATGTTAGAATCTCTAATGGTAAAAGAACCACTACCACCCGACCTCGTGAACCTAAATGGTCCACTCCCACTATGCTGAGGAGATAACAACAGATCCCACTTGGATAAAAAACATCAAACAAATCAAGCTAAGGATAGGATCTTGAAAGCTCTCTAACTCAAGGTGAAAAAGTAATAATGCCATGAAAGACTCACTATTCTAGAGGTAACTGACACATGTAGGATAACTAGACTATGCATAGGAAGGTGTCATCATGTACGTCTAACCCTTGAGTCTCATCCTGGTAATCTTGCTAGATCCTGGCACTCAAGTGACCATACAAGGTATCAATGACCTCTTGTACTGACATAGTCATCAACTATTCCAACTCATCCCTTAAAAGGGGGCTAGTCATCTTCTCAACACCATCTTAGTCTATACTAGCACTAATGCCTGGGTGAGGACCATACCTTGTTAGGTTCATTTTAATAAAACTCTCAATGTTATATTTAGTTATCACTTGATTAAGATACTTAACAATAAGTGATCCTAGCAGCCACTTGTGGGCCTTGATGCTTATTGCAAGCCACCTCCTACTACATATCTAGGTAAACTACCCTAGACTTATAGATCTCTCCTAGATCTAATCAGGTATACCACTATGTAATCCCAAATTCAGATTCACCAAAGGAACCATAAATGATTACAAAGATACTATAACACAAAACAATGCAACATGAGCCCATATAATCAAGTCAAGGATGATAATCAAAAAAGTACACACACATCAGAACATAGCTGAAAACAATATCATCTGACACATACCCTAGCCTCTATTTCCCTCCTAGGTCATCTAGTACCTGAAAACACAATAAGCCCAAGAAGGCACTCCAGGCACGAAGAAGACAATACACACACCATAAAAGAACTTGAAATAAATCCATAAGCTTTTGAATTCCATTTCAGTGTAAAATTGAATCTAAGCATATAATAATTAAATCAGCAAGAGAAAAGGAACATAAATATTACGATAACATTAGAAACATAGAATATTCCCTAAAGATTCCCTATGGAACTAATAGAATAGAAGGCCCAATTTTAGCATAAAACCAAACACTTGTTAAGTTCATTTTCCAATATGATTCACAATTAGACATATCATAATCCACAAAATATATGTACCCCATCTAACCTAAGCATGAATGTACACACGTTCCATTTGAATAGTAACACATTAGGTCTAGTTCAATCGAATTCTCAAATTATAAACCAAACATTATAGAAACATAAGCATACGAAAGCTACATGCCAAGTCCTATCTATCTTAACCAACTATCAAACAAGACCACTAAATGTTTATTAAATTCAAACTAAATCATTTAGTTCTAATCTAATTTTAGATTTATATAAAATCTAAATTATGAGTTTCAATTCAAATAACTAAACTCATAATCTATTTTTTTTTTTAACTAGATTAAATATCATAATGACTATATGAGCCAAGGTATTATACAATACACTATAAAATTAAATCAATACACTAGTACCAAATTACATATCAACAAAACTATGAATTAAATATAAAACAACTTCATATTAATTAATTAAAAAAATTTATATTTAATTTAAAATTAATCAATAAATTTAATGTTAATTAAAATTTAATTAACAAAATATATATATTAATTAAAAATTAATAACAAAAGAAAATTAAAATAAATTAAAAGCAAATTTCATATTAAACCAAATTACCATGCCATCAGAAAAATAATATTTAAAAGTGATGATGTGGGGGGGCCTACGGCCACCCACCACGTTGCTACACATGGCAACATAGCCTGCCATCGACAGTGCTTTGACTGTTGTGTGATAGCTTAGACTGTCGTGCGACAGTCTCTGCATTGTCATGCAACAGCCTATGCATTGCCGTATGCAGGCAGGGGGGGTTGGGGGTTGGTGGCCCCCGCCCCCATTCAATATATAATTTTTATATATAAATTTTCCAATATACTTTTTTTTCAATAATATATATATTTTTTTGGTAATACAATACTTTAAAACATGAAATTTATAAAGAGAAATACATGCTATTTGATATATATATATATATATATATATATATATATATATATATATATATATATATATATATATATATATATATATATATAGCTTATAATATATATATTTTTAAACTAAAAGTATATTTTCCTTAAACAGAGAATATATATTTTACACAACATAATTTTTTTTTAAAACCAACTTGCACAAAATTCCAGATTCCATTCCTATGGAATAAATTCTTTTTTAATAACTATTTGACTTTCTTTAAATATATCAAGATCATGCTACACATTATTTTTTGACTGTAAACTATTTACAGGATTAACTTTATACCCAAATTGGGTTTTTTATTCAAACTAAATTTTCTTCCCAATGAGAATTAATTTTCTTTCAACACTATAGTTTAACTATATAGCAGAATTGATTTTTTGATTTATAAGAATACTATATACAAACTATTGACAAAATTTTTCCAGCATAATGGTACAATGCCAAATTATCATAAAAATATAAAATAACAAACCTAGGGTTTTTGAATACCCAGATCTAATATAAACACAGATCTACAAAAATAGAAAACATAGAAATTTATAAAAACAAAGAAAGACAAATAGATGTGGAAAAAGATCTAACAAATAAATCCAAAGCCTACCTTAGATCCAATGCCAGAAATGGAATAAAAATGGGAACCCCTGTAGGTCTCAAAATAGAATTCTCTCCAAAATCAAACCCAACTTGCAGATCTGAAAGCTATGTTGCAAACAGGTGCCCGATCCAAATGCACAAAGAAAATCAAATCAACATGCAACCACAACAATCTACAAATCTCCAAAATACCAAGCACACAAGCTCTCCCCAAAAATCCTCTCAAAAACCCGCCTCTCCTCAAAATGAATGCAATAATCTCCTAATAGGAATTCAATTCTCAAATTCATGCAATCTCTAAAGACAACTCAAAAGCCAACTCACAGTTCAACTCCAAATTAGAAATGACTCATAAGACAACTCTTGATCAGACTCTAACTCCAAAATTGAAAGAAAATATTAATTAATTAATTAAAATATCTTTTAAATGCACAACACAACTTGATTTTTGAAAACTAGTTGTTCACTTTGCACATGCTAATAATTTAAAACACATATTAAATAAATAAAATACTTAATGCATCCTAAAATATGCAATTAAATATTTAATTTATTTAATAATACTCACAAACATAATAAAACTCAATTATTAATAAAATAATCAATTAAATCCAAATAATCAATTATTTGATTTTAATTAAATTTCATCAAAATAAACTTAGGACATAATCAATATTAATTTCCAAATACTCAAGTAATCAACTTTAATTTAATTTCCTCAATTAATCATAGGAGCATATTTAATCATAAAATTCAACTACACACTTAACATTGATAACCACATAAAATAATCTATATAAACATAAATAAACTATAATCAATAAATGAATAATCACCTAACCACAAATCAACTGAAGCCAAATGAGATAAAATCAAACAAAACCAAAACCAAGCAACACCAGAAAGGGATCCACAAACTTTGCCAACCTGACAAATTCGGATAGGGTAGTCAACAGATACTTATCCAACAACTAGGATAAATGGGTTTGGGTTAGGGTTTTGGATCCGTGTTATCTCCCCTCTCTTACCATCTGAGATATTGTGATAGGGCACGCTCATCTTGACAATTCAAGGAAGATGATGCCTAGTACCTGCGAACCTGCATACAACACCCGCGTGTACATACATAAATAGACATATAACAAACAATGGCGGGGATCAGCCGATCGTGTGGATCTTGCAAGCAAGTAACTACGACTCCGTCCCTCAACCACATCAGACACGTCAAACAAAAATGTAAAACAAACACATCAACCATACACATGCAAGTATGGGGTTAGTAAATCATATGCAACAATGATTTCCTAACATATAATATTTCATCCTAAAGTAACCTTATCATTTATAAAATCAGACTAGGGACGGGGTACTACAAGAAAGCCTTTTGGAAGGGCAGCTATATCAACATGGCCTTTCAACACCCATCTTTTCTTAGCAAAAGACCTAACCACCTCAATATTAGGATGAGGACCCAGGAACTTATCGACCAATGAGAACTCCATAGCCAATACCAATTGATCCACCAAGGAATATGGCACAAAAATAACAACTTCTCCTTCCTGAAGGCATGCCTTAACCGATTCTTTAGAGGAAGGAGAGTTTCCCGCCTTCCTAGCTCCCACTAATTCCAACCAATTTTTTGGGCTATGAAGGTTGACTTCAGCACCAATAGGGCTGGAGTTGCTATTTGACCCCACTTGTGGGTCCTTTGAAGAAGTAGCCGCATCATTGAATAGCTCAAGAGAGGGACAAGGCACTTCTCTTAACACAACTTCACACACAGGCAAAGCCCTGTATAACACTTCCTTTAAGGGGGTATTTGTGACACCCTTGCATAGGGAAATATTCCCCTGACCCAACATAGAATGATTTGACACCGGCAATGCCAGATCCAGTACTAGTGAGGAAGGCATCCCCAAATCCAAAGACCCTTCCAGACCAATGCCAGTACCAGTGCCAGAGCCAGCAGCAGCAGCCGCTCCGCCATGGCTCCGCTTGAAATTTGAACATGGAATTTGTTATACCTATAACATTTCCTATTCTTTTCATTTTTTCTTGATTCTTATAATAGATATAAATTTAAATTTAATCACATTTTAATATGAAAGTGGTAAATTTATCTCACCTGAGATTATAGAAACAAACATTGTTGTAACTTTGTTAGAAGGAAAATCATGACAAGAAGGATGCACATAGCTCATAATTATTACTCCTATTTGGAGCATTAATGGATTGTCATTAGTATCAATCAGTTATTTAATCAGTAAAGGTTGGTAAAGGAGACAAATAGGACAATCGGTCAACCATACAAAGCCTGCACACTGAGAAAAGAGAAGGCAGATCTCTAAGATAATCAAACAAGGGTTTGACTGAGAACACTCACTGAGCATCAGTCAATTACCGAGTATTGAGCTAGTGATCACTGAGCATTCATTTGAACCGAGCACCAGTAATTACCAAATGGATAATGCAATGATTACTGAGTAAACTAGGAAATGACATAGTAATCTAAAATGACATATACATCTATGCAAATGGTTCACACTAATCCAAAAATGGTTTACCAAGTTTGAGACAAAATTAAATATGGATGTAATCATTAAATTACTGATGATTCCTATGTAATGTTAGATCTAGGTTATTTTGTTACATCGTTGATCTTAGGTTTTCTAAGATATTGCAAACCCTAATTAGGTCAATTCAATTTGATATAAATTTGTAGAGATATCATTATGAATAAGTATCATGAAGGAGTAGCCACACTAAGGACATCAAGATATTAGACAAAGGGTTTTTGACTAAAGGTTTGAAAGAAAGAATCAGTTTTTCAGAACATACACATGAATATCCAGCAGAACAAAAGGACACATACATCACTATGAGGTAATATCTATTTGGTATTTCAAAGATCTGAATCAAGCAAGTTCAAGTTGCTAGTTACAAATACATGTTACTATTACCTTTTAATCATTGTAATAGATCCAAAATCTCTTAACAGAGTGGACTTAACAGTTCTTGTTTAAATATTTTAACCGAGTACGCACATGTATTATGTTGTTAAAATCCTCTAACTAGGTAGATCTAGTTGATCTAATTGTTACTCCTAATAGGGTAAGATCATCATAAGTGATCAAAATTATAGCCTTAACTAGCATACTTTATTGCTGCAGTAGTGAAGATTGTGGATGTCATCCCCACCACAGTTTTTACCTTCTTACAAGGGTTTCTACAATACCAAAATATTTGTGTTGAGTTTGAAGTTTCATATATGATTTATTATTTATGTTACATGCAAATTACATTTTTAGTTATTTGAATGTATGTTTTAGACAATGAATTCACTTGGTTAATTGCAATCTACTACTACGAAGTTTTAATCTTAAAAGTTAACTTTAGAGGGTTTTGTAGTTTCTTAGTGAAAGGTTAGCTTTAGAGGGTTTTGTGGCTCAATATTCTATGTCTCCTCTTGTTTTGGATGACTACCTTTATGTCTTGTTATCCAAGATTATATTTCCTTTCTATCCTAGTATCAATCAAAAGTTATGTCTCTTCTATGTTGCTTTGCACCCATTATTTGTCTTGGAATGTCTCAATTTGAGGTGTTTCTACTGGTAGTACCTTGGCTATTTTAGTCTCATCTCAAGGTATTTTTTATAGAGGATGGTTTTAGATTCCTTTCTAAATCCTCTATTTATGAAAATGTAGCTCTAAATCCAAGTCAAGACCCCTATTTTCACCAGTTCATTTCTCTGATCAAGAATCACTATATAAAAAATGCATTTCGTATTGTTTGGTTTTGGTAGTCTCACTGCTTATGAGATCCTAATTTTCCTCCTAGTTAGGTTATTATGTAATTTTTTTAGTCCCTATATTTTGATTTACATAACCAAAACAAGTGGGCTATGTAGGAAATTCTAATTCTAGAAATATCACTAACATTAGTGCATAGAAGGTCCTATTTAGAATAAGAACTTTTAAATTTTAAGTAATGGTTTCATGAAAATATTGTAATATTAAAGTAGATTCATGACCGTTAAGATGGGAATATAGCTATATGATCACCAATTAACAATAATAAGGAAAACAAAGACTACTTTTCTTTCTAACCCAATTACAGTGTAATAAATCATAAAAGAGAATACAAATTATTTTAGATTTATATTTTTCTATGTTACATATAACACTTACTAATACAAATATGTTATGTAGTATGGTAATGTCACATGCATGCAAATCCATGAAACTATACTACATTCATATTAACAAACCTTACATATCTTACAGTCATTACACATAATAAGGTCACAATATATAAGCTTATGGTACATGAAAATTTCATTGCATTTCCTTACAATATTGTTCTCATACTAACACATAATAGATTTATCAAAATAACATACATCAAACTGTTCATATTAGATTGAAATATCACATATTCCTTCAATTAAACTTTTTTAGCTATCAACAACAAAATTCACTAATGATACATAAGAAATTATAACTATTATATGAAAAGGAGATCCTTACACCATAGGTATATTGAAGGTGAAAACAATTAAAGATCTTCTTAAGGTGAGAGAAATTTTCTTAAGTGCTCAAATTTAGATAGGCATTGAATTAATTATTATTGAGAGACATTAAAAATATAAATAAATGCAAGAGTTCATTCATGTAAATTCTCAAAAGTTTTTTTGTTTCCTTTTGAATAATATTCATATTGATAAACATAATTACAATGCTAATGTACTGAAGTCTTATGCCAATAAATCTATTATATACTTTAATATTTACATTTAAGAGAATGATATTAGTAAATATATTGTAATATAAAGTAACTTTATTATATTAAATTTAACTAAATTTATACTTTTGAAAATAAAATTTATTACAATAATTTTAAATTTTTTTTATGGTGATCAACATTTAGGTTGAACCTTTTTAGCTAAGATTCAAGGACTAAGGGGTATCTATTGTACTAAATTTCCCTAGGGCATGATCCCAACCTCATCCCTTTTTGATCTTTGAGCTTTGCACTCAACAAGAGTTAATCTCTTCTAGGCTCTTGACTATTACAATAAATTTAAGTATATAAATCAAACAAGAAATATAATCGATTAAAACTCAAACTTAAGCTAAAAGATAATAGAATACTACAAATTGATCTTAGCATAAAATATTATTAATTTAACAACTGGAATATTGTAATATTAAAGTAGACTCCTCACCGTTAGGATGAGAATATAGTTGTATGATCACCAATTAACAATAATAAGAAACACAAAGATTACTTTTCTTTCTAACCTAATTACAATGTAATAAATCATAAAAGAGAATAAAAGCTATTTTAGATTTATATTTTTCTATGTTACAAATAACACTTACTAATACAAATATGTCATGTACTATAGTAATGTCATGTACATGAAAATCCATGAAACTATTCCACATTCATATTAATAAACCTTACAAATCTTACACTCACTACACATATTAAGGTCATGATATATAAGCTTATGGTATAGAAATTTCATTGCATTTCCTTTCAATATTTTCCTCATACTAACACATAATAGATGTATCAAAATAACATATGTCAAATTGTGCATATTAGATTCAAATATTACATATTCCTTCAACTAAGCTTTTTTAGCTGTCAACAACAAAATCCACTAATGATACACAAGAAATTGTAACTATCATATGAAAAGGAGATCCTTGCACCATAGGTATATTGAGGGTGAAAACAATTGAAAATCTTCTTAAGGTGAGAGAAATTTTATTAAATGCTCAAATTTAGATAGGTGTTGAATTTATTATTATTTAGAGACATTAAAAATATAAATAAATGTAAGAATTCATTCATGTAAATTCTGAAAAGTTTATTTGTTTCTTTTTGAATAATATTCATATTGATGAACATAATTACAATACTAATGCACTAAAGTCTTATGCTAATAAATCTATTGATATACTAATATTTACATTTAAGAGAATGATATTAGTAAATATATTGTAATATAAAGTAATTTTATTATATTAAATCTAATTAAATTTTTAATTTTGAAAATAAAATATTACAATAATTTTAAATTTTTTCTATGGTTATCACCCTTTAGGTTGAACCTTTTTAGCTAAGAGTCATAGACTAAGGGGTATCTATTGTACTAAATCTCCCTAGGGCACGATCTTGGCCTTATCCCTTTTAGATCTCTGAGCCTTGCATTCAACAAGAGTTAATCTCTGGTGAGCTCTTGACTATTATAAAAAAATTAACTATATAAATCAAAAGGAAATATAATCTTTGGTGATCAACATTTAGATTGAACTTTTTTAGCTATCAACAACAAAACCTACTAATGATACGCAATAAATTGTAACTATTATATGAAAGGGAGATCCTTACACCATAGGTATATTGAGGGTGAAAACAATTAAACTTTTTTTTAATGTGAGAGTTTTTCTTAAGTGCTCAAATTTAGATAGGCATTGAATTTATTATTATTGAGAGACATTAAAAATATAAATAAATGCAAGAGTTCATTCATGTAAATGCTCAAAAGATTTTTGTTTTCTTTTGAATAATATTCATGATGAAAATAATTACACTACTAATATACTAGTCTTATGCTAATAAATCTATTGATATACTAATATTTACATTTAAGAGAATGATATTAGTAAATATATTGTAATATAAACTAATTTTAGTATATTAAATCTAACTAAATTTATACTTTTGAAAATAAAATATTATAATCATTTTTATATTTTTTTTTTATGGTGATCAACTTTTAGGCTAAACTTTTTTAGCTAAGAGTCAAGGATTAAGGGGTGCTGATTGTACTAAATTTCTGTAAATTTCTGTAGGGCAGGATCTCAGCCTCATCCCTTTTAGATCTCTCAACAAGAGTTAATCTCTGGTGGGCTCTTGACTACTAAAAAAATTAACTATATAAATCAAACTGGAAATATAATCGATTAAAGCTCAAAGTTAAGCTAAAAGATAATAGAATGCTACAAATCAATCTTAACATAAAATTTTACTAATTTAACAACTGAAATTACATTAATATGTTAAACCTAAATTTATATATGTTTAATGGTCTCCACGTTCTCCAACAAGTAAGTCTACTGAACTAAATATACATCATTATTCAGATTATTTACAAGGATGGCTTAACCTCGTAACAGTTCTAATCTAGCAGGGATGATAACAATAACAGCGAAGGTCAATCTGGTCGCATTCTCCCCGAGTTTGATGATCGTCTTTTATACACACATCGTTGCACTCATCTTCCCTTAAGTTGATGCACAATCCCCCAAAAGCGCCGCTGAGGCTACTGCATTCTTGAGCCATGGACACTGATCATATTACAGATGAATGACTACTTCAGAATTTTTGTTAAAATTTTCAACGAAACAGAAAAAAAAATTCATTCATCTCAGCAAATAAAAGCTACTAATATTAGAAAGGGGAAGAATATATATTACCAGAAGCTGTAAGCAATAAAAACATGAGAAACACATACATTCCCTTGGCCATGTGAGGAACTACAGATCCCCAAAGATAATTATTGTATTCAGTGAAGAAAATATTACAGCTCGTAGGTTTATTTCAGAGTAATTGGTTTGGAGTACTTATATAGCTCGAACACCACATCAGACACAAGTGACTCGTCCAAATCTCGTGCCATCCGTGCACTTTTTTATTTATTATTCGAGCTCAAACATGAGATCAGACACAAGTACTTGTATAATACATCGATTCATTCCATACACGCATATATAATACTAATGTTATGATCCATTTCAGCCGACTGGCCTGCAATATCGCGATTCCAATTGCATGATCGATATGAAGTTGACCCTCACTCATTGAGAATGTCGATAGGTTGGTCTATGTTACACCCACCCCTTGTTTTCTCGTCTAGTTCAATAAATAAATAGGCATATTAGATGGAGTGATCCGCCTTCTTAGAAAGTATATCCTCAAATACATCACATCTTAACATTTTGTTAATTCTACTTAGCATATTGTCTCTGTTATATTGTAAAGTATATAGGGTTTTCTAGTAGGTACAAGGTTTGTCTTCTTCCTACATACAATACCGGTCAATAGATTGAATCTTTATTAGGCAGGTTCAAGTGTCATATTGAAGGTGAACAATATTATAGAACAAGATATTTTGGATGGACATTTTTTCATAAATAACTTTTAAAACATGATTTAAGGTAGTTACCCATTGTTAATAATGAGTTTTGAGAGTTAACCTATCTCAAGTATCTTTGAGGGAGAAGAATCCAAAGAAATATGGGATGAGTTCTCTTGTTCCTTCATGATCTTTCCCTTTAGCTTCTTCTTCTAGGCATGAGACGAATCTGCAATGTGAGGAGAAAGAACATCTACCACATGAGCCAACTCTCTTTATAAATGTAATATGCCCTGCAATGAACCCTTCCCTCAAAAACTTAACAGCTATATTAAGGAACAAAACCCCAATCTTAGATGAGATCAAGGTAATTAGATAATAACATACAAATTACTTGAGAAGGAAAAGGAACCAAGGAGCTTTGGTTGCTAAGGAATCTTGTCTAATGATAGTAAAAATGGCATTCTCCATCCTCCAACCATTGATCCTGAAAAATGCTCGCATATGACTCAAACTAGTAAGAATTTTTGTTTGTTCATAGCGTGGTAAGCTATTTCCTTAGAATTTATAGAGAGAAAACTACTTATGAATGAACTTGAATAGAGCATATGTGAGGGAATAAATTTAGTGAACCTTTAATTAAACAATGGAAAACTTGTTACATTCTGAAAACATCATTACTCATCACCCTCCACTTGTGCCACTTAATCCCAAATTTGACAAAGGTTATAAATGACATTGAATTTTGCTCGGGGATTTAAAATTTTCATTAATCACATGTTGATAAAGAAATAATAAAAATGTGCCATCTAAAGACATGTAGAGATCCTCTAATTCCCCTGCAATAGGGAAATGTACGGCTAACTTATAATGGAAAAGAAAGCACATTTCTAAATGAATGTACTTCAGTTCATGTGATTCAAACATCCTTCCCATTTAATGGGTATAAATAGTGCACTCCTATTTTATTTTAATTTTAAATAATTTATGGTTTAAATCATCTTGAATTAATGAAAACCCTATTACTTTCACAATTAACATTAAAATAAAAAGATCCCTTTTGACATGTTATGATAAATTGAGGGCAAATTGGCATCTGTGGCTATCTAGTAAACTAAACCGTAAAATATATAATGAAAGTTTGGAAAAAAACTAAGTGTCCCCCTTGGTAAGATACGTGTTTTAGTTTTTTGTTTAGACGTTGCCCAAATTGGCAACCATTGATCAAACATGTCCTCTCCACTATGAGGTGACAAAGAAAAATCCTCAGCTCTATGATATGGAAAAAGGTGATCACTATGAGGTGACAAAGAAAAAGCCTCGGCTCTGTGATATGGAAAAAGGTGATCAATGGTAGACTACTAAATTCACACATATATTAGGAAGGAGACTAAAATATGAACCTTAGTCCCCTAGAATCTGATTTGTATCACCAAAGGAGATACAAGGGACACAAATACAAGATCTAGTTGAAGATGAGATTTTGGTTCTTCCCTTGATGTAAATGAAAGTGAGAAAGAAGGCTTGAAAGTAAACTATACTAAGGAAATGATTAGAAGAAAGATTCAGATTTGATATATACATGAGAATATATGAAAGGAAGAGGGAAACAAAGAGAATATACACATCTTGAGGGATAGTAGAGGATTCCACTTTGAGCCTATCAAAACCCTGTCAAACTGTATCAAAATTGGGAATAGACTGAGATTTGGGATCTTGATTGTTGTAACTTTTGACTATAAAAATATCAAAGTGCTAGAAACATGTCGACTTGGGGTGACCTCTACCAAGTATAGGTCACAAAAAAGTGACCTATACCTGAGAGAGCTAAAAATAAAGTTCTCAGGCTTGTGACAAAAATTGTCTCTTAGGATTTCCATTTTTGGGCCTATACCTTCACAAATCTGCACATCGACACAAGAAGAGGATAAATTTGTTGGGGGGAAGGGGCTTGCCTTGGTCAAGCCCCTGTTTAGGAATTAAACTTGAAATGATAAATGAAATGAGATAAATGCTATCATGTAGTAAAAATTAGGAAAATAATGAAGTATATATCATATAATGGCAATACAATTTGCCTTAATATATAATCAAGAATATTGATGCAATAGATTTGACTCAACACAAAAAACCAAAAGGAAATCATGCAAGACCAAAACCTCATGTAGAAGATGCTTTTTATTTTTCTAAATGTTTAATAGAAGAATAAAAAGAATACTTGAGTGTAGATCTCCCTCCTTGATGGCCAACTCCTTTGTCTCCTATAAAGAAAGAAGATAGATATATGAAAGAAAATCAATTGCTTGATGATGGATGAATTCCTTCAATTAATAGCTTGATTTATTGAAATCCTTGAATGCACAATAGATTTCTTGAAAATGGATGGATTCTCATGGATAGTATGTGTTGCCAAAATGAGAGGAGAAAGCCTCCTTTTATAGTGATCTAGCAACTGATTTTTAGGGAGATGACCTCATAAACTTGGAAAGGGAAAAAATATTGTATCAGACCATGAAGCCTTTTTAAAAATAACCCTCAGGGGTATATGTCAAATTGGGATGACCTATACCTGGTATAGGTCAACTTGGAATGACCTATACCTAGGAGTTCCAACTTTGAGGTAAAAGGCACAAGATCCAAAAAGTCTTTTGATCCTTTAGGAGAAAAAGGTCCAACGGTCAAGAAAATTAGACATAAAGGACTAAAATAGGCTAAAAGGAAAGGTGAATGGGGTAAATGGATTGGTAAATAGGAAATTGTGTGTAGGAATTAGAGCTAACATAGATTTTTGAGTGAGATGAAGAGAGAAAGAGAGAACCTTGATTAAATAATGTATGTCATTAAATATAATGCAAGATCCTAATGAAATGACACACTAAGGAGGGCTAAAATGGTCTAAAAAAGGACATAAATAAAGTGCTTACTTTTTAAGATGGTACATTTAGCCCCACTTTAGTGGGAGTATGGCACAAGATCATTCTCATTTTTCCTCCCTGTCTAGGTAGGCTTTTGTTGTGTTTTTCTTAATTTTTTGTTTTTTCTTAGGTTTTCTTTATTTATTATCTTGGTATTGTTATTAGGGTAAGGTTTTCCTTCCAATTTTAGTGTTTGTCTTAAATTTAGGGTTTATTTTAGTTTTAGATCTTTTTTCCTAAGCTTTAATAGATAAAATTTTTGACCTTCTTCGTACTTTAAAACATTGAAAAAACTTGTGAGATCTAACATCCACTGGTAAGTAAAAAAAAATCAAAATATTCTTTGCACCTTCACACTTTTGTACACCAAAATAATCCCAACCTTGCAAACTGACACAGGGCAGGAAGGGAAGATGGGACAAAAGCACACCCTAGTCCAAGTCTACCCTACAAAGATTACACATGGAAGCAATAAAACAACAAGTGAGAGATAGAATGCAAATCAGATCCTTAAATTTCATCAATTTGATTCATACATGCCAAGCTATAAGGCCTTTCCGGTTAGGGCTAGATATATCAAATTCAATTACAATAGTCCTCCAACATGTGAGGATTCAAAACCACCTTCAAACTTCTACTCCTAACTATTAGGAATAGTCCCAAGAGATAACTGAGAGGGGGGGGGGGGGGGGGTGAATCTGTTATCTACAAGTTTCAATTATTTATGACAATTAAGTATACTTAAACTTAAAGCATAAACACAATGAAAGAAAACTTGAAAACAACATAATATTTTGGTTAGGGGGAAACCCAAATAGGTAAAAACCCCGGTGGGAATTGACACCCACTAATATTCTGCACTAGTGTATTATGATCCTTGTTAGAAGATCCTTAACCCTGTTAGGAGTTTCTTTACAATATATTTAGTACAGTAGACCTAGTCAAGGGTCGGACCTTGTTAGGAGTCTTTTAAAATTGTCCTTTTTAGGGGAGAGGATGCACTATCTGAGAGCTCACCGCTCAAAGGGGTGAAGGCTACAACCTTCTGTTTAATAGATACCCACTATATCTAGATCTTGGTGAACTGTGCTTTGACTTGCTATCTGGATCAGTTCCAATGAATAAAAACTTTACTTGGTCACATAGACCTTCCTCTAATGGTTCGACACTTCGCACACTCTTCTCTACTCTGCTTAATCAACCATGAACCATACCCAAGAAATCACAAATGACTGCCTATAAATATCTTCCCTCTAGATGATATAATCAAGTCGGCCTATTAGAACCACCTTGAAATCATATTAGAGAAACCATAAAAAAACTTTGATAAACATTCTATTAGCTCTACAATGCACGCAACACATTCTGGGACCTGCCTAATAAGATAATTGTAGACGCATGCTACACACTGTTGGCTCTACCAAAACAACTTGATCTTCCTTCTCAAGCTGAATTACTTTATGTGCTCTTAACCGAACATCAATAACTCTTCTCTAAGCTTAACTCCAAGGGAACATACCCAAAAGATAGGCACACCTCCAGAACCAATAAAATCTCTGTCGGCTCTTCTGAATAAAAACAGGAAACTACTAATGGTGAATAGTGACTACATAACTTCACTTCTACTAAATATCAGACTATGCATCCATGAATGAAATATCAATAACATGTCTTCAACATATATCCAAGTGCGCAAGGCTCCATGATAACTATAGGGACAACCATACATAGAACACTGTCTATTACTCTGTCAGGAACACTCCTGACACAAGTTGCTATATAACTATTTGTACTAACAATTAACCTTTGTGCCCATGATATCATGCTGATATCATGTCCATGCTACATATACTGAAAGCTTACTACATAAGACTTCCATGCATGCTACTTTCCATATGTTGTCATCAATGACAAACATACAGTCAGTACTGACCTACTGGCAAATCTCCAACAATCTCCCCCTTTGGCATTGATGGCAACATGTGGAATGAAAAACCACCACCAACCCAAATGAACATTTATTTTATAACATTCTCCATTCCCTCTTCAAAACTCCCCCAAAGATGAATCCTCCATCTACTGTAATATTTTCCAACATTCTCCATTTCCTCAATTGAACTACTGTCATAACTGAATATTGCTCCCCCTCAGTATATTACTCATTTTTTCTTCTATTTTTCATGACTATGTATATTACTCCCCCTTTGACATCAATGGAAAATGGTGCCATTCATTTTAAGCATCGGTACTACTCTTGAGGTACAATAGTCAACCTTCCATCAGTCCCTAAGGACTAATGCCTTTCCTTCTTTCTTCTAAGAAGAATCAAGGAAGGGAATTACTCCCAACTTCTCCCTGAGATACTCAAAAGTATCCTTAGGCAAGAGCTTTGTGAATATATCTGCCAACTGATCTTTGGTACTCACATAGTCCATCTTAACTTCTTTCTCTACCACTTTCTCTCTTAGGAAGTGGTACTTGATCTCAATGTGCTTTGTCTTTACATGCATCACCAGGTTCTTCAACATATTGATAGTGCTAGTGTTATCACAGTGAATAACAATAGGATAATCAATATGAATTCCAAAATCCTTTATCATCTACTTGATCCAAACAATTGTAGAACAATTCAAGGCTGCTACAACATACTCCGCTTCTATTGTTGACTGAGAAATACAATTTTGTTTCTTGCTTGTCCAAGTGACAAGTCTATCACCAAGAAACACTGCTCCACCTGATGTACTCTTTCTATCATCAACACATCCTGCCCAATTTGCATTAGTGTACACATGAAGCTCAACATTTTTTGAATTAGGATACCATAGACCATAGTCTATAGTGCCTTGCAAGTATATGAATATCCTTTTTACTGCCATGAGGTGACTTTGTTTAGGCTTTGCTGCAAATCTTCCAACTATGCCAACTACATTGGAAATATCAGGTCTAGTCTGAGTAAGATATATCAGTTTACCAATCATAGATTTGTACAATGTTGTATCCACTGCTGGCGAGTCATCTTCTTTTCTAAGTTTGCATCTAGTGATCATAGGTGTTCCTACTGGCTTGCAATCATCCATCTTGAATTATTTCAGTATCTCTTTCACATATTTGGACTGATTAATAAAAATTCCTTTTTCCATTTGCTCCAAATTTAGTCCCAAAAATTATTTGATAGGACCAATCATACTCATCTTAAACTCATTTTGCATTTCTTTGGCAAATTCTGCACTTAGTTTGTCATTACCTCCAAAGATAATGTCATCAACAAATATAGCTACAAGTAGTAGACCTTCATATGTCTCTCTAATGAATAGATTACAATTTGCTACTCCTTTCTTGAATCCAATCTTTGTTAGATATCCATCAAGTCTCTCATACCATGCTCTAGGGGCTTGCTTAAGTCCATAGAGGGCCTTTTTCAATCTGCATACCATATCAGGTCTATCTGATAAGGTGAATCCTTCTGGCTGTTCAATGTATACTTCTTTCAAATCTCCATTTAGGAATACTGACTTGACATCCATCTGATAAACTTTAAAGTTTTTGACTGTAGCATAAGCTAGAAACAACTTAATAGCTTCTAATCTACTCACAGGTGCAAATGTGTCTGAATAATCAATGCCCTCTCTTTGTGCATATCCCTTACATACTAACCTTGCTTTATTTCTTACTATTGTACCATCTTCATTCATCTTGTTTATGAATATCCACTTTTTTCCAATCACATTCTTATCACTAGGTCTTGGGACCAGTTCCCAAGTGTCATTCTTAACAATCTGATCAAATTCTTCTTTCATAGCATCATGCCAATCTAAATTATTACATGCATTTTCAACACTTAAAGTTTCAATCTAAGATAGTAGACATACTGCTTCACTGCTAGCTGAGTTCTTTGCTTGTGATCTTGTTAAGAATTTTCCGCTCTGATCTCCAATGATGTCTTTCTTGGAATGATTTGTAGATGTAAACTTTGGAACTTTAGGTGATGCTGAATCATCAGCTTAGGAGTTTCTTCTTCACTTGTCTTAGGGTCATTGAATAACACATCAATACTATCAAAAATTTCTTCAATAACTGTCTCACTAGTGGAGGGTTTGGGTTCTTCTTCAATCATGGGTGAGTAATCATGATATCTTTCTTGAACCATAAAATTTTCATCAATCTTAACATGAGCACTTTCAATGATCTTTTTCAATCTTAAATTGAAACATCTATAATCTTTACTTTTAGTAGAGTAACCAAGGAAAATACCTTCATCACTTCTTACATCAAACTTGCCTACTGATTCATCCCTCTTGATGTAGCACTTGCTTCCAAAGATTCTAAGGTATTTTACTATGGGAAACATTACCAAACCATAGCTCATATGGTGTTTTGTTAGCACCTGGCCTCAATTGAATTCTATTAATGGTGTAGACTGCTGTATTGACTACATCTCTCCAATAGGTGTGTGCAACTTTTCCTTCTATCATAATGGTGTGTGTTGTATCAAGGATGATCCTATTCCTTCTTTCTACAATTCCATTCTGCTAAGGGGTTCTAGGTGCACTTAACTATCTCTTTATGCCATATTTTTCACAGTACTCATAGAATCTATCAGAGGTGAATTCTCCTCCTCTATCCGATCTCAAACATTTTATCTTTAGTCCAGATTCATTCTCAACCTTAGCTTTGAATATTTTGAACTTCTCAAATGCTTTTGACTTGTCTTTCAAGAACGCAACCCACACCACCCTAGTATAGTCATCAAAAAACAAAATGAAATACCTTTCACCATAGTATGATCTTGTTTGAGTTGGACCACATAGGTCTATATGAATTAGATCCAACTTATTCTCTGTTGAATTTTTCTTTCTCCTGAATTAATTTCTCACATGATTTACCATCACACATTCCCTACATATAGTATCAACTGGCTTTGCTATGCTAGGTGGATCTCTTATTGCTTTTACATTGCTTATCTTTACTATGTTATCAAAATTGATATGACATAGTCTTTTATGCCATAACCAATTGTCATCAACTTTAGCAACAAAACAACTTGCTTTTGAATTGAGTTGGAAAACATTACCTCTTGTCTTTGAGCCTGATGCAATCATAACACCATCCTTGTTGTTAATGATGCATTTGTCATCTTTAAACTCCAACTGATGCCTTTTCCAAGTAAGTGTCAAAGACTGAGAAGGTTATGTTTCAAACCATCAACATAAAGAACATCATCAGTATTATTCTTTCCATCCAAGGTGATGGCTCCTCTACCAACTATGGGTTTATGAGTGTTATCTCCAAATCTAACCATACTACCATTGTATTTGTCTAGGTGAACAAATCTACCTTTATCACCTGTCATGTGATGTGAACAACCACTATCTATAATCCAGTCTGTCCTTATGTCAGCTTGTGAAATCAATGCTAGCTCTTGTTCCTATTTCTCATCTCTATGATTTGTCTTGTTATTCATTTTGTCTATAATAACAATGAATCCAATTTTTTTGTCACCTGAATCATCATCTAAAACTCCATCTCCAGCATAGTAACATTCCTTAGAGTACTTAGGCTTGTAATCCTTTTTGAACTTTCTAGCTCTAGTAGGACACTTAGATGCAAAGTGACCGATCTTATTATATGAAAAGCAATTAAATGGTAATTGACCTTCATATTTACCTTTTCCTTTATTTTCTCTTTTGGAAATCATAGCAATGAAATCATCTAGAGTTTTCTCTTCATCATCATCATCAAAATTACCAGAAGTGTTTGCAAATTTCTTACCATGAACTATTGCTTTGAAGGCTGTCTCACTTTTAGGTTCTATTTTCAATCTTGAAATCTCAAAGGCTGAGATTTTGCTGATCAAAGTTTCTCTCTTGAAATTTGATGTAAGCTACATGGTCTCATCAATGATGTTGATCTTTATTTCATATTCAGGAGTGAGAGTAGTCATTAACTTGTCCATAATGTCCTCTAAAATCTCTCCACCATTATTTCTGATTCTAGCAACTGCTTCATTGATCCTTTGATTGTAAGCTCTGATATTTTCTTCAGGAAACATCTCTAATGCATTGTATCTTTTCTTCCATGTATTTCTGCGTGCATCCTTTGCTTGTTTGTCTCCTTCAAATATGTCTTCTAGGTGCTTCCATATTTTATGGGCTGTATCTACCTTTTTTATTTCTAAAAATTCACCATAAGATAGGGCGCTAATAAGAGCTTCTTTGGCTATAGCATTCTAATGAAACAATTCCTTTTGCCTTTCAGTAGCATCATCCTTTGCAAGGTCTTATAAGGTAGGAATCTTGGCTGCTTTGATAGTTACATCAAAAACTTCAAAAGCAATGCACTGCAAATGGGTCACCATCTCTTGTTCTTCCTATCAAGATAATTCTCTCCATCAAACTTAGGATTTTCATTTTTGAAGTATGCCATCTGATCAACCTCAAGCTATTAAAATTTCTCTCTAAGGCACTTAGCTCTGATACCAATTGTTAGGAATAGTCCCAAGAGATAACTGAGAGGGGGGGGGGGGGTGAATCAGTTATCTTCAAGTTTCAATTCTTTATCCAATTAAGTATACTTAAACTTAAAGCATAAAAACAATGGAAGAAAACTTGAACACAACATAATATTTTGGTTATGGGGAAACCCAAATAGGTAAAAACCCTGGTGGGAATTGACACCCACTAATATTCTTCACTAGTGTATTATGATCCTTGTTAGAAGATCCTTAACCCTGTTTGGAGTTGCTTTACAATATATTTAGTACAGTAGACCTAGTTAAGGGTCAGACCTTGTTAGTAGTCTTTTACAATTTTACCTATTAGGGAAGAGGACACACTATCCGAGAGCTCACTGCTCAAAGGGGCAAAGGCTATAACCTTCTGTTTAACAGATACACACTATATCTGGATCTTGGTGAACTACGTTTTGACCTACTATCTAGATCAGTTCCAATGAATCACATAATGACTTTACTTGGTCACATAGACCTTCCTCTGATGGTTCAACACTTCGCACACTCTTCTCTGCTCTGCTTAATCAACCACGAACCATACCCAAGCAATCACAAATGACCGCCTATAAATATCTTTCCTCTAAATGATATAATCAAGTTAGCCTATTAGAACCACCTTGAAATCATATTAGAGAAACCATAAAAAACTTTGATAAACATTCTGTCGGCTCTACTATGCATGCAACACATTCTGGGACCTGTCCAATAAGATAATTGTAGATGCATGCTACACACTATTAGCTCTACCAAAACAACTAGATCTTCCTTCTCAAGCTGAATTAATTTATGCGCTCTTAACCAAACATCAATAAATCTTCTCTAAGCTTAACTCCAAGGGTGCATACCCAAAAGATAGGTGCAACTCTAGATCCAATAAAATCTCTGTCAGCTCTTCTGAATAAACACATGAAACTGCTATTGGCGAATAGTGACTGCATAACTTCACTTCTACTAAATATCAGACTATGCATCCATGATTGAAATATCACTAACATGTCTTCAACATATATCCAAGTGTGCAAGGCTCCATGATAGTTGTAGGGACAACCATACACAAAACATTGTCTGTTACTTTGTTAGGAACACTGCTGACACAAGCTACTATATAACTGTCTGTACTAATAGTTAACCTCTGCACCCATGATATCATGTTGATATCATGTCCATGCTACATATACTAAAAGCTTACTACATAAGACTTCCACGCATGCTACTTTCCATATGTTGTCATCAATGACAAACATACAATCAGTACTGGCCTGCTAGCAAATATCCAACACTAACTGCTACCAAAAACTAACTCCCTAAACTACAACCAATGACTACATTTTATAAAAGAGGCTACCAAAAAAAGTCAACCTTTAGATCCATCATTAGATGAAGGAATGGTTAGATCTAGGTCCACACACTTCCCAATGATCCATACCAACATTAACTCGGTGACCATAATTAAATGCACAAGTTAGCCTCAACATGAAATAAAAATAAATAACGCAATAAGAAAAGATAATTGAGCACTAGGGAAAGGATAATTCAGCACTAGGAAATAACCAACCAACTTGGTTAAAGAAGGAAACCGAGAAACTACTGAGCCAACTCAGTTAATGAAGGAATCGAGCAACACATAAAACTCAAAACTTGTTTTTGGTGACACAAGATTGCCAAGGATCTGAGATGCTCCTGCATTAGACACCTAGGGTTGTTTGAAATGATTCTTTGAATCATGCAACAGGTACAACCTAAGCTGAATCTAACTCAAATTGTGAAATCCATGAACTGTCTTCAATCAGTTTGTTCTTCCACTTTACCAGATATTCCATATGCTATTTTCCTCTTTTGCTTCTACCAACTCTTTGTTCCAATATCTTCTCAACTTCTTCTATCTATCTCTTAGGATAATAATTCGGTACTATCATCTCTTCATTCGATTCATGGTACTCATACAAATCTACAATGTTGAATATAGGTGATATATCCATGTCATCAGGTAACTCAATCTCATAAACATTTCCACTGTCAAATCTCCTCAATATCTTGCAAGGACCAAATTTCTTCATTTTCAACTTCCCATATGTTCCAATAGGAAATCTGCCTTTCTTCAAATGAACTATTACTTCATCACCAAATGCAAAAGTCTTATGTCTTCTTTATCTATCTGCTCTATCTTTATATTTTTGATTACTTTACTCCAATTTATGTTTCACTTCCTCATGCAATGTCTTCATGAACTCAACAAACTTTACTCCTTCAGGACTTCTCTTTTCATCACTAGCAATATCCTTCAAATCTGATATACCTCTCAGTTGTATGCCATTAACAATTTCAAAAGGTGTTTTTCCAGTACTCCTATTCACTAAATTATTGGATGAAAACTCTGCTTGTGCCAACATAGAATCCCAATTACTTAGTGTATCTCCAACTAAACATCTCAAAAGATTACCCAAGCTTCTATTCACAACCTCTGTCTGTCCATCAGTATGTGGGTGGAATGTAGAACTATATCTAAACTCGGTGCCCAACTTTCTCCAAAGAGTTTTGCAAAAGTATCCAACAAATTTACTGTCTCGGTCAGAGATGATACTCCTCAGTAATCCATGCAATCTAAAAATTTCCTTAAAGAAAAGATCTACTATATGCACTTCATCTGATGTCTTTCTATAGGGTATAAAATGTGCCATCTTAGAAAATCTATCCACAACAATAAATATAGAATCATTACCTCTTTCTTCCTTCGGTAATCCAAGAAAAAATTCCATACTAATATCAATCCAAGGTATCTTAGGAATAGAAATCAGTATATACAATCCAATATTCTGACTTACTCCCTTTGCAACTTGACAGACTCCACAACTTCTCACAAATTTTTGAACATCCTTATACAACTGTGGCCAAAAGTACTCCTTAAGAAAATTCAATGTCTTGTCAATATCAAAATGTCCAGCCAAACCACTACTAGATGTTTCTCCTTTATCAGATTAGTTCTCATTGATCCTCTTGGTATACACAACTAAATACCTTTAAACAACATAACTTCTTGAATGAAATAGTCTTCCCATTTAGTACTCAGTTGATCTTGAATAGGTTCTCTACACTTCCTCCACGACTCAAAAAAATCAGGATCAGTTTCATACAAATCTTTCATGTCATCAAAACCAAGAACTTCAATTCGCATCTCAATCATCAAATATCTTCTTCTACACAATGCATCAACAACTTGGTTAGTGACTCCACTCTTATGGTTTATCACAAATGTATAACTTTGCAAATATTCAACCCATTTCATATGTCTCTGATTCAACTTATACTGACTACCCAAATACTGTAAATCCTTACATGATCAATATACAATACAAATTCACTCAGTATCAAATAATGTCTCCATTTCTTTAGGGCTTGAACAATAGCATATAATTCTTGATCATACACAAAATATTTCCTTTTTGCATCATTCAACTTTTCACTAAAGAAAGCAATAGGTTTACCTTCTTGAATCAACATAGCTCCTATTGCACTACCACTTGCATCACATTCAATTTGAAATACCTTATTAAAATGAGACAATGATAACATAGGTGATTCAACAACCTTTTGTTTTAGAGTCTCAAAACTTTTATCATCTCCTTGTGTCCACTTGAATTCTCTTTTATCTCCTCTCATAGTATCAGTCATAACATTACAACTTGAACTGAAATTCCTAATGAACTTTTGGTAAAAACTTGCCATACCATGAAATGATCTTACCTCACTAGCCTCCTCAAGTGTAGGCCAATTCAAAATAGCTTCAACCTTTTTAGGATCCATTTTCAAACCATCAACTAAAATCACAAATCCCAAATACAAAATCTCCTCTTTCATGAAATAACACTTTTTCAGGTTAATCAATAACTTTTATTCTTTCAATCTCTATAATACTTGTTTAACATGCAAAAAATGTTCTTCTCTGGTCTTACTGAATATTAGAATATTAGCTAGGTATACAATCATAAATTTACCTAAGAATTTCTTCAAAACCTCATTCATCAATCTCATAAAAGTACTTGGTGCATTAGTTAAACCAAAAGGCATAACCAACCACTCATATAAACCTTATCTTGTCTTAAAATAAGTCTTCCACTCATCACCTTCTCTAATTTTGATATGATGATATCCACTTTTCAAATCAATTTTGGTAAAATACTTTGTTCCAGCCAAACTATCCATTATATCATCCATTCTAGGTATGGGAAACCTATATTTCACTGTTATCTTGTTGATTGCTCTGGAATCAGTACACATTCACCATTCTCCAATTTTATTAGGTGCTAATACAACTAGTACTACACATGGGCTCAAACTTTTTTGGATCAAACCTTTCTGCAATAATTCTTAGATCTATTGGTTCAATTCCTAATTCTTGGTAGGTGTTAACCGATGTGGTGTCTTATTCGGTAAACTAGCTCCAGGGATTAAATCCATGCAATGATCAATGCTTCTCTTTGGTGGAAAACCATCAGCTACATCATTAGAAATGATCTCCTTATACTTGGTGAGTATCTTATCAATCTCTTTAGGGATGCTATGTTCTATTTTCTTACTCGGTTTGTTAGGAATAAAAAAAAAACATACATCATTCTTCTTCAAATCCTTAACAAACTTTCTTCCTTCCATCAAACAAACTTTCACAGATGTACAAACACTACTAAAATGTTCTTCAATCAAAGGTAATAAGATTTTTCTTCTCCCATCAGCCCAAATAGTATATTTATGCAATCTCCCATCATATATAACATGTCTATCATATTGCCAAGGTCTACCCAACAAAATATGACAACAATACATAGGCGTGATATCACACAACACCTTTTCATATTACTTCCAATTTTCAAAATCACATAACATTTAACTAACTTACCAAGAGTGTATGCTCATTCTTGATCCATGAAATTTGATAGGGCTTCGGGTGTTTCAACCTTTCCAACTGCAATTTTGCAACCATTTCCTTAGATGCCAAGTTCTTTGAGCTTCCACTATCAATTTTTACCTTCCATACTTCATCATAAACTCTACATATGGTCTTGAAAAAACTTTTCCTTACTAGATCTTCCTTATTACATTCACTCTAAAGTGCTCTTCTAACCATCAAGCTCTTTTCTTTCTCTGGTTCATTCAGTGAGTCTTCTTGCACCAAAGCATTTCTTTTGCTACCGACCTTATTACTTACATGTGTACACTCAAATGACCTATGTCCTTCTTCTCCACAATTTTAACAAGTTCCTTGGAAACCACCTCTATTATAACCACCTCGGTAGTTATTTCCTCTTCCTCTAGTCAAACTTTCACTTTTCCACTCGGTTTGCCTTTATCCAGATTTGTTTTATCTTGATCAGATCTATTGTTTTCACCATAAGATCTACCTCTTCCTCTAGGGAATCTACCACCTCTTCCTCTTTGTCTTTGCTCATGTCTTTTTTTCAATTTCTCCTCAGCTTTCAAGGAAAACTGATAAGCTTTGTCAATATTTTCCAACTTGACCAAACTGATTTCTTCTTGGATGGAAACTCTCAATCCATTCAAGTACCTACAAATTCTTTCCACTTCATCTTTATCATGTCCAGATCTAATATCTAATCTATAGAATTCCCCAGTACAATCTTTTACCGAGCTATCTTTCTGCCTTAAACTTTGCATTCGCCTGACTAGGTTAATCTAATAATCATAAGGCAAGAACTTGCCTTTCAACTTATTTACCCTCTTATTCCATACCTTAATTTTATCTTTGCCTTTCCTTTTTCTATCCAATTATAGATACATTCCCACCACAAGGATGCATGGCTCTACAACTTTATGCTTGAAATCTTCACCTTCTTTTCTTCAGGGACATTTTCATACTCAAAATACTTTTCCATCTCAATGATCTAGTCCACCAATTCATCTGAGTCTAACTTTCCACTGTACTCAGGAGGATTGAAATGTGGTGTTGACTTTAGATTTGTCAAAGCCTTCAACAATATTTCCTCACCCTAATCCATCACAGGTGCATATTCTGCATCACCTTGTTCTTCTTCAATTTCCTCACCACTAACATCTTCAAGATGTCTTCCTCTACGCTAGACTATCTCCACAGCTTCTAATCTAGCAAAAAGATGTCTCAACATGTCTGCCAATCCTGTATCCACATCTTTCCTCCCACGAACCATCTTGAAAACCCTCTTCAATTATAGGTTAGATCATAATCTACCACTCTACAACCAATATCAACTAGGGCTTCACAAGAAAGAACCCTTAGATCTAATTCATAAATTAGATCTATATCTCAACCTTTTCTCTGATACCAACTGACATAGGATAGGATGGGAAGAGGGGCCAAAAGAACACCCTAGTCCAAGTCTACCCTATAGAGATTACACATGAAATAAATAACACAATAAGTGAGAGAGAGAATGTAGATCAGATCCTTAAATTTCATCAATTTGATTCATATATGTCAAGCTGTAAGGACTTCTTGGTTAGGGCCAGATATATCAAATTCAATTACAATAGTCCTCCAACATGTGAGGATTTAGAACCACCTTAAAAATTTTACTCCTAATTGCTACCAAAAACTGACTCCCTAAACTACAACCAATTACTAAATTATATACAAGAGGCTACTGAAACAAGTCAGCCTTCAGATCCATCATTAGCAAAAGGAACAACTAGATCTAGGTCCACACACTTCCCAATGATCGATATTGACATTAACTCCGTGACCATAATTAAATGCCTAAGTCAGCCTCAGCAGGAAATCAAAATAAACAAATTGGTAAGAAAAGATAACCGAGCACTAGGGAAAGGATAACCAAGTGCCAGGAAATAGCCGACCAACTTGGTTAAAGAAGGAAATCAAGAAAATACCAAGTCAACTCAGTTAATGAAGGAATCAAGCAACATAGAAAGCTCAAAACTTGTTTTTGGTGACACAAGATTTCCAAGGACCTAAGATGCTCCTGCATCACAAAAGATTGTCACTTCAATTCTCTGAATACTTCAACTCCACTTCTTCACATTTTTTTGTATTTCACACTGCAAAAATCTGAAGGTTTTCTTCTACTTTTAAACTTAAATTTCCTCTATTTCCTAGCCTTCTTTTCATATCTCAACTTCCTCTCTTTTTTGTACTCTAGCACTATGTAATGCCTTGCAGCCATGCTACCCAGACTTGCTAGGTCATACACAAAGCTTCACATTTTCGGCCTATCACACTTTAATGAGTTTTTCAGACTATGAAGGTTTAAAAGTGTGAAAATACAATGACATTTTTTTTCTGTTCTAACTAGTTTTTGGTACTATTTAAGGTTTTTCTAGGGTTTTGCTTACATAGTTAGATAGTAGTTTGTTTTTATATGATTTCAATAATTGGTTGCTGACAACTAAGTTTGTGTGAAGAATGGCAGAAAAGAAAGCAGTTCTACCACTAAAGTACCATTTCAAAGGACATCATCCCCCTTCTAAGATGGGAAACTTGTACCAAGAAGTAATAGATACTGACATTGGGCACATGAATGGGACTTGTTCCTAATTAAGGTACTATGAAAATCCAATAGGAGGATCATTTGACTACACTACACTAGTTTTGGTGGGGTTAGTGATGTAGCTGCACATCTAGTTTCCATTCTTTGTTCAAACTTAATCATGACCTGACGTAAGGCAAGGTTCAAGAGGGGCCAAAGGATGGCACACCCTAATGGTCCAAGCCTTCTCAACACATGCGGAAGAAAATAACAACAATAGTGAGAGGGAAAATGCCAGATCAGTCATATATTTTCATCAAATAGAATCATACATGCTGGGTTGTAAGGCCTTCCCAGTTAGGGCCAAATATTACAATGAATCTCAAAAGTCCTCAAACATGTGAGGATCTGTCCCAAATCTCAATTCTAATGTCTACTCTCTTCTATCAAAAATTGACTCCCTAAACTATAACCAAATAACTACATTTATACAAGAGGCTACTGAACTGAGTCGGCCTTCAGATCCATAATCAATAGAAGAAATGATCAGATATAGGACCACATGCTTCCCAATGATTGATTCCAACATTAAATCCATGATCAAATATAAATGCACAAGTTGGCCTCAACAGAAACTAAAACTAAACCCACCAGTGAGCAAGGATAATCGAGCAGCAGACAAGCAACGCTGAGTGCCAGTGAAACAACCGACCACCTAGGAGATAACTGACCACACTTGGTAACCAAAGGAAACTGACCAACTACCGACTGACTTGGTCAAAATAGGAACCAAGCAACATAGATAAAACTCCAAAATGTTTTTGGTGACATAGGATTGCCAAGGACCCGAGATGCTCCTGCATCAGACACCTAGGGTTATTTTGAAATGATTCTCTGAATCATTTGGTAGGTATGATTCAAGCTGCATTCAATTCAGACTGTGAAATCCATGAACTATCCTCCATCGGTCTATTCTTCCACTTTACCAGATATTCCATATACTATTTTCCTCTTGTACTCTTGCCAACTCTTTGATTCAGAATTTGTTCAATCTCTTCATTCTACTTCTTAGGATATTTTGTCAGTACTGTCATTTCTTCATCAGGTTCATGACACTCATACAAATCAAAAATGTTGAAAATAGGTGATATATCCATGTCATCAGGTAACTCAATCTCATATGCATTTCTACTGTCAAATTTCTTCAAAATCTTGCAAGGTCCAAACTTCTTCATTTTCAGCTTCCCATATGTTCCAACAGGAAATCGGCCCTTCTTCAAATGAACCATCACTTCATCATTAGCATCAAAATTTTTATGTCTCCTTGATCTATCAGCTCTGTCTTTGTATTTCTGATTATTCTCTTCTAACTTCAGCTTCACATCTTCATGCAATGTCTTCATGTACTCAACAAATTTCACTCCTTCAGCACTTCTCTTATTTTCATCATCAATGTCTCTCAAATCAGATATACCTCTCGGTTGTATGCCATTTACAATCTCAAATGGTGTCTTTCCAGTACTCCTATTCACTAATTTATTGTATGCAAACTTTGCTTGTGGCAACATAGAATCCAAATTACTCGGTGTGTCTCCAACTAAACATCTCAAAAGATTTCCCAAACTTCTATTCACAACTTTAGTCTATCCATTGGTTTGTGGGTGAAATGTAGAACTATATTTCAATTCAGTGCCAAATTTCTTCCAAAGGGTTTTCCAAAAGTATCCAACAAATTTACTGTCTTGGTCAGAGATAATACTCCTTGGTAATCCATGCTATCTAACAATTTCCTTAAAGAAAAGATCTGCTACATGTACTGCATTTGATGTCTTTCTAAAAGGTATAAAATGTGCCATCTTAGAAAATCTATCCATAACAAAAAATATAGAATCATTACCTCTTATTGTCTTCGGTAAGCCAAGAACAAAGTCCATACTGATGTCAATCCAAGGTTTCTCAGGAACAACAATCGGTACATACAGTCCAGTATTCTGACTTACTCCTTTTGCAACTTGACAAATTGCACAACTTTTCACAAATTTTTGAACATCTTTATACAACTGCAGCCAAAAGTACTTCTCCTTAAGCAAATTCCATGTTTTATCAATACCAAAATGTCCATCCAAACCACTACTATGCTTCTCTTTTATCAAATTAGTTCTCATTACTCCTCTCGGTATACACAACTGAATACCTTTGAACAACATACCTTCCTGAATAAAATATTCATCCCACTTAGTATCTTGTTGATCTTGAATAGGTGCTCTACACTTTCTCCACGGCTCAGAAAAATCAGGGTCAAACCCATAAGAATCTCTCATCTCATCAAAACTAAGAACTTCAATTTTCATCTCGGTCATCAAAGATCTTCTTCTACTCAATACATCAACAACTCGTTTAGTTTCTTCACTCTTATGCTTTATCACAAATGTATAACTCTACAAATACTCAACCCATTTTATATGTCTCTGATTCAACTTATTCTGACTACCAAAATACTGTAAAGCCTTATGATCAGTATACAACAAAAATTCAATCGGTATCAAATAATGTTTCCTTTTCTTTAGTGCTTGAACAATAGCATAGAATTCTTGATCATACACATAATATTTCCTTCTAGCATCATTCAAATTTCACTAAAGAAAGCAATAGGTTTACCTTCTTGACTCAACACAACTCCAATTGCACTTCCAATTGCATCACATTCCACTTGAAATACTTTACTGAAATCAGGTAATGCCAAAATAGGTAATTCAACAACCTTCTACTTCAGATTCTCAAAAATTTTGTCAGCTCCATGTGTCCACTTGAATTCTCTTTTGTCTCCTCTCATAGTCTTAGTCATAGCATTACAAATTGAACTAAAATTCCTAATGAAATTTTGGTAAAAACTTGCCAAACCATGAAATGATCTTACCTCACTAGCATTCACAGGTGTAGGCCAATTCAAAATAGCTTCAACCTTTTCAGGATCCATCTTCAAACCATCAGTTGAGATCACAAATCCCAAATACACAATCTCCTCTTTCATGAATGAACACTTTTTCAGATTTATTAGCAACTTTTCTTCTTTCAATCTCTACAAAACTTGTCTGACATGCAACAAATGTTCTTCTCTGGTCTTACTCAATATCAAAATATTATCAAGCTATACAATCAAAAACTTACCCAAGAATTTCTTCAAAACTTCATTCATCAGCCTCATAAAAGTACTCGGTGCATTAGTTAAACCAAAAGGCATAACCAACCACTCATACAAACCTTCTTTTGTCTTGAAAGAAGTCTTCCATTCATCACCTTCTCTAATTCTAATATGATGATACCCACTTTTCAAATCAATTTTGGTGAAATAATTTGCTCCAGCCAAAATGTCCATTATATCATCCATTCTCAGTATAGGAAACCTATACTTCACTGTTATCTTATTGATTGCTCTAGAATCAGTACACATTCTCCATTCTCCATTCTTCTTTAGTGCCAATACAATAGGTACTACACAAGGACTCAAAATTTCTCTGATCAAACCTTTCTCCAGCAATTCTTGAATTTATCAGTTCAATTCCTGATTCTCAGTAGGTGTTAACCGATGAGGTGCCTTATTCAGTAAACTAGCTCCAGGGATTAGATCCATACAATGATCAATGCTTCTTTTTGGTGGAAAATCATTAGGTACATTATCAAAAATGATTTCACCATACTCGATGAGTAACTTATCAATCTCCTTAGGAACATTATCTTCTATTTTCTTACTCAGTTTGTTAGGAATTACAAGAAAACATACATCATTCCTTTTCAAATCTTTAACAAACTTCCTTCCTTCCATCAAGAAAACTTTCACAGATGTGCAAACATTACTAAAAAGTTCTTCCATCAATGGTAACAAGATTTGTTTCTTTCCATCAGCCACAATAGTATACTTATGTAATCTCCCATCATATATAGCATGCCTATCATATTGCCAAGGTCTCTACAACAAAATATGACAACAATCCATAGGCATGATATCACACAACACCTTATCATAGTATTTTCCAATCTTCAAATTTACATAACATTGTTCACTTATGAGGAGTGTATGCTCATCTTTGATCCATGAAATTTGATAGGGCTTTGGATGTTCCAACCTTTTCAACTGCAATTTTGTGACCATTTCCTTAGATGCTAGATTCTCCGAGCTACCACTGTCAATGATTACCTTCCAAACTTTATCAGAAACTCTACATCTGGTCTTGAACAAACTTTTCCTTACTGAATCTTCCTTTTTGCTTTCATTCCATAGTTCTCTTCTTACCATCAAGTTATTTTCTTTCTCAGGTTCATTTGGTGATTCTTCTTGTACCAAAGCATTTCTACTGCTACCAGCCTTCTTACTTACTTGTATACATTCAAATGATCTATGTCCTTCTCCACAATTGTAACAAGTTCCTTGGAAACTTCCTCTGCTATAACCACCTCAGTAGTTACTACCTCTACCTCTAGATGAACTTTCACCTTTCCACTCGGTCTTGCCTTTGTCCAAATTTGTCTTATCAGGTTTAGATCTACCATTTTCACCATTGGATCTACCTCTTCCTCTAGGGAATCTACCACTTCTTCCTCTTTGTCTTTTCTCATGTTTCTTGTTCAATTTCTCCTTAGCTTTCAATGCAAATTGATAAGCCTCTTCAATGTTCTCCATCTTAACCATACTAATTTCCTCTTGGATGGAAACTCTCAAACCATTTAGGTATCTACCAATCCTTTCCACATCATCTTCATCATGTCCAGATTTGATATCCAATCTATATAATTCTTCAGTATATTCCTTTACTGAGCTATCTTTTTGCCTTAGACTTTTCATTCGCCGAACTAGGTTAGTCTGATAATCACAAGGTAAAAACTTTCCTTTCAACTTATTGACCATTTTACTCCATACCTTGATTTTCTCTTTTCCCTTCCTTTTCCTATCCAACTACAGATGTTCCCACCATAAGGATGCATGGCTCTTCAATTTTGTGCTTGCAATCTTCTCTTTCTTATCTTCAAGAATGTTTTCATATTCAAAATACTTTTCCATCTCGATGATCCAGTCTACCAATTCATCAGAATTTAATTTTCCATCATACTCAGGAGGATTGAAATGTGGTGTAGACTTCAGACTTGTCAAAGCCTTCAAAAATCTTTCTTCACCTTGGTCCATAATAGGTGCAGGTTCTGCATTCACCTGTTCTTCTTCAACTTCATCATCACTAACATCTTCAAGATGTCTGCCTCTTCTTTGGGTTGTTTCAATGGCTTCTAACCTAGCAGTAATCTGCCTTAGCATATCTACCAATCTTGGATTTGCATCTCACCTCCCATGAACCATCTTGACAACCCTCTACAATTGTAGGTCAGATCACAATCTGCTACCCCACAACAATCAACTAGGGCTTCAAGAGGAACCTCCAAACCTAGATCTGCAGACCTAGATCAAGATCTAACCTCACTCTGATACCACCTGACACAAGGAAAGGTTCAAGAGGGGACAAAGGATAGCACACCCTAATGATCCAAGCCTACTCAACACATGTGGAAGAAAATAACAATAATAGTGAGAGGGAAAATGTCAGATTAGTCATATATTTTCATGAAATAGAATCATACATGCTAGGCTGTAAGGCCTTCTCGGTTAGGGAAAGATATTACAATGAATCTCATAAGTCCTCAAACATGTGAGGATCTATCCCAAATCTCAATTCTAATGTCTACTCTCTTCTATAAATACCTGACTCCCTAAACTATAACCAAACAACTACATTTATACAAGAGGCTACTAAATTGAGTTGACCTTCAGATCCATAATCAATGAAAGAAATGATCAGATCTGGGACCACATGCTTCCCAATGATTGATTCCAACATTAAATCCATGATCCAATATAAATGCACAAGTCAGTCTCAACAGAAACTAAAACTAAATCTGCCGGTGAGAAAGGATAACCGAGCAATAGACAAGCAACGCTGAGCGCCAATGAAACAATCGACTACCCAGGAGATAACCAACCACACTCAGTAACCAAAGGAAACCGGCCAACTACCAACCAACTTAGTCAAAGCAAGAACCAAGAAACACAGAAAAAACTCCAAAATGTTTTTGGTGACACAGGATTGCCAAGGACCCGAGATGCTCCTGCATCATGACCTTGGCTCATCACTACATCTCAGATGAAAAGGTGGAAAATTTAAAAATGAGAGATATTGTATTGGATTTAAGACCATATATCATTGGGGATGTCTTCCATTTATAGAAGGGAATTAATCACTTATATCCAATCACCAAGGAGAGGTGAATGAGGTGGTTTGAGAATAACACTCTAGATGCCTATAAAAGTGTCAATAAGGAATATCACATCCAAAAACTTCCAAAGAGTAAATTGGACAAGATTGATATGAGAAGAGCTTACTTAAATGAAGATATGAAAGCTATAGTGAAAACATTGAGATGGGTATATGGTCTTCCTGAAGAACACCAATTACAACCATGGAAGACTCATATCATAGAAAAAATCAAAGTGAGAAGGGCTAGAATTGATTAGGGGACAATACTAAGTGAAAACTTCAATGACCTATAGTTGAGACAAATAAAGCATGACCCCATGTTTTTTATGACTTCCTATATTTTTTATCTCCTCACTACTAGAGCTAATTATCCAGGGCTCACTAAGATAGGGATCACATTAGCATTAATCAACTTAAACATCGCATTATGAAAAGATTTTGAAAAGTAAGTAAAATTATGAGCATGTCTAAAGATAGATGACAATGGAGTCACACCTTTGGATGTTTTTGATAGATAAAAGTAGCAAGAGGGTGCTAGTCCATGGAACAAAAAGACTAGAAGCACATTAACATCATATTAATAGTACTAGTCAGAGCAGATAATCAACAGTAAGTTAGCAGAACATACATGTCTAGTCTGCCTCTATCAAAAACAAACTTAAAGGTCCTTATCAAAAATATTGAACCAGAGTATCTTAACCAGAAAGTATAAAGAAGATTAAAAGTAACTTGCCACGTAGGGCTAATCCAAAGTCTTAAAAACTTAATCATTAAACATAAGAGTAAATTATGAAACCTGGGGCTCATAGGCCCGAACCAGACCAAAAACTTAATGTCACTAGCAACAGCTAAGATCTCCCACCCAGATGCTTAGACATCAGGGTAGCAACCCACTCTTCTTGCAGGAATAGGAAGAGGTCTCTATTATCCTCATGAGCTTCCAATTTACCTCCAGCCATCTTCTCCTTCACATTGCACAAGGTCACCACCGACGCATGCATAGCTTTGAGGGAAAATTTGTTTGAGTCAGCAACATAGGCTTTAATTTCTTTCATGTCTTGTTTGAGGCAGAGGATCTTGTTATCAATCTTGTTAAACTTCTACTTAAGGGAGCCTTTAAACCTGTCATTCTCAGCCAACTCCATAATAGCATGCTCAACATGAGAGGGGTTGTTCTGTTGAGTGTGAGGAGAGGGTGGGTATTGGGTATCACTGCGAGGAATTTCTTCCATCCCTAGGAGATTTAGTGGGGGAAGGTTGCAAGACCTGGACGTGCTTAAGTGTTCAGTCGAGGAGCCCTCAATCGAGCCAGAGGAGGCAGAGGTGTCCCTATCCTCTAAATGGGACTTTTCAATAGAGGCTATTTTCCTAAGTCTTCTTCTGCATTTCTCCTTGGCAATTTTGTTAGAACACCAGACAGTACCCCCCACATCAGCTTCTGAATCTTCCTAGATGCCTGACTTCCTTAGTTTTTTGGGTTTCCTCTTAGTTTTAGGGGTGCTATCAACCACCGTTTTATCTTTAGCTTCCATGGACTTAGAGACATGAGACTCCTCTAAGTCATCCTTCCTTTTAAAGGGGTTCCTAATACATCTCTTGTGGCCTTTGCTATCCTTCAGAACAAGGTCAGTCTCCTGGATGGACTGGGAAGGGGACTGAGAGGCATTATTGGCTTATGAAGGAGAAGCTTCTTGGGTGACATCCTTAATAATAAGGGGGATTGGGGCAGAGGGAAAATGGCTTTAAGGAAGTTATACAGATAGAGCATGAGGCCCTGGTGTAGGATGGGAATCAGATTCTCAGGGTTCTTGTTTTCTTTTAAATCCAAGATGTTACTTTCTAGTGAGTGGAGGAGGTAGAATGGGATGGAAATGAGGTCCCTATTCCTTATGTGATTGAGGAACGATAGGTGATAATAATAAAACACAATAAAATTTCCCTCATTAGTGAAGTATTTCATGATAATGTGACACACCTTTGGCTAGAACTCAGGGAGCAGCTCATGGTTGAATCCCCTGGACTTCTTTACTGACTTTTCACTCGATCTGAAGAACTGATTGAGACTGGTGATGTCTAGCATCTGGCTAGCTTTTTTATACTTTGTGCCCTCGGTAGACAACCTTATTGCTTTACCAATGATTTCCTCTTTGATTTGGAATTGTAAGCCCCTGATCGACACCTTCTTGTTGTCCCAGGAGGACACAAACTGCTGGGAGATTTTTTCATTGTGGCCTCCCTTCATTCTTTCCATGAAACCCCATATACCACTATCTTTGTAGTAGTGGATAACCAGGGGGTTGGAGGTGAACTCATCGATTTTATCTGATTCTATGCATAATACTTTGCCACCCATAATGACCAGGCTAACAATCACCTCAGAATTCCTTTGAAAATTACAGAGCCGAGCTTCACAAACTAGTGCATAAAATAGGGTTTTTTGAGGTAACCATTTTATGAGAATTTTGTTCATAAATGGTAGGGGCTATGTGATTTTTAGGTAGTCAGGCCTCGTACAAAAAAATTGAGTAGATCTCTAGGCATAATAATTAGAAATTAAGCCACATTCACCATTAGTGTCCTTGGTAATCAAAATTACCTGCTGATGCAGACAACTATCCCTCCACACGTAATCACACAAAAGGCAATTATGAACCTTTAAAATATTTTGTGCATACCTATTCATACTAACTATAATCATCATATTAGGCCAACACATAAGCCAAGTGGGGCCCTCAGCAAAATTGGCAACTTCATGATTCATTTTAAACATTGTTGGTGACGTGTTTCTCCCGCTCGATTAGCCACTGGGTCTTCTTTGGTAGCTCACTGACCTCCTCCCATTTAACCAGCCTAGCTTTCTTAGCCCTAATGGTAGCCATAGAGTCTGCCACCATGTTACCTTCCCTGTAGGTATAGGAAATGGTTGTGCTTTGGAATTTGTTGAGAAGCTCTTGAATTTCCACAATTATGGTGTTCACCCACCATCCAACGTTCGAACTTTATTTGACAACCTCCACAATAACTTGGGAATCCCCCTCAATCATCAGTAGCCTGATATTCTTGGAGATGGCAATTTTTATACCTGATAGAAGATCCATGCCTTCAACTTGATTGACAGTACTATTTTTGAGCAGCCCAACATAAGCTAAAAGGCAAGCACCATTGTGGTCTCTTAGCACTCCTCCCCCACCTTGGGTAAGATTATTTGCCACCCCATCAAAGTTTAATTTAGTCCAACCAGTGTGCAGAACAACCCACTGAGTAGCATTCAGAGCCATCAACCTGGAGTTGTCAAATTTAGTGAAGCCAGTCAACAAATTCCAATTGGTAGTTGTTCTGATCTCCTAGGCTAAGGGGGGTGTCGAGGGGAGTTTCTAGTTAGCTGAGCCAACATTCTCACATAAAAGCTTGATGGCCAGATGAAGAGAGGCCTCAAGCGGGGAATCAATCTCCCTGAAGATCTTGTTTTTCCTTTCTTTCGAGATAGTCTAGCAGATGTGTGGGAGAATATAATGCCATAGGAGCTGGAGGAGAGGGTGATTGGAGGGGGATCGCCAACTAGTGAATTAGTGGACATCATTTCCTAGGACCCAGTGGATCCCCAATTTTGTAATAATCCCTTGCCAAATATAAGTAGAGTATTCACAGTGTATGAATAGGTGGTTCACAGTTTCCTCCTTTTTGCAGAGGGCACATCTATTGGCAAGGGAGAACCCTCTTCATATGAGATTTTCACGAGTCAAGACTTTACCATGCATAAGCGTCCACCATAAAAAAATGATTTTTGGTGTAAGGTGGGGGATCCACACCTTAATCCACTCTCCCAAGTTATTCCCCTCCTTCAGCAGAAGGTTGTAAGCAGTCTTGATCGAGAAGGTTCCCGCTTGGGTGGGGGTCCAAATGATGGAGTCCTGACCATCAATTCTAGGAATCCTGACATTCCCCAATATTTCCATAAGCTCATTAGCCAAGTGTTGTGACTCCAGTTTGTCCCTGACCAGAAAAGCTATATCCTTTCATCTCCCTCTAGATATGTAGTTTGTGGTTCTCCTACCAAGGGTAGGCCTGAGGTAGTTCATGAGGGGCCCAAACCTTCCACCAAGGGTGGTGCAATTCTAGATCCATGAGTCATGCCAGAATCAGATGGATCTTCTATCCCCGAGTTGCCAGGAGACCCCCTTAGAGAGCATGGTTTTGCATTTGCAGATGTTAGCCCATAGTTTGGAACCATTGGGGAGGTCATTATCTTGGTACTTCATTCCAAAGCGGTGTCCTTGTAGGTACTTAGATTCCATTATCTTACACCAATCCGCTTTCCTTTTAATGAGCTTCCAAGCTACTTTCATAGCGAGGGCCCTATTCAGCCAGCCAATACACCTAAGGTCCAGACCACCTAGCCATTTAGGAAGACAAACTATTTCCCAATTGACCACGGACATCCTCTTTTTCTCTTCCAAGTCCGCCCATAGAAAAGTTCTTTGTATCTTTTCCAGCTTGTCCGCCATGTTGTTTTTGATCTTGAAGAGGGACAAAAAGTAAACATGTATCCCCTAGAGAGTAAAAGCCACAAGTTGGAGTTTACTAGCATTGCTCAGGATCTTCCCTTTCCATCCAACAAGCTTTCTTTGAGTTCTTTCCAGGATGGAATTCCAAAATTCTTGAGAGACCTCTTTAATAGTGAGGGGGAGGCCAAGGTAGGTAGAGGGGAGCGAAGCCATTGACAACCCAATATTTGAAGCACTCTGGTTTGGGTCTCAAGGTGGTTGTTGAAGAAGAAAAGTCTTCTTTTTTGGTAGTTGATGCACTGACCCAAGGCCATAGCATAGTTCTCCAACAGGATCTTCCACTGCCTAGCTTCAATCACCAATGAGTACCCAAAGAGAAAAGTATCATCCATAAATTGTTCTAGCACATCTTGCTGCAGAGTGGAAGCCGGTTTGACTCCTTTTATTCTTCCCGTGGAAGAGAGCATAGTTATATTTATGCTAAGGACTTTTGCCACCATAATAAATAAATAGGGGGAGAGGAGGTCACCCTACTGCAGACCTTTTTCAGGTTGGAAGAAGCCGCCTAGAGAGCCATTGACTATAATAGAGAAACTAATAGTTTGCGTACATTCTTGAATAATGTGGATTACCTTCTCATTAAAGCCCATTCTACTAATAATTTTTTGGAGGAAGTACTAATTAACCTTATCATAAGCCTTAGAGATATCAAGTTTGAAGGCCATACCTGGAGCTTTGCTTCTATCCATGGAGTGGATAATTTCATGGGCAGATATGGCCACATCCAAGATCTGCCTTCTTGGAACAAAACCTTTCTGAGTAGGGCTGATTAGCTTACCTAGGAGGGGCTTCAGTCTATTAACTAGGATCTTAGTGAGGATCTTGTAGAATGTATTACATAGACTGATAGGCCTGAAGTCCAGCATAGTGGTAGGATTGTCATTCTTAGGGACCAACACAATATAGGTCTTGTTATGTTGCTTTAGAAGCCGCCCCATTTTAAAGAAGTCTTTGGCAACCTGGGAAACTTAAAGGCCAACAATATCCCAATACTCTTGAAAAAAAGCCAGGGGAAAACCATGAGGTCCCAGAGCTTTATAGGAACCCATAGCAAAGATAACAAATTTGAATTCCTCATCATAAACATGCTTTGTAAGATGATCATTATCTCTATGAGTAACAACACATTGGATATGTTCGAGGAGCTAATTTTGCACATTGTCTAGGCACACGTGTCTAGCATTGGAGTATAATACCCTAAAGTAATTGGCTATAACCTGGTTAATTTTTTCCTTCTCAGTAACTTCATTCCCTCTATCATCCTTAATTGTATTGATGGTATTTCTTCTTTTGTGATTGCTAGCAGATCTATGAAAGGAGGCCGTATTTCTATCTCCTTCAATAAGCCACTAGATCCTAGATCGCTACTTCCAATAGATTTCTTCTCTCCTCAGAGCTTCTTGCCACTTGAGTCTTGTCTTTTCTTCCTCCATTTGAAGTTGGGGGTTGATATTTATAGAGGCCAACTGGGCTTGGAGGGATTCCAAGGTCCCCGTGAGCTCTTTCTTCTGCCTATATAAGTCACCAAAATTATGTTTATTCCATCCCTTAACCTCTCTTCTAATGATCTCCAATTTCTTAGCAATCCTAAACATGGCAGTACCTTTAATAGAAGTGGCCCACCAAGATTTCACTTGGTCCCTAAAAGAGGGGTGGGAGCACCACATAATCTCAAATCTGAAAGGAGTCAGACCAAACCAAGGGGAGTCAAACCAGCAAAGGAGGAGGGGGTTATGATCCGAAGTGGCTTTGGGGAGGGAAGATAGAGTGGAGGTTAAGCACAAGTCCCAAGAGGAGGTGGCCAAAACCCAGTCCAGCCTCACTTGGATGAGCTGGGAGCCTTTTTGGTTGTTGGACCAAGTGAAGGGACTTCCTTTTAGGTTAATGTCCAATAGACTAGAACATGAAGTAAATTCTGCAAGGTCCCCCATACTATTAGAGTAGTCCATTAAACCTCCTCATTTCTTCGACGGATAAAGGGGGGTGTTGAAGTCACCAACCACCATATAGTTAGCCAAAGTATCTGGATCCATGCAATAAATAATGTCCTTCCAAAGGGATAGCCTACTAGTTTGGGTATTTGGGGCGTATATATTGATCAAGTGCCAGACCCACTATTTTTTCCTGAAAGTGACAACAAGGAAGTTCGGGTAGAAGGAAAATGGTTCACCTTCAATAGTGTTGGGGTTCCAGAGAGTGGCAATGCCTTTGGAAGCACCTGAGGCTTCAGAGTAGAGAAAATCTACACCCAGCCATAGACTTTTAGCTAGAGAGGCAAAATTATTGAAAGAAATCTTAAGTTCTTGGATAAGCAGAATATCCAGCTTATGATTGTAAATGTATTGTCTAACAACACTTTGCTTGAGGGGGTCGTTAAGACCTCTAACATTCCAAGAAAGACAAATCATTTCTTGTTTTTAAAGCTTGTTTCTAAGGTTTGCTGCCTGTGTGTGTGAATTTTGTACCTGATCTGTAGACACAACACTTCAGTAAAACATTAGAGGTTAGCAATAATCAAAATCGTGCAAAATTGAAATCTAATTTAACCAAGCGATTTACTGCCATCTAGTAGGTGCGAGATTAATGTTCTCAGATTGTTATTGAGATCAGTGACCTAGACGACACCTAAATGAAGGATTTGAATGCAAAACTAATATGAAATATGAATTTGATGCAATTAATCTATTTTTTTGATATTTTCTATGCAATAATATGATGAAAACTAATAGGAATCTATGCTATGAAAATTGATATGAAATCTATCTAACAATGATATGAAATATGAATCTAAATGAATGCAAAACAAGATTGATCTCACAAAGTTGTCGATTCGCAAGAGCTTTGATTTTTCCAATTCCAATTCTCCAGCGTGATTGTGTAAATTTTGTGGATGCAAATTTTAGAGATGCTTTGAGATGAGCTGAGGCTTTAATTTATAGAAATCCAGGGCTTTGGAGGTGCATGGAAAAAAGCCATAAATCACTCAAATTAACTCAGCTTGATTTTTGAGTTATCTGATAATAAAGATAATTTAATTCACAAAAATATGCAAATCATGCAAAAACAACTTTTTAACTCAAATTAGAGTTTAGATCAGCTTTTTGAACTCCAAAAGGATGTTGAGTTCTAAAAAGTCAACACTTTGCATTGATTTTCTAATTTGGAGTTTAATTGTTTCTTTTGAATGTGCATAATAATTATGAATTAATTAAATAAATAAAGTGATTTATGCTCAACTTAACTGATTTTTGAAAATAAATAATTGATTTATGGGTTAATCAATTATTTAATCAAACTTTTATTAAAAACTATATTATTAAATAATGACAACTTGCTTTAATTAATTAAATAAGAATTTAATCAATTATTCTTAGGATATTGGATTTATTGTCAAAATTAAATAATACAATTAATAATAGATAGAATTAAATTTAATTAAACAATTAAGTGGCAAGATATTATGAAAATATTCAATTAATCAAACTTAGGATAAATGTGATTTATTGCCAAATAATCATTAAATTAAAGATAATTAAGATAATTAGGAATATTGCTAGGAATATTCCCCGATGCAGAATTTAAGATAATCAATTAGGATTCGATGATATTTAGATGTGCCTTAGGTTAGGACTTCAATGTCGATTTCATTCGATTTGATGATGTAGGAGATTAATGAACTTATAGCCCATTTTTGGGGTATTAAATTTTGCCCCTCTTTGAATTATTGTGCGAAGCGTAGTGGTTCAAAGAAAGTCTATGTTTGATAGAGATATGAAATTGATAATTGATATGAGATAGAAGCTGATTGATATTGATTTGATGTGGAGATAATAGGTCCTGAATGACCAAAGATAATGTTCACTATAACAGCAAATGAACTGAGGATTGTGAAAAAGTGTTAAAACGCCTGATTCCAAACTTTAGGATTGCAAAGAAGTGAGTGACCGGTTCTAGACTCGATTGTCTTAGCAGAACTAGCAGGTATCACATCCGAACCCTTCAGTTGCCGAAGAACCAAGGAAAGAACACTATGATTCGATGGTTGCAAAAATTGATATAGTTTACAAGATTAGGAGAATACCAGATTGATATGGATCTTGATGAACCTGATATGCCCCAAGTGATGATAGATTTGCCCCAAGCAATGAGGTCTTTTTTGATGAATCAATAACTAGACGTGGTTGTTGTCTTGATTACTGAGGAAAGATTGATAGAATTTGATTTACAGACTTTGAATGATGTGCAATACCATGCCCCCTTCGAGATTGAAATTTAAATTTGACAAGAAAAGTCAGCGTTGATAGTTTAGAAGCATTTTAATTGATTGGAAAAGTGGTTATACACGTTCAGGAACATGTTCTGCATCGTTTAGAGGTCCAGATGACCAAGTTTGACTAGGTTAAACCATGAGTTGACCATAGTTGACCAAGTTAAAATTTTGATAGTTTGATGTAAGATAATTAGTTAAGTTGAATACTAGATTTCTGTGATGATGGAAGGTCGATTATGCAAGCAGTAGACCATCCTAGGCCCAAAAATTTTAAATCATGATTTTGACATATTAAACGATCTCAGATTTGAATTTTGATCCCGAAAAAGGATTCTACTTGCTGTTTCGTTGGAGGAACCTTCGTGTGAGATTCGGCTCTTGTTAAATTTGAAGAATTGTTTAAGCCTCGAAGTTCGTTTAGTCATTGTGAGATCATGCAAACATGCAAAATGCAAAGATACATGCAAAATGAAATGCAACCTAAGACCTAGGACCTAGTCACTGATCATGTGTTGATTTGTTATCATCATTGAACTTTTAGGTAACTAGATAAATCAATACAATGCCCACTAGCCATGAAACCATAGACATATGAATATCGATTTGTATGCACAAGAATCAATACAACACCCATTGGTCAACAACCATGGATATATGAATATTGATTTTATTTTCAGAATGTCAAATTAGATATAAGCACCAAGGCATAAATGCCTAGATGACTTGAATATCATGTCCATTTTGATATAGCAATTTGTATAAGCATCAAAACATAAATGTCATGATGACCTAAATACGCCTTGCATGACAAACATATCAAACAGCCAAGAGATCATTCTAAATCCGATGTGAATTACCCATAGTGACCCTTTATCATTCACATCCTTAGGTAAGATCGTGTTTCACAATAGGAGAGAGAACTTGCTCAAAAGATAATAGTTAGATCAAACTTTCTTGAATTTTCTAGGTATCAATGGTCGAGGTATGCATGGCCATCCAATTTGAGATAGAGGCTCTTACAGTCGGACACCATTTCAATCCAAAAATTTCCAAAGACGTTAGATTTTCACATACAAGCAGAAGACAAAGAAAATATTATGCCCCTAGTCATCACTCTCTAAATCCTACAAAGGACATCATCGAAGAGCTCGAAGGGAAACAATATGCAAAAATCTCAATGCGAATTAGTAAGCATACAAGGAGATAAAAGCATGTAAAAAAGCATAGATTGTTTTCAGTTTGATGTTTGATTGCGTTGTTGTAGATGCAAAATCCTTTCTGGAGACAAGACAGACTTGACTGACTCAAATGAAGCTTCAAAGGACTCTGACTGGATATGACATGTCTAAGATACATGGGAGACCATAGGATATGACATTGATTGCTCCCAAGTTTGAACATTGATAGGATACAGACGCTTGAGCAGATTGGTGTACAAACCGACTTATTGAAAATTGGAAATGCAAAACAAACTGGGAGATATGTACAAACTAAAGCAAAACTAAAAGTTGGGAAAGACCAAGATTGCACTGATAGATGGAGAATTTAGAAACAAGTGGCACCCATTTGCTGGGTTTTCACCATCTTGGCAGAAATTCTATTTTTGCTACCAAGGCACCTGTTTCCAAGTTTTCACCAAGGCACTATTTCTCTTTTTTCATTTTTTTGTACTTTTCATTTTTTTTTGTACTTTTGATATTTTTTGATTTTTTTTGTGAATCATCAAGGCGACTATTGCTAGGTTTTCACCAAGATGTTTATTTTTTCAGGACTTTTTCTGATTTTTATAATTTTTTTAGGACATTTTACCATAGACTGAATGCCTTAGGTGTAGAATTTCTTCAGATGGAGAACATTGATTGGTTCTCAGAGCTGTTCTCCTTCATTCATTGAGAGTTGATAGGCACTAGAGCCAAAAGTAGCAGTGATGACAAAGGGACCTAGCCAGTTGGGTTCGAACTTCCCCTTGCGTTCTCAATGGGATTGATTTTTAGGATTTTCTCTCAAGACTAGATCGCCAACCTAAAATTCTCTGTGTCTGACTTTCTTGTTGTAGCCTCTAGACATTCTCTTCTGATATACTCTGAGATGATCATATGCTACTTGTCTGCGCTCATCTAGTAGTTCCAGTTCTTGTAACCTAGACACTCTATAGTCATCATCAGTTACTAGACCATGCATTCTAATGCGGAGTGATGGGATTTCAACCTCAACAGGTAGTATCACTTCAGACCCATAAACTAAAGTGAAAGGTGTAGCCCTAGTAGGTGTTCTGATACTTGTTCTGTAGGCCCATAGAGCTAGATTAATCATGAGATGCTAGTCTCTGCTAGTTTTGTTTACAGTTCTATGCAAGATCTATAATAGATTTTTGTTAGAAGCCTCTGCTTGGCCATTTCCTTGTGGATAGTAGATAGAAGACCAATGTTGGGTGATCTTGAATTTGGCACATAGATCATCTAGATCTTTATTCCTGAATTGCCCACCGTTATCTGTGATTATGGAATGAGGTATCCCATATCTGCATATGATATAGTTCAATATGAACATAAATATCTATTTCCCTGTTGCTTGTATCAAAGGGACCGCCTCTACCCATTTTGTAAAATAATCTGTGGCTATGATTATATGGGTATGTCCGTTAGAAGAACGAGGATGAATCATCCCGATAAGATCAAATGCCCATTGATGGAAAGGCCATTGTGTTGTAAAGGGGATTAAATCCCTCCCTGGAGCATGAATTAGGTTGCCATGTACTTGACACTTTTGACAATTCTTAGCAAATTTGATAGCCTCTTTCTCCATTTCAGGCCAATAGTACCCAACCCTAATAAGTTTTTGAGCTAGTGTTAAACCGTTCGAGTGTGACCCACAAATACCATCATGGACTTCCTCTAATGCACGTTGAGACTCTTCCCATTCTAAACATCTAAGTAGTGTACCATCTAGACCTCATTTGTATAGATCATTACCAATGATGACATATCGGGAGGCATTACGGATAAGGTATCTCTTTTCATGGCAGTTGAAGGTATCGGGGATGATTTGGTCTTGGAGATAGGAAAATAGGTTTTTATATCAGGATGAATCATGACCTACAATAGTGCAGATCATGTGGGTTTCGAGGGAGTCATATGTAGGATAAGATAGTGCTTCCACCAGAAACTCATAGCGTAGCTCATGTTCAGGCTGCTATAATAAAGTAGATAGTGTTGCCATTGCATCGACAACCTTGTTCTCCATTCTAGGAATTTTCTCAAATGTGATAGATATGAAATATTTCTTAAGATCATCTACCATTCTCTTGTAAGGAATGAGATTTTCATCTTTAGTTTGGTACACATCATTGACTTGATGAATAACAAGTTGAGAGTCTCCATGAATGTGTAGCTCTGTTACTCTCCATTCAATTGCTAGTTTCATACCATTCAAAAGGGCTTCATATTCTGCAATATTGTTTGTGCAGGGGAAATTTAGTTTGAATGCTTTTGGGATGGAGTATCCTTGAGGAGTTATGAATAATATGCCTACTCCAGATCCATTCTATGTATAGGAGCCATCAAAGAACAATTGCCATTCTCTAGAAGATAGGTGCATAATAGAGGAGTTTGGAAATTCCATTTGCATTGGTGTGTCATCAAACATGGGTGCATCTGCTAGTTGATCAGCAATAACTTGACCTTTTATAGCTTTTCTTTCAACATATTCAATGTCAAATTCGCTTAGAAGCATGACCCATTTAGCTAGTCTACCTATGAGGGCAGCCTTGCTTAGTAGGTATTTTAGTGGATCAATTTTTTCTACTAGATGCGTGGTATGAGCTAACATATAGTGTCTCAATTTTTGTGATGCAAAGATCACAACGAGACAAGCTTTCTCAATCATAGAATAGTTCTTTTCATACGCCACCAATGTTCTGCTTATACAATAAATGGCTCTTTCCTTTTTCTCTTCATCATGTTGCGCTAGCAATGCCCCCAGTGATGTGGCTATTGCAGAGACATATAAGATCAATGGCTTCCCATGAATAGGAGGCATCAAGATAGGTGGATTTGACAGATACTTCTTGATATGGTTAAAGTTGTTCTCACATTCTTCATTCCATGAAAAGGTCACACCTTTATGTAATGTTTTTGTAAAAGGCTGTGATATGTCCGCTACCTGTGATATGAATCTTCTGATAGATTGAACTCTTCCTTGCAACGTCCTCATTTGGATGATATTTGTGGGAGGTTGCATCTCTATTATAGCCTTGACTTTAGTTAGATCAACTTCAATGCCCTTCTTTGAAACTATGTATCCTAAGAGCTTTCCAAAAGTGACACCAAAAGCACACTTCTTAGGATTTAGTCAGAGACTAAACTTTTCCATTCTGTCTAGGATCATGCTCAAGTCCTTTAGATGTTCAGTTCTGATCATAGATTTTGCTAAAGTATCATCAACATAATCTTCCATAGTTCGATTCATCATGTCGTGGAAAATAGATGTCATTTCTCTTTGATATGCAGCTCCAGCATTTTTAAGCCCAAATGGCATGACATTCTAGCAGAAGGTGCCCCATGCACATGTGAAAGCAGTTTTCTCTTGGTCTTCTGGAGAAATTTTTATTTGGTTATATCCAGAGAAACCATCCATTAAGGAATACATCTCGAAACCCACAGTCATGTCCACTATCATATCAATGTTAGGTAGTGGAAAATCATCCTTAGGGCATGCTCTATTCACATCTCTAAAGTCTGTGCACACTCTGATTGAACCATCTGGTTTAGAAATAGGTACAATGTTAGAGATCCACTCTGCATAGTCAATAACTCAGATGAATCCAGTGTTCAGGAGCTTCTCTAATTCAGCTTTTACCAAGAGTGCAATGTGAGGATGCATCTTTCTCAATTTTTGCTTGATAGGTTTGACATTTGGAGCAATAGATAAATGATGCATTATAAGATTAGGATCCAATCCTGGCATATCTGAATATTTTCATGCAAAGTTGATCTTCTTCTCTGTGAAGAATGTTGTAAATTTTTGTTTCTCTTCTTCTGATAATGATTGTGCTACATGTACCAATTGTGGTTCCTCTGTTGTACCCAAATTGATGGATTGAGTGGGCTCAATTAGAACTGGAGATCTATCCTATAAATGACTCGGAAGGACATCAAATATCTCATCCTTAGGCACCTCAGAGAGGTTTTCACCTTTGGATACATCTTTTATTTTTACTTTTGTAGGTTCTGAGACTGCCACAAAGTGGTTTTCACCCTCAGAACTCTTTTTCTTTTTCTTTTTACTCTTGTTTTTCTGACTAAGATATTTGATGTTTGACTCAGTCATGTTGATGCTCGGTTCACTGATGGAAGTACTCATGGGCTCAACTGCATTGAGGTAGCAAGCAAGGGCATAGTCATTTGGGAAGGTATAAATACCATGGCTCGGATTTGTGGAGGTTTGATCAATAAGTTTTGGATATTTGATAGTCAAAGTAGGGAAAGATTGGGAGATAGTGTTTATGGATATGGATCTGTCATCATTGGTCCTAACCTGACACTCAAGTTCAAAGGTGATACTACAACTTAAGACATCCAATTTGTGAATAGGCTCAATGTCATTGTGGGAATCCAATTCAGCCATAGGTGGATTAGACTCGATAGGTTCATCATTTCTCTCTAGACTTACATTGGTTTGAGGTGCATATTGGTGAATAACATCAACATGTTTCTCTGTGATAAGCTCATCTGGTTCTGGGATGACTCCCCATTCATAGTCATTAGATTCATCTTCTAATTCAAGATCTCTAGGAAATCTTAGAACATGAGTAAAGTCAGGGTGAATACCCCAAGAAGGGTTACCCTCAGATTCTGATTTGTATTCATACTCATGAGAATCTATCTCAGAATCACTACCACTTCCCTCTTCTTGATTATTTTTGAGATTAGCTAGTTCTTGTTTTGCAACTATCTCTTGATTGATAGTAGGTTCTTGTGTTTCTACTACATGAATGCTTTTGATAGGATCATATTTATCATCAAGAAGGTCTTTGATCTCTTTAGGAAATTTTTTATAGGGGATGAGTTCTAAACTATCTGAATCACTATCGGATGGTTTTCTTTCTTCTTTCTTAAGAAGAGGTTCCCCTGGTGCAATTTTCTCTATGACATGAGAGAAATTACCTTTGAGGTGATAGGGTTTCTTCTTAAAGCCTAAGCCAACTTTATTTTTATTTTCTCTACCAGTATGTGGGAGAGGTGTCTCAAGACCTTTTTCTCTAATTCGTAGAGGTCCTGTACCTGAATATCCCATCTTAGCTATTAATTTATCTCCTGGACCATATGACTTGGAAGGGAGTTTGGAGATTGCAGAGTCACCAGTTTGCACAACTTGAGATTCAGGTTCATCTTTGTATAGCCATGATAGCACAGCCTCATCCTCTTCAAATTCTTGCTTGGATACTTGTTCTACTACAAAATTCTTTTTATATGCTTCAAGAGGTTCTTTAGAGTTTGGTTTGGATTGTTTCAAAGATTGCCCATAAGACTTAGGCGAGATAGGGAGAGATGTCAAAGATAAGACTGGCTCGATAGTATATTCTCCCATACTATTTTCTTTGATATTAACCTCTTTTGCAAGATCTTCCATTTTAGATGTGGATGCTTCTTTAGTTGGTTCAATAGAAGATTCTCTGTTATTAGGTACAAGCTTATCTACACTTTCCTTCAAGGTGTTGCAAGTTGTATTCAGATCTGCGGGGATAGTAACCTCTACTCCTTCATAAGGAAACTTCAAACATTGATGGTATGTAGAAGTAATAGCTTGCATTTCATGTATCCATGGTCTCCCTAGAGGGACGTTGTAGGCCAAAGGTAGATCAAGCACTTGACAAATGGTATCTTTGATAACTGGACCCACTTTGATAGGTAAGACAATGGTGCCTTTAGAAGATCTTTCTTGTTCATCATAGGCCTTGATAGTTATTTTCTTTCTAGGATCAATAGCCAATTCTAAAAATCCCAATTGTGTGATCAAGCTGTAAGAACAAATGTTTAGGCCAGCGCCCCCATCTATCAACACACGTTTGACTCTATGGTTCTAGATCAAGACTTCTATATGCAAAGGCTGATTATGTGGGTGACTCAAGGAGTTGTCATCTTCCTTTGAAAAGGAGATGTATTGTGGAGATGTAAGATGTCCAACCATAGTCTAGAACCTGTCTAAATCAAGGTCATCAGGAACATTGGAACCGAGCAAAGCTTTATCAAGAATGGCTCTATGAGCTGGAGATATTTGAAGCAACTCAAACATGGAGATTTTCACATTAGTGTGCTAGAGTTGTTGAACAATGCTATAAGATGTAGGCCTTGTATCCTTTGGATTGGAAGATTTGGAAGCAACCTTCTATTTAGAAGCAGATGAAAGATTGAAGGGCACCTTAAGGACATTTGATGAATCTGGGATTTGTCCTTTCAGATGTGTTTGAGCTTGTGATCGAGTAACTGCATTAGCTAAGGAATGATTTCTATCTCTTCATACAATTGTGATGACATTGCAACTTTCAGAGAGACATGGTTCAACCATATTGATGACAGCATTATTTCCAGGGTAGGCATAGTTGACTTTTGTCCCCATATTAGGCTGAGAAGTTGAAACTTCTTGACCATGTTTCAGAAATGGTTCTGTGAATGCTGTATGATCATTATTGCTCATGGGATTGTCAATTGTGATGTCTCCACTATCGATCAGATCTTGAATGGTATGCTTGAAGTGATAGCAACTACTAGTTTTGTGACCTTTACTCTGATGGAAATCACAAAATTCATTTTCCTTCCACCATATCAGTTTGGGGTCCTGAGCATTCGGTTAGATTGGTGGTAAAGAGATGATGTTATCAGCCAGTAGATTTTTCATAGCTGATTCTAAAGACTCTCCTAGAGGAGTAAATTTTTGATGTTTATCCCATTTTTTGAATTCTGGCTTCCTTTGAGATGGTTGAGAAGACTTTTGTTCTGAAGCTTTAATGGCTTGAGTGCCAAGAGTGAGATTGTAGGTTGGTACCTTTGATGGGGCACAGACAGTGTCAACAACACCATCTATGATGATGCCTTTGTTCTTGTTCCAATTTTTTCTCTTGTCTTTAGAACTGGATCCTGATTCGTACTTGTCTTTTTGAAGTGTGATTTCTCCTTTTTTCACAAGCACTTTTTCAATTTTGATAGCATTATCCACCATCTTATCAAAAGATGTATGATCTTGCATTTGTAGAGGATAATTGATTTCTGGAACCAGGTTGTTGATGAAGATTTCCAATTTTTCTATTTTTGGAATAGGTCTGGCATATAGAGAGAACTTCTTCCTCCATCTCTTGAGAAATGTTAGGAATGGTTCCCCTGGATATTGCTTGAGATTACAGATATCGATCATGGTGATCGGGTGCTGAATATTGTAGGAGTATTGCTGGTAGAACAATTTGATCAACTCCTCAAAATTTTTGATAGTAGAAGGCAATCTTGAAAACCATTGAATGGATGCTCCTCCCAGAGATCTAGGAAAAATATGCATCAGATAGGTCAGTTCATGCATGAATTCCATGGATTGCATACAAAAATCTTTGACATGATCTTGAGGATTAGAGTGTCCATCATACTTATCATACTTTGGCATCTCCACTCTTTTTGGAAATGGTGGCATATACAAGTTTTTGTCAAAAGGAAAAGGGCATAGAGCTTCCATGGAGAACTCTTTGGGTTCCTTTTCTTTCTCAAGGCTATTAAATTTGACTTGTAAAGCATGTATCTATTTCATCATGGCTATGAGTGGAGTTTCTTCCTCATGCGTAATGATATCTTCAAAATTAAAGTTGGGAGGAAGTTTAGCTCCTTGATGAGCTAGTTGTAAAAAGTATGCTTCTCTATCTTCTTTCAAGAAATGCTTCATCATTCATTTGAAGTTATCATCATTTTGATATTGAGCAATTTCTTCAGGTGTGGGTTCTTGATCTGCACCATGTTGAGATTGAGCTCTTTGAGAGCCAAAATTTGTCCCTACTTGAGACATGGTAGGAGTTTGTGGACTCCCTGGATTAGATTGATGAGGGGTATGTTAAGTACCTCCGTGAGTTGATGGAGGAGGTATGTATCCAGATTTCAATCGATAGTTGCGAAGACTGTCATCCTCGTAAAGCCAGAATTGATGAGTTTCTTAAGAGTTGGAGTTTGGAGAGTGGTGATAGATTTCTTGTGAGAGGAAGCTCTAGTCTCCACCATTCACCTCAAGTGAAACAAAAGAATAAGATCTAGATAACCGAAGAATGAATTGAATCAAGATGATCAGATGACGCAACCTTGTCAAGGTTTTATTGATTTGAAGATTTGATTAGACATGGATGAAGGATACTATGCCCTGGATGTATGGGTAGGTTCCCAAAAGATAGCAGACACGATATCACACCACTTAGTCATTTTGATGATTGAGTGAAGATTGATAGTTATGACAAGGTTTTGACACAGGATGATAAGGACTCAAATCGATTAAACAGAGGGCTGAATCGAATTCAAAAGGCCACTTTAGGAAAATGATTGAATTCTTAATAGCTACTACTCTGTTCCTGACATAGTGATTCATTTGACAGATTCTGAAATTAGGCTAAAAAAGCTAAATATCTAGCAATTTTGACAATTTTTTGACAACTTTCAAAAATTTCCCAAACGACAATCTGCAGACTCATACGACAGTGGGTATGCTGTGAAATGATAGTTGCAAAAATCATTACAATAATTGCAAGCAAGATTTTGACTCTTAGAATTTTTTGGCATCAAAACGCGTACGACACTGGGTGGGTTATCATACGACAGTTGGGTATCAATGAAATGACAGTTGAAAATCTCATACGACAGTTGCAAGATTTTGACTTTGAGAATTTGCTAGTATGAAAACTTGTACAACACTAGGTACTCAATCATATGACAAATGGGTTGTAATGAAATGACACTTGATAGAAACTCATATGACTTTCTGACCTCCTACGATGACTTTTGACTCCAGAAAAAGATTTTACTTCAGATTTTGCAAATTTTGAGTTTTCAGTTTTGAATTGTTTGCAAATTTCAATGTCCAGATTTTGAGGATTGTAACAAATTTATTCATTTTCAGTAACCAGATAGATAAACAAGCACGCAAAATACCAAGCACGTGATTTCAAGCATGTCTGAAAATAATGAACAAGGGTAAAAGCAACCTTGCGCATGAACAATCAAGTGACATTCATTCTAATCCTCAAAAGTGCTAATTGTGTATGTTCCAAAAATGTTTTGCAATAACACACATATACCCTATAAAATAAAAATTTGGCCTCGCTAGGGTTTTTAGTAATGGTTTGACTCTGCAACTTTTATGATCCAAAGGGGTGAACTCCAATCCCAGCACACCAGGGTTTTGACACAGTCTAAGAACTTAATCTTCAGGAGCTGCTAGGGAGATCTGACAACCCAACAATGAACCATACCCGTGGAGATTTCTTCCACAAGGACATTTATATAGCAGCTGTCACTACCATGGTGAAAATGGCTATTACCGCTTGAGGTTTCGTCAATGCAGTTTACCCTATGAAGGGATTGTCCACTATGGGTAACCCTCTCTAAAGGTGACTCACAGTATGATACCACAAGGGGACTTGGCTCTAGATCCAAGGTTTTGATGCCTCTTCACTTTTAACCCAAACAAAGCAAGCAGATTAATCCGACACGCTAAGACAAAGTTTTGCTCACCAAGGTCTATGATATCAACCCCACGTGATTTATCAACCTCTCTAGAGAGAGAATGTATCGATCAATAAGGGAAGATGCACTAACCAATTTTGATTCACCAAAGCTCGTGATGTCTACCCCACGTGATCTATCAACCTGTCCTGGGAGAGAATGTCTCGATCAATAAGAGAAGATGCACTAACCAAGTTGAATGTGAAACACACTAAGTATCCTCCCTACCTATAAGGATTCTGTTGTCAAGAAGGATTTCGCTGGGAATCCAATCTCTCAAGAATCACGAATAGTGTTCATAGGGCCTAATTACTATGTGAGCACAGATGTATGTTTCCACAAGAAAATCTACCAAAAGTATCCAAAAAGCAGAAAGAGGAACACTTAACGCTTAAAGAAAATATGAGATGAGTCCACAAGGTGGAACACTTAACACCTCACACAAGCTGAAAATGAGTCCCCAACTTAGAAAACAAGTGAGTTCCTAAAAGCACAAAAGGGTTGCCAAGTGGAACACTTAACGCTTCTATCTTGTTGACCCCTCCCCTTTATGGCGTTGAGATTGCAACCATGGGGCGGAATGAGGGGCTAGCGGATTAGCGAGTCCAATAACCCAAGATAGCAATCAAGATCAATCACAAGTATCTGAGACTACTTAATGAATCCTTAAGGGGTCACAACCTAGTATCAATTATGCAAGTGTGTAAATCAAAAGCATGAAAAGAACCACCCAAGCTAGACACACGAGAGATTTATTTTAAGCCCCAAATTGAAATATTATCAGCACAAGTGGAATACCTGAGATCCTCGCAATGCGCTTAGTAGATGTTTACCTAATTTTGAGCAATTCTTGCACTTTTTCCAATCAAAACTAACAAAAATCAATCAGAAACAGTAAATTTCAATTGTTAGGGTTAGCTGTCAGTCAAAATCCAGAAATCAAATCTGACAAACTACCTGTAAAAATGAAACGATAATCAAAATCTGGTACCGAAACTCGTACGATAGTGGGTCTGTTACCAGATGACAGTGAAACTTGATGCTGAAACTCATATGACATTGGGTCTATTACCAGATGACAGTCCAGAAACTCGTATGACACTGGGTGTCTGATGAAATGACAATCCAACCTCCAAACGACAGTGGGTGCCTGATGAAATGACACTCAGTCAACTGTCGTACGATAATGAGTTCAAAATCATATGACTTTTGTCAGAAACTCATACGAAGATTGTACAGACAAAAAATAAAAATCATATTTTTGCACAGAGACCGAGGAGAAAAAGATAAAAATTGATAGAATTGAATTGGAAACCCGTTTCAGGGCCCCACGGTGGGCGCCAGAAAATGTGTATGAATTTTGTACCTGATCTGTAGACACAACACTTCAGTAAAACATTAGAGGTTAGCAATAATCAAAATCGTGCAAAATTGAAATCTAATTTAACCAAGCAATTTACTGCCTTCTAGTAGGTGCGAGATTAATGTTCTCAGATTGTTATCGAGATTCGTGACCTAGACGACACCTAAATGAAGGATTTGAATGCAAAACTGATATGAAATATGAATTTGATGCAATTAATCTATTTTTTTGATATTTTCTATGCAATAATATGATGAAAACTGATATGAAATCTATCTAACAATGATATGAAATATGAATCTAAATGAATGCAAAACAAGATTGATCTCACAAAGGTGTCAATTCGCAAGAGCTTTGATTTTCCCAATTCCAATTCTCCAGCGTGATTGTGCAAATTTTGTGGATGCAAATTTTAGAGATGCTTTGAGATGAGCTGAGGCTTTAATTTATAGAAATCCAGGGCTTTGGAGGTGCATGGAAAAAAGCCATAAATCACTCAAATTAACTCAGCTTGATTTTTGAGTTATCTGATAATAAAGATAATTTAATTCACAAAAACATGCAAATCATGCAAAAATAGCTTTTTAACTCAAATTAGAGTTTAGATCAGCTTTTTGAACTCCAAAAGGATGTTGAGTTCTAAAAAGTCAACACTTTGCATTGATTTTCTAATTTGGAGTTTAACTGTTTCTTTTGAATGTGCATAATAATTATGAATTAATTAAATAAATAAAGTGATTTATGCTCAACTTAACTGATTTTTGAAAATAAATAATTGATTTATGGGTTAATCAATTATTTAATCAAACTTTTATTAAAAACTATATTATTAAATAATGACAACTTGCTTTAATTAATTAAATAAGAATTTAATCAATTATTCTTAGGATATTGGATTTATTGTCAAAAATAAATAATACAATTAATAATAGATAGAATTAAATTTAATTAAACAATTAAGTGGCAAGATATTATGAAAATATTCAATTAATCAAACTTAGGATAAATGTGATTTATTGCCAAATAATCATTAAATTAAAGATAATTAAGATAATTAGGAATATTGCTAGGAATATTCCCCAATGCAGAATTTAAGATAATCAATTAGGATTCGATGATGTTTAGATGTGCCTTAGGTTAGGACTTCGATGTCGATTTCATTCGATTTGATGATGTAGCAGATTAATGAACTCCCATTTTTGGGGTATTACACTACCTACCTGCCACAACATCCCTTGTAGTCCCTCTTGATCTCCTGGCGCACTCCGATGGCCTTCCTCTGGGTGTTTCTAGCCCCATATCAACCTTTTTGGGCTTAGGTTTCTTTTTTTGGGTTTTCCACTCACCGCATTCATCCTCCCCACAGTGAACCTCACCCAGGGAGCTAGATGGGGAAGGGTAGTTATGTTCCTCTGGCTGCGGAGGAAGTTTATCGACATCCTTTAGGGACAAAAGTGCGAGCGAGACCATAATGGCTGGCCGAATTGACTCATCAAGACTAGCCACCCTTTTCTCCGAGGTAATCACCGAGGAGTTCATAAGAACCATCGCCACCACCACTGGGGGGGATTTAGAATCCTTAGGCTCAGTTAGCACCATGTCATTCTCCAGAGGGGTAACAATTTCACCCTCCTCCACCTTTGGGTTCTCCAGCTCTGAGTTTTCCAGCACTTCAGCCACCAGGGGGGGGCTAGTCTTCTCCACCTCTTCACTTGCTATCTTGGGTGGTTCCTCAGAGATGCTGTCATGAACCATAATTGATACATATATGCATATAAATTGGCTCGAATATTGCTAAATCTTTACTTAAATAATCAACATTAATAATATGATTTATCAATTCATAATTAATAATATTACTCAAATTAATAATCAACATTCTAATCAATATAATGCTAATAATTAATTAAAGTACAATTAATGATATAATTAATTTATCAATATAATAGTAAGCATTGATGTTAATCTATATTCAAATTATTAATATCAATACAATATCAATCCATAATTAATCATATTACAATATTAATCTTTCAATTATTATATCCAATTAATAATACCATAATATTAATTTAACAATATCATATTATCCATAATTATTATACAAGACATATATTTAATATCTCCTAATTAATAATAATAATGCTAATCATATTATGATATTAATAATGTTAATAATGTCATAATATTCGAATTATACTTATAATTGATCAATACATACGGCATGCCCTTCACACATGAAGAGGTGCGAACACACTGTATGGAGATATATATAAACTCACTCCTTTCAAACCGAAGAGAAAATTATAAATAAAATAAAAAAACCTTTGCTTTTGTATTGTTAAGAAAAAGGACAAAGGAAAGTCCAATAAATTGAATAGGGAATCTCCATCATTAATAAAACTACGTATATACTCTTTAAATTTAAGCCATTAATAGTTCAAGACTAGTATAAGAAGGAAAGTATGCTATTAATATAAAGGGAGGGGAGTACAAGGAAATAATATAAGGGATATGAAAAAGTAATAAGCAAAAAACATGCTTACGTGGGATAAGAATAGAATATGGAACAAATACCACTAAGAAGTAAAAACTAATTTCTCCTTTTAAATAAGTATATATATGAAATTAGTATTATTATTAAAGAAATTTATTTTACATATTAATTATTAAAATATATAGATGTAAATCAATAATTATGCATTATAATTATATGATATATATGATTTATATATAATTAATAAATAATTATAATAAGAAAATTAATATATATTTGTAGACTATGTCTTATTTTCTTGCTTTAGTTTGGGGAATTGATAGATGGTGTTGTGAAGGAAGAGATGGAGTAAATCCAGATAGTGTATTGGTGTCAAGCGCTCCACAACAAGTAAATCCACACTTTCCTTAGGGTGAATTTAGGAGAGAAGTAATAAATTGAGGCTTAAGTATGTATTATAAATCAATGATTATTTCTAAATATGATGGCGATAGGGAGTTGGAATTCTCTTAGTACAAGACAAACGTAATCCAAACCCTAACTAGGAATTTTTAAAGAAAAATAAGTAAGACCCTATTATGGGACATTACAGATGCCCTTATCTTTATTTTTATTCTTATTATTAGCTCCATGCAGGGGGGATTTGCATGCTTCACTGGTGTGGCCCTTGGAATCACACTTCTGGTTGAAGAGAGTGGCATTCTCATACACAAAAGCTTGAGTCCATCTACCCAACTTAGATTTAAAGATAACAAAGTTGGGGAGGGTTTTATTCAGAGTAACATTCACATAGAATCTAGCAAACACCAACCTGGACTTAGATCAGATTACCTGGTCCACCGTAATAAAAGTGCCAAAGGAGTCACTAATCCACCTGAACACTTGTTCATCCTAGTATTCTAGTAGAAGACCGGGGAGACGCACCCAAATTGGAGCAGTCCTACTTAGTTCAGTCACCGGATTGATCTCGGGTTTCCACTTTGCAAGGGTGAGGAAGTGCTTACCATAGCCCCGCGAGCCCAACAACACAAAGGCTAGATCCTCAAGAGTGTTGAACTTGAAGAGGAAAAGCCCGCCAGGCATAGCAGAGACTAAGATAGACCCCTTAATCTTCCACTGGGTAGCTATCCATTTTCTAACCATTTTGATGGTAGGTCGGAAGTTAAAGAATTGACCCACCAGTGCCAACTGAAAATTAGCCATAGTCCTGTTCACCACAGAGTCGGGGAGTGAGAGTTCCACGCCTTCCTCGGTCTGAATGAAATCCACTAGGAGTGATTCCAGAGAGTTATGGGACTCATTGACTAGAGCGCCTATCCAACTAGTCTTTGGCGGGGAAGAAGGGGCATCGACAAAAGAGGACACCAGTCATGATTTTTTTGTTGACTCTTTCGCAGCCTGCCCTATGCCAGGGGTAGCAGTCTCGGGACTAGTATGGGGTCTAGCTTGGGGACCTGCTGTAGACATGGAAAATTGGCAAAAGGCTTAAATCAATCAAAAGGTGCATAAAATCATCAATTTTAGCATGAAAAATCAATAAATGGAACAAAGACAATTCAAATCAAAGGAAAATTCAATTAAATGATTAAATGATTAAATGAAGCTTGAAAAAGGGAAAAATACTACGAAATTGATTAAATTCAATTAATGACATAGTTGTTGAAAGCAAAAATCAAAATGAACCTCTTACCCTTCATGGCTAAATTTAATTACTTTAATTAATTAATAAATACTAATTTCCCTCAACAAAGTAAATTGGAGACAAAATGGACACAAATCACTCACTTTTGTTGAAATGGTCCAGCCTTTTGAAACCATTTAAATGATTGTCCCCTCCTTGTCCCCCCATTTATGGACAAAGCAAAGCCAATTGACCTTACCCAAGCATAACCATGGTTATCTCACTCTACCCCCTACCCTTGGAAAAATCTTATATATTGAAGGCATTTAGAGACATAATTCATCCACTTCATATCTTTGAATTGCAGCAAAGCTCTGTCAATTTGCATCCACATCACTCACTTATCATTCTCATTGCTAATTAGCTTAAATTGCTTTGATCATAGTAGATTGTTCATCAAATAGAGCTAGAATTTGATAGAATAGATCTAAATTTGCATATCATATAGCTTAATTCTCATCTTTAGAGTGTCACTAGTGAGGATCATAGCTGAGAGCTTCATTTACCACTTTATTTTAGAGATCCATGAGATATTTAGATTAATTGTGCATTATTTAGATTAGTTTGCTTTGAATAGTGTAATTTCTTTTAAATCTTGTTATTTCATGAAGGTGTAAATCACTCACACACAAATGACGCCATTTGTGTGTGAATGATTTACACCTTCATGAAATAACAAGATTTAAAAGACAATTACACTATTCAAAGCAAACTAATCTAAATAATGCACAATTAATCTATTAACATCTCATGGATCTCTAAAATAAAGTGGTAAATGAGGCTCTTAGCTATGATCCTCACTAGTGACACTCTAAAGATGAGAATTAAGCTATATGATATGCAAATTTAGATCTATTTTATCAAATTCTAGCTCTATATGATAAACAATCTACTATGATCAAAGCAATTTAAGCCAATTAGCAATGAAAAATGATAAGTGAGTGATGTGGATGCAAATTGACAGAGCTTTGCTGCAATTCAAAGATATGGAGTGGATGAATTATGCCTCTAAATGCCTTCAATATATAAGATTTTCCCAAGGGTAGGGGGTAGAGTGAGATAACCATGGTTATGCTTGGGTAAGGTCAATTGGCTTTGCTTTGTCTATAAATGGGGGGACAAGGAGGGGACAATCATTTAAATGGTTTCAAAAGGCTAGACCATTTCAACAAAAGTGAGTGATTTGTGTCCATTTTGTCTCCAATTTGCTTTGTTGAGGGAAATTAGTATTTATTAATTAATTAAAGTTATTAAATTTAGCCATGAAGGGTAAGATGTTCATTTTGATTTTTCATTTCAACAACTATGTCATTAATTGAATTTAATCAATTTCGTAGTGGTTTTCCCCTTTTCAAGCTTTATTTAATCATTTAATCATTTAATTGAATTTTCCTTTGATTTGAATTGCCTTTGTTCCATTTATTGATTTTTCATGCTATTTTGATGATTTGTTGCACCTTTTGATTGATTTAAGCCTTTTGCCAATTTTCCATGTCTACAAATGCCCCTCTTTGGATCGATGTGCGAAGAACATCGATTCAAAGATTCCCTTAGTATGATGATCTGATTCAGGTCCTGGTTTTGATATGCCTCTGATCATTCTGATTGATGTACTTCCTGATGATAATGATGCCTCTGATATGATATGGGTCTTGGTTTGATGACAAGTCCTGGGTTTACTGATAAAGGTTCTGGATTTATTGATAAAGGTCCTGGGTTTATTGATAAAGGTCCTGGGTTGATTGATTGCTGATATGTTGATAGGTTTTGATATGATAGCAGATTTGATATTGATTTTTCTCCTGATATGAAATTGATATGATATGATAACTTGATATGATATGATATGATATGATAACTTAATATGATATGCCCCACTGATAAATATTTTTGATGTGATGCCAATTTGATACTCTGATGCCCCCTTAGAAATAAAACATATTGATTCCTTGATTTGAAAGATTTTGATTGATTGGTCCAATATATTTTCATTTCTGATACCGTTTTAAAGAAATAAGCAAGTTTAATTGATGCCTCGACTAATGAAGATGTCATATAATAGGTCCAAAGTGCATTTTTAAGTCTTTATTAGGGCAATTTCACCTTAAATAGGGTAAAACCCCTCATTTTACTATTCATTTTCACCTTTCCCTTTTGAGATTTTTAGCTCTGATTTTAGCCCTTTTTACACGATGGTGGTCCCACATCGCGAGCATCAGTTTGAGAGAGCGTGCCGGTTCAGTTGGAGAGCGAACGATGGTCCTCCGGTATGTCATTCAAATTTTTCTCATGTTTCTAAAATTGCATTTATGACTTCATTTAATGCGTTTTAAAATTTTGATTTTGTGTTTTATAAAAGAAATGTTGCCTCCGTGCAATGTAGTTACACCTGAAAAAATTAAATGTCGCCTCTTGAAAATTTAGTATCACCTTCTGTAGCTTTGTTTACGCCTATAGAATATCTTTTATCGCGTCTGTCAAATTTGGTATCGCTTAGGGTTCAAACATTTTAATTGTTTGTCGCGTGAAAAACCCTTGATAATAAAATGTTGCCTGAGGTAAATATTATATCACATTTTTCAAATGAAGTCACACGGATGATTAAAATCACGCGTATGACAAATTAAATGTCACCTCTGGTAAAAGAAATTATGCCTGAATAATTTAAACTAATCTAAATAATGCACAATTAATCTATTAACATCTCATGGATCTCTAAAATAAAGTGGTAAATGAGGCTCTTAGCTATGATCCTCACTAGTGACACTCTAAAGATGAGAATTAAGCTATATGATATGCAAATTTAGATCTATTTTATCAAATTCTAGCTCTATATGATAAACAATCTACTATGATCAAAGCAATTTAAGCCAATTAGCAATGAAAAATGATAAGTGAGTGATGTGGATGCAAATTGACAGAGCTTTGCTGCAATTCAAAGATATGGAGTGGATGAATTATGCCTCTAAATGCCTTCAATATATAAGATTTTCCCAAGGGTAGGGGGTAGAGTGAGATAACCATGGTTATGCTTGGGTAAGGTCAATTGGCTTTGCTTTGTCTATAAATGGGGGGACAAGGAGGGGACAATCATTTAAATGGTTTCAAAAGGCTAGACCATTTCAACAAAAGTGAGTGATTTGTGTCCATTTTGTCTCCAATTTGCTTTGTTGAGGGAAATTAGTATTTATTAATTAATTAAAGTTATTAAATTTAGCCATGAAGGGTAAGATGTTCATTTTGATTTTTCATTTCAACAACTATGTCATTAATTGAATTTAATCAATTTCGTAGTGGTTTTCCCCTTTTCAAGCTTTATTTAATCATTTAATCATTTAATTGAATTTTCCTTTGATTTGAATTGCCTTTGTTCCATTTATTGATTTTTCATGCTATTTTGATGATTTGTTGCACCTTTTGATTGATTTAAGCCTTTTGCCAATTTTCCATGTCTACAAATGCCCCTCTTTGGATCGATGTGCGAAGAACATCGATTCAAAGATTCCCTTAGTATGATGATCTGATTCAGGTCCTGGTTTTGATATGCCTCTGATCATTCTGATTGATGTACTTCCTGATGATAATGATGCCTCTGATATGATATGGGTCTTGGTTTGATGACAAGTCCTGGGTTTACTGATAAAGGTCCTGGATTTATTGATAAAGGTCCTGGGTTTATTGATAAAGGTCCTGGGTTGATTGATTGCTGATATGTTGATAGGTTTTGATATGATAGCAGATTTGATATTGATTTTTCTCCTGATATGAAATTGATATGATATGATAACTTGATATGATATGATATGATATGATAACTTAATATGATATGCCCCACTGATAAATATTTTTGATGTGATGCCAATTTGATACTCTGATGCCCCCTTAGAAATAAAACATATTGATTCCTTGATTTGAAAGATTTTGATTGATTGGTCCAATATATTTTCATTTCTGATACCGTTTTAAAGAAATAAGCAAGTTTAATTGATGCCTCGACTAATGAAGATGTCATATAATAGGTCCAAAGTGCATTTTTAAGTCTTTATTAGGGCAATTTCACCTTAAATAGGGTAAAACCCCTCATTTTACTATTCATTTTCACCTTTCCCTTTTGAGATTTTTAGCTCTGATTTTAGCCCTTTTTACACGATGGTGGTCCCACATCGCGAGCATCAGTTTGAGAGAGCGTGCCGGTTCAGTTGGAGAGCGAACGATGGTCCTCCGGTATGTCATTCAAATTTTTCTCATGTTTCTAAAATTGCATTTATGACTTCATTTAATGCGTTTTAAAATTTTGATTTTGTGTTTTATAAAAGAAATGTTGCCTCCGTGCAATGTAGTTACACCTGAAAAAATTAAATGTCGCCTCTTGAAAATTTAGTATCACCTTCTGTAGCTTTGTTTACGCCTATAGAATATCTTTTATCGCGTCTGTCAAATTTGGTATCGCTTAGGGTTCAAACATTTTAATTGTTTGTCGCGTGAAAAACCCTTGATAATAAAATGTTGCCTGAGGTAAATATTATATCACATTTTTCAAATGAAGTCACACGGATGATTAAAATCACGCGTATGACAAATTAAATGTCACCTCTGGTAAAAGAAATTATGCCTGAATGAAAAGTTGCGTAAGGGAAAAAAAATTTACAATTTTTTTCGTTGCTTGAGACTTTGCTATGACATCTGATTGCTCGATTGCGTCAACCTGATTGATATCGATCACTTCAATGAATTTGATCGAATGTTCAGTTAGGGTGTTCCCCTTGTTTGATTTCAACAATGAATTAGGACATTGGTAACGATGATATCTAAGAATAATGTAAATCAATCTTCATCACGAATGATAGGTCATGGGTCTAATCGTCCATTCATTTTATTCTCAAATGCTTAGAGACATAAAACTAGGATCATCCTTCCTCAATGCTTAGAGTTAGGATTGATAGGTCTGATAAGTATATTTAAATTGATGACTGTGATTGATTGTTTGATTTCCTGACATTAGGTTACTCATGTGATTCCATTGTTTTGATTTAAACAGGAGGATGTCCCTGTTCTGTACCTCCGGACCGTACCACATTGGGTGATGGAGCTTAGAGAGAAGTTGACTGATACCAAGAGGTGAGTGATTAGGTGCTATGGTTTGTTATGTCTATTAGAGCTTCCTCAGTTCCAGATGAACCAAGGTTTGATTACCGCTGTTGCAGAGCGTTGGCACTCTGAGACAAACACTTTCTAGTTACCACAGGGAGAGATGACTATCACTCCTGAGGATGTATATAGATTTCTGCGGATCCTGACACATGGGGAGATCGTATATTATGATGCAGTGTATGATGGGACTTATTGTCGGTGAGTATTCATTGATCCTTCTATTGGTGATGATTGCATCCTATGGCCTCAGTTTGCTTCATTTCCTATTCTACCAGCGATGTTAGGTGCTATCATTGGTGGTGTGTTACTACCTGATCGTCGGGGTCATAGGTTTTCAGTGGGTTGGGGCAGGATTATCGAGGACTTGCTTCATTAGCCTCGACGATTTGATTGGGGATCTTGTGTGCTTGCACAGCTATACCATGATCTGCATGAGGTGGTTTATAGGAGATCAACTGCTTTATCTACTAGGATTCATATTTTGCAGCTTTGGATATGGGAGCACTTACCAATTAGTCATCCGATATCAGAGCGAGACCGACCTTTAGGGTATCCTTTTGCATGGTAGTACACTGGGATGGTGACATAGCATCACTTGGGACATTTGGAGTATTGGCGGTGACAGATTGATGATATGGATGAGGTCTATTGGAGACCATATGTCGATCTTGAGGATTGGAGAGAGGATGGCTTGGAGTTACCGTAAATGTTTTCTCCTCTATGGATGATTGGCAGGATTGATTCTGTTCTTGAGAGATTTTTGGCAAGTAGAGTGCTACGGCAGTTTGGGCGGATTCAGCCTATGCCTCAGGGATCTGCAGTTTATGCTTGTTCTAGTGCAGAGGGGGTTACTTGGGGACACATGCCTTCATATGATGATGCTAGTGAGTAGATATCGTGGCTTGGTTTTATGGACTGGGATATGAGATTACATATTAGAGATTCCGGGGTTACTCAGGAGTATCTGGATTGGTTGATGGAGCATCCTATGCCTTGATTTACAGACCCTTCAGAGCCAGTGCCTGGGAGAGATGATGATGGTGATGGTGTCGGTGGTGGGAGGAGACGCAGAGGTAGACCATGAGGTAGGGTGGTGATTAGACTTAGAGGATGAGTGAGAGATATATAGATACAGGCACCACCTCCTCCTCCTTCTCATCCTGTAGTAGCATAGAGATAGAGGGTAGATTATCAGGACCATGTGAGGGCTGCTAGGTAGGATTCAGTGTCAGGACAGGATATGGGAGTGGGATTACCACAGGCTACCGTGGATGGTCAGGATATAGGTGCATAGCAGATGCTAGCAACTTTTTCCCATGATCGGGGGAAGGCTCCTATAGATACAAGTGATCCTCAGAGTACCTATGAGGTTGGTGAGAGTTCTAGTACTACCCAGCTGCGAGCAGATGTGGGAGTGTTATGGAAAGAGGTATCATAGATGTCTTCTATGATTCAACAGTTAGTGTCAGGTCCAGCTCCATTGGTTCCTCTCCTTGTTGCTATGGTTGGTCAGACACCTCTTCAGCCACCTCAACAGCCTCCATCACAGCCTCCTCCACAGCCTCCTCTAGGACCTCCTCCCAGTGGTGACGAGAGTTGAGCTATGAGTACTCTTGTTGATCATTTGTGTATTGATGTTGAGATACTTGATGTTGTATCATATTCTTGTGACCGTGGTGTTACCCTTCCAGTTGTACTTTGATACTTGTTTGACATTAATGCCCCTGTTGATGGGCGATTATAGAGTTGATTTATGATATCATTGTTATACTTGATGCGTTGAGTTTTGAGTAGCCGTATGATATGAGGACATTTATGATCTTTCCTATTTTTTACTTGATGATATATGAGATTACCTTTAGATGCTGCTATATGTGTTTATCTAATCCATTTGTTTTGGATAGATGTGTCTATGGATGCAATGTATCTTATGTATGATATAGATAGATGGATGCATTTCTTTCTTCATGTATGGGTGCAATTTTTTGTTTTTGATGTTATTTTCTCATGTATGCAATCTGTATCGCTGTCTAGATGTATGCACATGTAAATGATTATTTCCTTCTTTTCCTCGATGGTATATCTATGTAATGATTAATGATATGGAATGAATGCAAAAAGTATAATCTCATGTTTTTATTGTAGAAAGATGATATTGAGGTGATGTTGTCCTTGCTGATTTGACCTTGTTGATGATGTTATGTACCCCCTTTTTGATGCAAAATGAAGCCCTTGGGAAAAAAAATGCATGTGCAATTATTCTAACATGAGAATGCATTTTAACCTTTCTATGAATGCAATTATCTTTTCTATGAATGCATTTTAACCTTTCTATGAATGCAGCTAAGTGTCACTAGCTTTTAGCAAAGAAATGCCTTGAGGATATATTTTCATCATTGAGCACTTGGGACCGGAAAGTCGATACAATCACCACTGCCCACTGACATGATGATATGAATATTGCTTTTTATTGCTCATATGGTAAGCTCCGTTTTGCTTTCCCATCGGTCTCGTCGATACGACTATCACTGATTACAAACAATCATGAGAGTACGAATACCAATTTTGTTAGATTCTATGTTGCAAGTAGATTTTGGCATTTAGATATGAAGAATCTAAATATCCAAGGTATCCGGTTGCGTAAACAAACAAAAATTAACTCATTGTTTTATAAGATAATCCTCGATGGTTCTACCAAATCCACTTTTCATGCTTTCAAATGAACATGTTTAAAACTTAGTGGGCTCGCCTCCCAAGATTGCCTTAAAAGGGCCGGTGAGAGGGACAGCCCAAAGTGGGATACACTTTCTTTTGCTGCGAGAATCTGACCCACTATAAAACAAAATGCGTGTATCCTTAATGGGGTGCACGATAAAAGGATTTTAGCTCTTTCGAACTTCCTCTAGTAGTCTTAACAGATTGCACAAAATCATGCTTCGGTGCGTGTGGGAAGCCCCTTAACATACTCGGGGGATGAACGGCTAAGATTTATTTTGAACTGAAAACTTACTACATAATGGTAAAATAGAAAAACTACCTATTAGAGCCATGTTTACGAACCAATTATGTGCTAGGTAGATTGCGTGGAAGCTATTCTTGTGTTTCAACCTGTGGAAACGTTCAAAAATACACACATTAGAGCATTCTAGGGATATGGTACCAAATTGATGTGTGTGTTGAGATTGTTTTTATATTTTCAAACAAGATATTCCAAATTTATTGATCAAAACATCATTAAGATTCTAAACCATTTAAAATTGATCAAAAACCTTTACCTTATTCCAAAAACCAACTTATCAAAAGAAGAAGCCAACATACCATTAAAGTTTGTTCATGCCTGTTCTTACAAGATCACACTCTATAAAGAAAACATTACAAACAAACGGGACCTACAAACAAGAAGAGCTCCCATTTCTGGAGGACACTTTCATTACTTCACGAGTGATTGAAAAACCCGCTAAGGCAAAGGACACCAACAAGATGTTTAGTGGCACCCTAGGAAATACCAATCCTAACAACCAAGGAAACAACATGAATGGGGGTATGGATCCTAACAACAATCAAGGAAATTCTAATAATGGAGGAAGAGATCCTAATTCCCAAGAAGCAAATTCACAAGGCAACAACTTACCTCCTCCTCATAATACAAACCTACCCCCAACTGCGGAAGAAGCCATGGTTGAAAGAGCATTAGAGGCAAGACAATGTCCTTATTTCATAGAACTAATGAAAAAGACCATGCTTATGGATAAAGAAAAACACTTCATGGACTTGATACAAATGGGGGTAAAGCTACCTAAAGATTTTGACATAGAACAACTAAAGCCCAAGGAAATAGAAGACCCTATGGAAGCAATAAGGGAACAATTCAAGCCATTACATATGGAAATCGATAGTTTGAAACAAAACGGGGCTCCTAAGCCTTTCTCTATTGAAACATTATGTCCTTTTCCATTCGATAAGAGTTTGGTCATGGTGCCTTTTCCCATTAATATTACATTTCCTAAGTATGATAGGTATGAAGGAACATCTGACCCACATGATCATCTTTGGGGGTTTTGTGCATTGAGTCTTGAATTCATGCATGATACAACCTATTTAATGAGACTATTCCCAAGAAGCTTGGGAGGAACGGCCATGGATTGGTTTTCAAAACTACCATCCGACATCAAAACCTTTGAAGAATTAGCTTCTAAATTCATGACTCATTACTCCTATAACATCAAACATGAGGTCACAATGATAATGTTATGTAACACGAAGCAACAAGATGGAGAAGCCTTCCTCACATTCTTGCAAAGATGGAGGACTGCATTTGCTAGATATCCAAGAAGTGTACCAGAAAAAGAAAAAATGGATATCTTTATTAATGGTTTAAGAAGCGAATTAAATTATAGACTAAGGATGCAATGTCCTAAAACCTTCCAAGATTTGATTGATAATGGAATTACAATGGAAGAAGTGTTGATTAAGAGTGGAGATCTGAAATTGTACAAGGAAAATAAGAACAACTCTAACTCCAACAACAACAATACCAACAATAACAACAATCAAAATAAAGGTTGGTACAATAACAATAGCCGTTATGCTGCAAAAAATAACAACAAAGGCATTGTTAATGATGGTGTAGTGGAATCCAGCAACTTGAAGGTGATTCCATTTTCCCTTACAAAGACACCAAATCAAGTGAATAATACTAATCAAGCATATAATGCACCTTCCAACAATAACAACAATGCCAACAAGAATAATCAAGGAAACAAGGATCAAAATAGAAAGTATGATAAGTATTTGAAGCCCACTCCTTCAAGACACTTTACACCCTTGGGAGAATCACTTGAAACTGCATTAAGGGCTCTCATGGCTAACAATGTTATTACATTACCTGCTATTAAACCTTATGAACCAGACCATAAGCCTGGCTGGTGGGATGCTAAGAATCATTGTGAATACCATAGGATTCAGGGACACACTACAAATGAATGTCTACAATTAAAGAATGTGGTGCAAGAATTGATAGATAATAACATAATCACCGTTGATGGACCCCAAAATAATGAAGATCATACAGCCTTCAAACAACCTTTTTACAAACATGATAAAGGTGAGTCGTCAAATGGCAAGAAACAAAGTGCCAATAATCTCAATTTGGCACCATCATATGATCATATTGTTAATGCTATAATAATTAATGAACAATCTCACAAGGAAGCAACAAATGTCATTACAAGAGGGTAGAATTCTAGAATGACTTTACAAGGGATAGTCCCTCAAAACACCAATATCCCACAATCCAACATTGTGGTCAAACAACCTCCTACGGCAGCAAGGCCTTATAGTTTGGTGGATCAATCGCAACGTACTCCAGCACAAATCTCAATCTTAGAGTTATTGAAGTTGTCACCGAATCATAAAGAGATTTTAGAAAAAGCTTTAGAAGAGACACATGTTTCTACTACCTTAGGGGAATAAAAGTTTCAAAATATGGTAGGACATCTCATGGCTCCTCATTGTCTTTCATTTTCTAATCAAGATGACATGTCTATAACTCATCCTCAAAATTTTCCATTACATATAGAGGTTTTGATTGAAAGGCATAGAGTCAAAAGAGCCCTTATTGATGGAGGGGCTGGTCTTAACATATGCACATTAAGTCTTGTAAAATCCTTAGGTTTATCTGAGTCTTGCATTGACCCTACAAAGAAAATCACCATAAAAGCTTACGATGAAGCTGAAAGAGCTTCTAAAGGCATGATTGTATTGCCTATCCAAGTGGGACCAGTCAAGAAGGAAACCAAGTGTCAAGTGTTGGACATGAAATTAACCTATAAAATCTTATTGGGAAGACCATGGATTCATGAGATGCAAGCCGTCCCATCCACATACCACCAATGCATCAAGTTCCCATACATGGGTGAAGAAATCACGGTTGGAGGAGACTCAAATCCATTCCAATATTGTAATGCACTCAAACCCTTGCATGAATTATACATTCCACATAATCATGAAGGAGTTATTCCAAGAATCACCAATGAAGATACACAAAATCCTCTTCAAGCTAGCTCAACTACATCAACTAAGGGTAAGGAAAAAGTGAGCTACGAGGGTCCAAACATAATGGAAAGTCCATATTTAGCACCTAAATTGGAGACAGTGATCTACAAACCTACTAAAGAGGAAAAGGAACAAGCTAAAGAAGATCATTACCAACACATGAGTGAGATGATGAACAAATTTGACAAACAATGCAAGATTAGTTCAAAAGGAGTAGGAGAATATTCAGTTTCTCTATTTGACATGCCCATGTCTCGCAAATCACATGGTAAACCCTCAAAAGAACATCTTCCACATAAGTATAACTCTTATTTTGTGAGGGAAGATAGCAAAGCAACATGGGATAAGGAAGAAGATGAAGTCCTTCAATGGCTTTATCATGATGAGGATGATACCTTAGACACTCCCATGGAAAGAATTCAGCATGTCAATATACAAACCGAACAATATGGGAAAGGATTTGATATTATACAAAAGATGGGATACAAAGGAAGAGGACCCCTAGGTCAAAGAAATAGAGGGTTATTAGAACCTATTGAACCTATTTGGAGGGCAAGTCATGAAAAATCTGGAGTAGGTTTCCAATACAAAGGAGAAAGTTCAAGTCCAATGCATGATTTTCATCCTCAAATAAATGCATTAGAATCCGAAGGAGATAGTGATGACTCTCGGGATTATGAATGGGATACTTTATCAGAGGATTCATGTCAAGATAAAGAAGTCATTGTTATACATACTTATGCAAAAATCCAAAAACAAGAAGCTCCAATTAATGAAGAACCTCCTATTCAAACGCCTAATATAGAACAAGCATCTAATAGTGGAGCATGGATAGAAACATTTTGGACACCTTCAAAGGAGGGAAATTCAAACATTAGTTTTAACCCACTTGTGGCTTTTCCCACATTGTTTCCCGTAGAGGTTGACGAGGATTCGAGTGAAGGGGACTTTGACCCTGCTTCCATGGATCATCTTGAGGAAGCACACATCATAGATCTAAACGATACAATGTATGAACCCTCAAATGAAGTCATGTCCATAAATCCTATTGATGATACCTTACCCAATAATTCCTTAATTTTGATGCACCCAGACCTCATTGATTGGGATCAAACCGAACCACATGACTTACTTTACTTCCCAAATGACCAAGCAACAAACCAATACCTCAATGCGGTTGAACCCTCTTTCACCAAAGAACTCAATATGGACATAATGACAATAGCAAGGGTCCAATCTCTTAGTCAAAAAAAGAAAAAAAATAAAAAAAATAAAAAAATGAGAAGTTCTATTGGTGAAAAACCAATTGTGGCACCATTAGAACCAAAAACAATGAAAATAAAAGATGTTTCTTTTGGTGAAAACCCAACTGTGGCACCATTAGAAGAGAGATTGGATACTTTGCCTGAACATGAAGAAGAAAGGTCATCTATTCTTATAGAACCAACAGAAAAAGTTAACATTGGTACGAAAGTAGATCCAAAGGTCATACACTTGGCTACATCACTTACATCCCTTGAAAGAGAGGACTTTGTCAAATTCTTCCAAGAACAAGAAGTGAATTTTGCATGGTCATATGCCGACATGCCCAGACTGGATCTTGATTTCATAATGCATCATCTGAATGTTAGACCCGGAGTTAAACCTGTGAAGCAAAAACTAAGGAAAATGCACCCACATGTGGCTCTCCTAGTCAAGGCAGAATTGGAAAAATTGTTAAAGGTGGGGTTCATAAGAACAATAGAATACACTGATTGGATCTCTAACATTGTGCCAGTTACTAAGCATGATAAATCTATCCATGTGTGTACGGATTTCAGAGATTTAAATCTTGCATGTCCCAAAGATGACTTCCCATTGCCAAGCATTGATACCATAGTGGATCTGACAGCAGGTCACGCAATGTACTCATTAATGGATGGATTTAGTGGCTACAATCAAATAAAGATTTCTCCCGAAGACCAAGAAAAGATATCATTTACTTGCCCTTGGGGTACTTTTTATTGGAATGTCATGCCCTTCGGTCTTAAAAATGTTGGACCTACATATCAAAGGGCCATGAAAACTATTTTCCACGACATGATGCACACTTTCTTAGAAGATTATGTGGATGACATTCTAGCAAAGTCCCACAATAGAGAAGAACATTTACAAATCCTAAGAAAAATATTCATTCGGTTAGAACAATTCAAAGTTAGATTAAACCCAAAGAAGTGTGCCTTTGGTGTCCAATCCAGCAAGTTATTGGGTTATATAGTGTCAGCAAAAGGAATTGAAGTTGATCCTGAAAAAGTACAAGCCATTCTAGAGATGGAGATTCCAAGAAACATTAGCCAAATGAGATCACTACAAGGAAAGATTCAATCAATAAGGAGATTTATATCTCAATTAGCAGAAAAGTGTCACTCCTTCACCAGATTGCTACACAAGGACACTACATTTATGTGGGATGAATAATGTGATAAGGCCTTCACTATTTTGAAGACTTATTTGATAAACCCACCTATTCTTATGTCACCTATCAAGGGCAAAGAATTGTTGTTATACATATCAGCCACAGAAAGGTCTCTAGGCATATTGTTGGCACAAGAAGATGAGCAAGGAAAAGAAAGGGCACTCTACTATCTTAGTAGAACCTTAATAAAATATGAACTAAATTATTCATTCATGGAAAGAGCATGTCTAGCAGTGGTCTTTGCATCTCAAAAACTAAGACATTATATGTTGATGCATAAGATCAAATTAATTGCCAAGATTGATCCTCTCAAATACTTGCTAAGTAAAACTGCCTTAACAGGTAGAATAGCAAAATGGGTCATGATCCTAAGTGAATTCGACATTGAATATGTTGATAGAAGAGAAATTAAAGGATAAGTGATAGAAGAGAAATTAAAGGATAAGTGATAGAAGATCACTTAGCAGATAACCCAATGGAGTCTACACAAACCATTCAAATTGAATTTCCAGATGCAGCAATTGTCAACATAGAAGCAAAGACATGGAAATTATATTTTGATGGATCTTATACACAAGGAGGTTCTGGAGAAGGTATATTATTGTTTACCCCTCAAGGGTACACCATTCCAAAGTCCTATAAACTCTTATTTCCGTGCACCAATAACATAGCGGAATATGAGGCATTAGTCATTGGCATCAAAATGGCTTTGGAATGGAATATTGCAGAATTACAAGTGTATGGGGATTCCCAACTCATAATCAATCAGGTTAATAATGAATACAATACCAAAGATATAAAATTGATGAAATATAAAACCTTGATTGATGGATGGAAGAAGTACTTTGCTTTAATCACATTTGAATAGATTCCAAGAGAAAAGAATAGAGCACTAGATGCCATGGCTACCTTGGCTTCATTATTACAAAAACTAGATCAAAATGAGAAGTATGAGTTCTTGGTGGAAGAGTTGGTAAAACTGGCATTCAACCTTCTTGATACCTAAATTGTTGCTCTTTTACATGGACATGACTCTCCTTGGTATGGACCCATCTATACTTACCTTAAAGACCAAGTACTCCCCGTAGACCAAACTCGTGCCTAAAAATGTAACTTCATATGCCAAGCCACCTGTTACCTAATCCTTTCAGACACATTGTATCGTAAGGGTCTTGATGGGATGTTACTTAGATGTTTAGAGGAAGAAGAGTCTAAGTTAGCTTTACGCAAGGTCCACGAAGGCATTTGTGGGTCACACTCAAGCGGTCTTAATCTAGCTAAGAAAATCCTTTGTTTAGGGTACTTTTGGACAACATTAGAAAAGGATGCTTGTCAATTTGTGAAGACATGCAGCAAATGTCAATATCACGGTAACATGATACATGCACCGGCTCAAGAATTACACCCATTCATTACACCATGGCCTTTTTATCAATGGGGTTTTGACTTGATTGGAATCATACATCCTCCATCTTCAAATGGACACAAGTATATCATCACAGCAACAGAATACTTCACCAAATGGGTGGAAGCAGTTCCATTAACAACAGCAACCGACAAACAAATTTCAATGTTCATATTGAACCCCATAATTTGCCGCTATGGTATCCCACATGCCATTATCACAGATAATGGGAAACAATTCAAAAATTAGGATATTGATGAACTTTGCATGACATTCCACATTACACATCATTCGTCATCCATTTATTATCCACAAGCCAATGGACAAGCTGAAGCAATGAACAAAGATATCCTCAAAATATTAAAAAGATCAGTTAACAAATCAGGAAGAGATTGGCACGTGCAAATAAATCCCACACTATGGGCTTACAGAACTAGTAACAGAACACCTACAGGAGCCACCCCATTCTCTTTATTTTATGGAACCGAAGTAGTTCTACCATTAGATGTTGAAATCCCATCTCTACGGGTTTCATTAAGAGGATTGATCACTGATGAGGATTATAGGATTGCCAGACTGCAACAATTGGAATTGTTAGAGGAACACCAGACTCAATTTTATGAGCATTTAAGAGTTTATCAAAATAGGATTTCACGCAATTACAACAAACACATCAAACCAAGAACTTTTCAAGTAGGAGACTTGGTATTAAGAGAAAATCCCAAAAATCAAGCTGAACGGGAAAAGAAAGGAAAGTGGTAAGCTAATTGGATAGGCCCATTTGTGATAGTGTCATCCTTTGGAACTGGAACATATAAGTTATCAGATTGTAATGGTGAAGAGTTACAAGAACCCATAAATAGCATTCATTTGAAGAGGTTCTACACCTAAAGCAGATGAAAGAGTATAAAGAGTATCAGATGAGAGAGCATCATAATTATTGTACATAGTTGAAAAGAAATCTTGAAAATACAAAAACATTTGAAAATGGAAAATCTAAAAACATTAGAAAGGAAGAAAGATAATAAACAGTGGAAAATTGAGCATGAAGAAAGCAAAAACATTTGAAAAACTATCTCTTGGTGAAAACCTAGCAATAGGCGCCAAGGTGATAAGGAAAAATACAAAAAAAATGAAAAAGAAAAAAGGTGCCTTGGTGAAAACCTAGCAATAGGCACCTTGGTAGTAAAAAAAAAAAAAATAGAAAAAAAAGCACCCAAAGGTGAAAACTTGGCAACAAGCACTTTTGGTGTCCTTAAGTCATTTCTTTCCTCGTCACATGTGTACATAATGCATCTCATCATCACATTTGTCCAAACCTTCATTGCATCCGTCATTTGTACATAGTCATAATAACATTTTTAGCATCATCCTTTGCATTGCCCAAAGTTGTCAAAATTGGTACATCAAACACTTGGGGGCAGCATAAAACAGATCGGAAAGTGGGTACCTCAAAAAGGATTCAAACGAGCAACATTCAGTCACAAGCAGAAAGGGATCAACATTTTCAGAAGAGAGATCAGATTTTTGTAAACTTTTGATTGATATCATTGTTTATTAACCAAGAAGTTGACTACCACAACAAATCCTTGAGCCAAATTGACTTATTATTCAGGATTAAAAATCAAACATCATTCCATGATCAAAACACTTGGAAATATTCTTTGAAGATCAGAAAATAATGCAAAACACCTAGATAGATTCTTTTGAAAAGTTGGTTAAAAATCTGTTTACTTACATTAATTCAATTTGTATCAAGTCTTTTTAGCTAATCAATGATGTTTCGATTAGATTGGTAATGATGGAGACATGATATTTTTCTTGACTATGAAGTGAATGTTTGGAGGAAGATTCATTGCCTTATGAGAATTCATCTAAAGACATGGTCATCAAAGAACCATCGAGGATTATCTTATAAAACAATGAGTTAACTTTTGTTTGTTTACGCAACCGGATACCTTGGATATTTAGATTCTTCATATCTAAATGCCAAAATCCACTTGCAACATAGAATCTGACAAAATCGGTATTCATACTCTCATGATTGTTTGTAATCAGTGATAGTCATATCGACGAGACCGATGGGAAAGCAAAACGGAGGTTACCATATGAGCAATAAAAAGCGATATTCATATCATCATGTCAGTGGGCAGTGGTGATTGTATTGACTTTCCGGTCCCAAGTGCTCAATGATGAAAATATATCCTCAAGGCATTTCTTTGCTAAAAACTAGTGACACTTAGTTGCATTCATAGAAAAGATAATTGCATTCATCGAAAGGTTAACAATGCATTCTCATGTTAGAATAATTGCACATGCATTTTTTTCCCAAGGGCTTCATTTCACATCAAAAAGGGGGTACATAACATCATCAACAAGGACAACATCACCTCAATATCATCTTTCTACAATAAAAACATGAGATTATACTTTTTGCATTCATTCCATATCATTAATCATTACATAGATATACCATCAAGGAAAAGAAGGAAATAATCATTTACATGTGCATACATCTAGACAGCGATACAGATTGCATACATGAGCAAATAACAAAAACAAAAAATTGCACCCATACATGAAGAAAGAAATGCATCCATCTATCTATATCATACATAAGATACATTGCATCCATAGACACATCCATCCAAAACAAATGCATTAGATAAACACATATAGCAGCATCTAAAGGTAATCGCATATATCATCAAGTAAAAAATAGGAAAGATCATAAATGTCCTCATATCACACGTTTACTCAAAACACAATGCATCAAGTATAACAATGATATCATAAATCAATTCTATAATCGCCCATCAATAGGGGCATCAATGTTGAACAAGTATCAAAGTACAACTGGAAGGGTAACACCAAGCTCACAAGAATATGGTACAACATCAAGTATCTCAACATCAATACACAACTGATCAACAAGAGTACTCATAGCTCAACTCTCATCACCACTGGGAGGAGGTTGTGGAGGAGGCAGTGATGGAGGCTGCTGAGGTGGCTAAAGAGGCATCTGACCAACCATAGCAAAAAGGAGAGGAACTAATGGAGCCAGACCTGACACTAACTGCTGAATCATAGAAGACATCTGTGATACCTCTGTCCGTAATGCTCCCACATTTGCTTGTAGCTAGATAGTACTAGAACTCTCACCAACCTCATAGGTACTCTGAGGATCACCTGTATCTATAGGAGCCTTCCCCTGATCATGGGAAAAAGCTGCTAGCATCTTCTGTGCACCTGTATCCTGACCATCCACGGTAGCCTGTGGTAATCCTGCTCCCGTATCCTATCCTGACACTGAATCCTGCCTAGCAGCCCTCACATGGTCCTGACGATCTACCCTCTATCTCTGTGCTACTGTAGGATGAGAAGGAGGAGGAGGTGGTGCCTGTATCTGTATATCTCTCACTCATCCTCTGAGTCTAACCACCACCCTACCTTGTGGTCTACCTCCGCGTCTCCTCCCACCACCAACACCATCGCCATCATCATCTCTCCTAGGCACTAGCTCTGCAGGGTCTATAAATCGAGGCATAGGATGCTCCATCAACCAATCCAGATACTCCTGAGTAACCCCGGCATCTCTAATATGTAATCTCATATCCCAGTCCATAAAACCAAGCCGCGATATCTACTCAATAGCATCATCATATGAAGGCATGTGTCCCCAAGTAGCCCTCTCTGCACTAGAACGAGCATAAACTGCAAATCCTTGAGGCATAGGCTGAATCCACCCAAACTGTCGTAGCACTCTACCTGCCAAAAATCTCTCAAGGATAGAATCGATCCTGCCGATCATCCATCAAGGAGCAAACATGTACGGTAACTCCAAGCCATCCTCTCTCCAATCCTCAACATTGACATATGGTCTCCAATAGACCTCATCCATATCATCAATCTGACGTTGCCAATACTCCAAATTTCCCAAGTGATGCTATGTCACCATCCCAGTGTACTACCATGCAAAAGGATACCCTAAAGGTCGGTCTCACTCTGATATCAAACGACTAACTGGTAAGTGCTCCCATATCCAAAGCTATAAAATATGAATCCCGGTAGATAAAGTAGCTACTCTCCTATAAACCACCTCATGCAGATCATGGTATAGCTATGCAAGCACACAAGATCCCCAATCAAATCATCGAGGTTGATGCAGCAAGTCCTCGATAATCCTAGCCCAACCCACTAAAAACCCGTGACCCCGATGATCAGGTAGTAACATGCCACCAATGATAGCACCTAACATCACTGGTAAAATAGGAAATGAAGCAAACTGAGGCCATAAGATGCAATCATCACCAATAGAAGGATCTCCGAATACTCACCGACAATAGGTCCCATCATACACTGCATCATAATATGCTATTTCCCCATGTGTCGGGATCCACAGTAACCTATACACATCCTCAGGAGTAATAGTCATCTCTCCCTGTGGCAGCCAAAAAGTGTTTGTCTCAGAGTGCCAATGCTCTGCGACAGCGGTAATCAAACCTCAGTTCATCTAGAACCGAGGAAGCTCTAATACACATAACAAACCACAACACCTAATCACTCACCTCTCAGCATCAGTCAATTGATCTCTAAGCTCCATCACCCAATGTGGTACAATCTGGAGGTACAGAACAGGGACATCCTCCTGTTTAAATCAAAATAATGGAATCACATGAGTAACCTAATGTCAGGAAATCAAACAATCAATCACAGTCATCAATTTAAATATACTTATCAGACCTATCAATCCTAACTCTAAGCATTGAGGAAGGATGATCCTAGTTTTATGTCTCTAAGCATTTGAGAATAAAATGAATGGACGATTAGACCCATGACCTATCATTCGTGATGAAGATTGATTTACATTATCCTTAGATATCATTGTTACCAATGTCCTAATTCATTGTTGAAATCAAACAAGGGGAACACCCTAACTGAACATTCGATCAAATTCATTGAAGTGATCCATATCAATCAAGTTGACACAATCGAGCAATCAGACGTCATAGAAAAGTCTCAAGCAACGTAAAAAAAATTTTCACTTACGCGACTTTTCTTTCAAGCATAATTTCTTTTACTAGAGGTGACATCTAATTTGTCATACGTGTGATTTTAATCATCCGCGTGATTTCATTTGACAAACGCGATATAAGATGTACCGAAGGTGACATTTTATTATCTAGGGTTTTTCACGCGACAAACAATTAAAATGTTTAAACCCTAAGCGATATTAAATTTTCAGCACATGATAAAAGATATTCTATAGGCGTAAACAGAGCTACGGAAGGTGATACTAAATTTTCAAGAGGCGACATTTAATTTTTTCAGGCGTAACTACATTGCATGGAGGCGACATTTCTTTTCTCAAACGTAGAATCAAAATTTTAAAACGCATTGAATGAAGTCATAAATGTAATTTTAGAAATACGAGAAAAATTTGAATGACATACCGGAGGAACATCGTTCGCTCTCCGACCAAACCGGCGTGCTCTCTCAAACCGATGCTTGCGATGTGGGACCACCATCGTGTAAAAAGGGCTAAAATCAGAGCTAAAAATCTCAAAAGGGAAAGGTGAAAATGAATAGTAAAATGAGGGGTTTTACCCTATTTAAGGTGAAATTGGCCCTAATAAAGACTTAAAAATGCACTTTGGACCTATTATATGACATCTTCATTAGCTGGGGCATAAATTAAACTTGCTTATTTCTTTAAAACGGTATCAGAAATCAAAACATATTCCAACTAATCAAAATTTATCAAATCAAGGAATCAATATGTTTTATTTCTGAGGGGGCATCAAAGTATCAAATTGGCATCACATCAAAAATATTTATCAGTGGGGCATATCATATCAAGTTATCATATCATATCATATCATATCAAGTTATCATATCATATCAATTTCATATCAAGAGAAAAATCAATATCAAATCTGCTATCATATCAAACCTATCAACATATTAGCAATCAATCAACCCAGGACCTTTATCAATAAACCCAGGGCCTTTATCAATAAATCCGGGACCTTTATCAGTAAACCCAGGACCTATCATCAAACCAGGACCCATATCATATCAGAGGCATCATCATCATCAGGAAGTACATTAATTAGAATGATCAGAGGCATATCAGAACCAGGACCTGAATCAGATCATCATACTAAGGGAATCTTTGAATCGGTGTTCTTCGCACATCAATCCAAAGAGGGGCATTTGTAGACACAAAAAATTGGCAAAAGGCTTAAATCAATCAAAAGGTGCATAAAATCATCAATTTTAGCATGAAAAATCAATAAATGGAACAAAGGCAATTCAAATCAAAGGAAAATTTAATTAAATGATTAAATGAAGCTTGAAAAGGGGAAAAATACTACGAAATTGATTAAATTCAATTAATGACATAGTTGTTGAAAGCAAAAATCAAAATGAACCTCTTACCCTTCATGGCTAAATTTAATTACTTTAATTAATTAATAAATACTAATTTCCCTCAACAAAGCAAATTGGAGACAAAATGGACACAAATCACTCACTTTTGTTGAAATGGTCCAGCCTTTTGAAACCATTTAAATGATTGTCCCTCCTTGTCCCCCCATTTATGGACAAAGCAAAGCCAATTGACCTTACCCAAGCATAACCATGGTTATCTCACTCTACCCCCTACCCTTGGGAAAATCTTATATATTGAAGGCATTTAGAGGCATAATTCATCCACTCCATATCTTTGAATTGTAGCAAAGCTCTGTCAATTTGCATCCACATCACTCACTTATCATTCTCATTGCTAATTAGCTTATATTGCTTTGATCATAGTAGATTGTTCATCAAATAGAGCTAGAATTTGATAGAATAGATCTAAATTTGCATATCATATAGCTTAATTCTCATCTTTAGAGTGTCACTAGTGAAGATCATAGCTGAGAGCCTCATTTACCACTTTATTTTAGAGATCCATGAGATATTTAGATTAATTGTGCATTATTTAGATTAGTTTGCTTTGAATAGTGTAATTGTCTTTTAAATCTTGTTATTTCATGAAGGTGTAAATCACTCACACACACCTGCAAGGGGTGAAGATTCCCCATAGGGGAGGCAGGCATGGGAACATACAATTTGAATCAGAGGTTGGGCGGGAAGTTGTAGAGCGCTATTCACTAACTCCTTAACACAATGTTACTCGCTTCACACCTTTGGATGTTGCTGCCACTTGGTCATCAACATTGTTGGATGAGTTATTGATTTTGATGAATTTTTTTGGTTTTTGTTTTTTTTAAATTTTTTTTGGATGTGGCATCACTCTTATCAACCAAAGAAAATGACTCACTTGAAAATAATAATTATTAAGCACTACACATAATTGAGTGAAAGAAGAGAATTCAAAAAGAAGAATCTTATCTCTAATGTCCTTTTTATAAATTATCAATGAAAATATGTTGCACATCAATATCAGGCATAGGATAAGAAATATGAGCATGCAAATGCTTAAATCTACTAGTGAAATCAATCACTTTTTATTTAAATCCTTGTTTACAATGCATTAAATCAGTCAAAGAAATCTTAGGACTAATGTTGTTTTTGAATTGTTGAATGAAAGCATTAGCAATATTCTGGAAGGAATCAATAGAATAAGGAGGCAAAGAAGAGTACCATTGCAAGAATTTTTCTCGAAAGGTTCTAGTAAAAAACCTTTCTATGAACCTATGGTCATGAGAGAAATGACAACACAAGATTAGAAATGTGTTGATATGTGTCAAAGGATCACCCTTTCCATTATAAGTCTCAAGATGAGGAATCTCCATATATTATGAGATAACAACATAGATGATATCCAAAGATAGAGGACTAGAAATATTACAAGTAGGAATGTTAAACTTGGATTGAGTCATTGAAGTAATTTTTTATTATAAAGAAGACACGGTTTGAACCAAGCTATTAATGGTAGAATTGGTGGAAAGGATGGTAGGAGGAGAGATGTAGGAAATGTTTGGAACATTGTTATAAATTGAAGGTGTTAGTCCATTTTCTGGTTCAATGCAAAATATTTTGAAAATGGCCTCCTCCCTGCAAATGTTTCTTGGTTTGTGCTCCTCCCCTGTGTTCTTCAATGTTTCACCTTGCTCCAGTCCATTTTACATGTGCTGAATTGCAAAATCTAGAAAGTTATTCAAATTCTATGGTCTGCATGTTGATGTTGTCATGGGCATTTTTGGAGATATGGATGTTGAACATGAAGATGTTTCCATGAGGTTATTTGTGCACACATTTTCTGATGGTGCAAGGAAGTGGTTCTTGTCCTTGCCTTCATGTTCAATCTCTTCTTAGGATGTGTTGAGAGCTAAGTTTGTTGAGCATTTTGATAAAGTTGCTGCTCTCAAGAAGGAATTAGCAAGGTTGAAAATGGTGAACTGACAGTTAGCAGAGGATATAAGATTACTAAGACTGGTGGCTCCTGATGATGTTCATGAGGAGGCCAGTGTTTTTGATGTTGATTCTCACTATGTAGAGAGTGTTGATTATGAAGCTGATTCCGAGATCAGTGCATATGAGGATGTTGAAGATGAATCTGAGGATGGCAATATCTCCTTTTTATCTACAGATTTTTCTTCTTGTCAACATGAGAGGGCAATTTTCTTGTCCCGGATTGATGATGTTTTGTGTGAAAGGGAAGATATTGAATATGATGCAGATGATGAGTCCTGCATAGATTGTTTCACACAAGATGATCTAAGGCTAGATGTCTCTATTCTTGTCTTGGATAAGAATGATGTTTGCAATGACAGGGATGTAGTTGATGAAGATGATATTGAGGCTCAAAGTCCACTAAGTAGTGAGGAGATTTCAACACTCTTGGCTGAAGAATTTCAGAGGTATGCCCCTACTTTGGATTTTGATTTGCAGCTCCCCTGTGATATAATCTTTGACACTAATAATGAGGCCAGTGTTTAAAGTGACCATGATGACCCATGTATACAAGGTCCCCCCTCTAGTAGTGACTTTGCAGAAAGAGAAGTAGAAGGACATGACAGTGTGTTTTCCTGTCATCAAGATTACAGTGATGAACAAATGTCTTGTTCAAGCCCTTTTCCTATTTTTGCTATATATGATACTAAGTGTGACAGTATTGAGGACTTAGTCTTCAATAGTTGGGACAGATTTTCTTTTGGACAAAATAATGATGATGCAGTGCTCCCTTGTCACCAAAGTTTTGATGAAGGCCTTCACTTGGTTTATGATCCAATCAGTGAGGATGTCATGGAGGAAACAAGTTGCTTAGTGGCTGAAGTAATGTATGAAGATAAATCAGAGGATTCAAGTCCTTTTCAGCCAGGTAATTCTGATATAAGGCACGATGCTCAGTATGTTTTATTTTCTGATGCATTACAAGGTGAGTTTTTTATTCTTTCTAGTCAGCAGGAAGAAGTAGATGATGTTCCTTACTTCTTGGAATTTGAATATGAATATGATGGTTGTGACTGGAAGAAAATGGGTGGTGATCAGCATAGTTTCATTCTTCAGCCCATGAATATTCACATATGCTTGCAGCAAGGTGGTCATGAAATTTTTAGGTGGCTGGTTGCATATGTGGATGAAAATCAGACCTTTGATTCAGGAGGGTTTCTGATTTTGTTTGGGTGGCCCGGGGCCACTTAGTAAAGTTGTAAATCTTGTAAATATGTTCTTTCCCTTTCCTATTGTGTGCTTTTCCTTCCTGTTCCCTACATTTTTTGAGGTTCCCTATTTTTGTCCAGTTGGTGGTCTGCTTCTCACAGAGTTCTGAATTCTTGCCATGCCTGCAAGAGACATGCATCCCCAACTAGAGCCACTGTTAGTCCATTTTCTGGTTCAATGCAAAATCTTTTGAAAATGGCCTCCTCCCTGCAAATGTTTCTTGGTTTGTGCTCCTGCCCTGTGTTCTTCAATGTTTCACCTTGCTCCAGTCCATTTTGCACATGCTGAATTGCAAAATCTAGAAAGTTATTTAAATTCTATGGTCTGTAGGAGACAAAATTTCAAAATCCACCTCGGTGTCGAAAACCCATAGTGTTTCTATAAATCCACGATGTTTTCGGCCTGTGTGTTGTTTTTGACGTTGTGCTTCCTATTTTGTGTACTTGTCTTCTGGCATCAAAAACTCTATGTGTTTTCAGTCATTTTCTGTGTCGAATACTTTGTGTATTTTCGACCTTGGTCTTAACTACGCAGGTGCGATGGATGGTGGGACCCAGTCCTTCAAAGGTTTCTTGTCGCTGATTCTCTAGATCTCCTGGCAGTTACATCTTCTATTCGGTGACCTGGCGACTGTGTTGTCATGCATTCTCTTTTTTCTAGCAGTTAGGTGCCTAACCTTCAGCGACTCGGTGACTGTTAGTCATGTAATCTTCGAGTGGTTGGTGGTTAGCAGCTAACAACTCACGACCTAGTAGGCGGTTAGTCGCGTGGTCACTGAGTGCTTGGAAGTTAGTTGGTGGGCCCGGTACTTCTCAAAGTGGAGTAACAATGCAGATAAGATCTACGGTTGCCACATGATCCTGAGGAATATTCCTCCCCTTTGCGATCATGCGACCACCATCTGATCTTCCCAAAAGGTAAGGCTTTTCTCGGTGGTGGGTCCTGTGTCTGGTGGCTCAACGGTTTCAATGAATGGCATGGTGACATGTGGCATCGGGTGGGCCTAGGTGGCGTCTAAGGTTTGGCGGAATGGATAAAGACTTGGCGGTGCCGACAAGATTTCATTGTGTTCGCGCATTTGCACAATAAAAAGGGGATTCGCTAGTTCATTTGGCGATTCAGCGAACAATGGTCGTGTGGTCGCTAAGTCTTTTGGCGATGGTGTAAAGTATCTCATGAACTTGAAAAAGTTCTTCGGTCGACAGTTCACCAGATAAGGTGGGGCTGGTGTTTACGGTGACAAGGTGGCAATCTCATGGCTTGTCCCGTGTTCGTATAGCCTAGTTTTTGGCTATGTGATCATGCGACAACTATTATAACATCATGGTTGCGGATTTGTGTGGGTCCACGGTGCCGTGTTGCTGACGTGCCTATTTTTCATTCACCAAGGGATTTGTGAGGTGGCCGAGGGACTTTTCAGCGGGGTTTACCGTGTTAAGGAGACCATGGTCACATGATCGCAAAGGTTAGTTTGGTGCCTTGCGATCATGCGACCAAGCATAATTTGAAGCCCAGATTCCTATGGTGGTTAAGTTGGTGACCATGTGATTGCGTGACTAGGGGCATACAGTTGAGGAACATAAAGCCCACGAAGTGCAAAGTAGCCGTTTGACTTCAAATTTGAATTGTCTGAGGGTTTGCAGTGATAGAAAGGACTAAATTTCAATGCAGAAGTGATTGGAACTGGTAAAAAGTGATTTGTTTGCCGCTCTAGTGTGGTCCATAGTGCTTGATGATCATTTGCAAGGATCTGTACCATGTAAGGAATGATTACAGTCTTGGCTCGAGAAGTGTTTGCAGGTGGTTGATTAGACTAGTTTTAATGGCAATCTCCTAGTCTTATGGCCTGATCTTAATGTCGGTCTGAGATCTTTTCTCTTTGGGCTGCCTAACTTTCATGCCCCTGCAATAAATTTTTGACCATTTCCAATTGGTTTAGCTATTGTAGCCTATGCCTTAGCTGTCTATAGCTTGTTGCAACCTATTATGGGTTTCCAAGGCAGCTGATGGTATAAAGAGTCAAATTTTTGACTGTGTAAGGGTTCTGAATTTTGTCAGTTCCAGTGAAGGGTCCTTTTCCTATAGATTTCTCCTTCTCTTTGCATATAGAGTGTTCCTCTTTCTCTTGCTGGTTCAAAGAATACAATACATATTGTAACAGATTTGTCTTATGTGTGAGGATTAAATATATTCTTACTATTACCAAGCTATCTCCATTTGAATTCTGAGTCCATTAGTCATACATTAATGGTGTTTGATTTGTCTGCTTGTATTGCCTATGTGCTTGCAAGTGGAGTTGTCTTCATAGGGATAACTGGTTCAGGGTTAGTGTTTATGTATGTATGAGCTGAGGTGTCAAAGATATTTCATGCTTGTCTTCCAGTGGATGCTGGTTAATGTATTGTCTGTTTATAGGTCTCTTCTAAAGGGAGGGTTAAAATCTTTTAAGTGGATAATAACATACTTAAATACACAGGTGGGTGCTAAGTTGAGGTTTGGTCATGGTGTGTGATTGATGTAAGCCATCAACACATTGCGTATATTATTTTCTTATTTCATAGTTGTCTTTTGCAATAGGGTATTTGACTCTATGGCCCATTGGATAAGGCACTAGTCTATGAGAGACTTAGGGTATCTCAAGGGTCCTTTCAACCCAACATTAAATCAATTACCTTTCCCTTTCATGTTGGTGGTAGTAGTAGGAGTTTCTTTCTAGTCTTTAGACTCATTCTGTGCAAATAAGGCTATTTGTACATGAATTGGCTTCATTGGGGTACAGGTTACCTGAAGGGGTTTGAAGGCTATTCCACACTAATCTGTCTGTAGGCCTTTGGTTTGTCATGAGGTGTCTTGAATGTGCAGATAAAGCAATACCCACCTGAGTGAATGTGGAGCTCAAAGAAGAAGGAGGATTTCTCTCTATCCTCATCAATTGGTTTGTTTTCCTTGTCAAGCTTGAGTGCCTAACCTGTGTTTTAAGCCCAACCATTTGATTCAAGTTTGGTCCTGCAAGGAAAAGAACCAACAAAATGGTGACTCCGCTGGGGAGAACATAAGGAAAACTTATTAAGGAGGTCTGGTTATGGTTACAAATTTTACAATATCATATCTTTTGACCAAATTGGTTTGGCCCATTCGAGTCACCAACAAAATGGCAACTCTACTAGGGAGAGTCTAGAACAGAGTCTGAAGTAAAACACACTTGTAAGATTTTCTCACCTAGTTGTGAGTGGCGGCTCTGATTTTTCTCTGTTTGATCAGTGTTCCTTCTGATAAACAGTGCATGTTACCCTGGTGAGTTTTGTGTTGGTTGGAAGAGATACACAAATCAATGAAATATTTTCCTCTTCAAGGAGGTGGCGGCTCTACATGACAAAGTTATCTGATGGAGCTTCAAGGTGAGCTCTAGATTTGCCCTGCTTCCAGCCAAAGGTCTTCTGCTGCAAAACTTTTAGGTATTCTCTTATTGAAATGTTTCCCTATCAAGTGTGTAGCACTGTTGTAAAGGGATGAATGTTAGTGGGAAGTTCCTCATGGAGGAATATAGGCCCTTTTATTTTGATGGCATTAAAGGTGCCCCTAATAAGTTCTCTGCTGAGGATGGGAAGTGCTTGCCAAGATTCATGGCTGGTGGATCTATTTCTGCAAGCTAGCATGTTGATGTTGTCATGGGTATTTTTGGAAATATGGATGTTGAACACGAAGATGTTGCCATGCCGTTATTTATGCACATATTTTTTGATGGTGCAAGGAAGTGGTTCTTGTCCTTGCCTTCATGTTCAATCCCTTCTTGGGATGTGTTGAGAGCTAAGTTTGTTGAGCATTTTGATAAAGTTGCTGCTCTTAAGAAGGAATTAGCAAGGTTAAAAATGGTAAACTGGCAGTTAGCAGAGGACATAAGATTGCTAAGACTGGTGGCTACTGATGATGTTCATGAGGAGGCCAGTGTTTCTGATGTTGATTCTCACTATGCAGAGAGTGTTGATTATGAAGCTGATTCCGAGATCAGTGCATATGAGGATGCTGAAGATGAATTTGAGGATGGCAATATCTCTTTTTTATTTGCAGATTATTCTTCTTATCAACATGAGAGGGCAATTTTCTTGTCCCAGATTGATGATGTTTTGTGTGAAAGGGAAGATATTGAATATGATGCAGATGATGATTCCTGCATAGATTGTTTCACACAAGATGATCTAAGGCTAGATGTCTCTGTTCTTGTCTTGGATAAGAATGATGTTTGCAATGACAGGGATGTAGCTGATGAAGATGATATTGAGGCTCAAAGTCCACTAAGTAGTGAGGAGATTTTAGCACTCTTGGCTGAAGAATTTCAGAGGTATGCCCCTGCTTTAGATTTTGATTTGCAGCTCCCCTGTGATATAATCTTTGACACTGATAATGAGGCCAGTGTTCAAAGTGACCATGATGACCCATGTATACAAGGTCCCCCCTCTGGTAGTGACTTTGCAGAAAGAGAGGTAGAAGGACATGACAGTGTATTTTCCTATCATCAAGATTACAGTGATGAACAAATTTCTTGTTCAAGCCCTTTTCCTATTTTTGCTATATATGATACTGAGTGTGACAGTATTGAGGACTTAGTCTTCAATAGTTGGGAAAGATTTTCTTTTGGACAAAATAATGATGATGCAGTGCTCCCTTGTCACCAAAGTTTTGATGAAGGCCTTCACTTGGTTTATGATCCAATCAGTGAGGATGCCGTGGAGGAACCAAGTTGCTTAGTGGCTGAAGTAATGTATGAAGATAAATTAGAGGATTCAAGTCCTTTTCAACCAGGTAATTCTGATATAAGGCAGGATGCTCAGTATGTTTTATTTTCTGATGCATTACAAGGTGATTTTTTTATTCTTTCTAGTCAGCAGGAAGAAGTAGATGATGTTCCCTACTTCTTGGAATTTGAATATGAATATGATGGTTGTGACTGGAAGAAAATGGGTGGTGATCAGCATAGTTTCATTCTTCAGCCCATGAATATTCACATATGCTTGCAGCAAGGTGGTCATGAAATTTTCAGGTGGCTAGTTGCATATGTGGATGAAAATCAGACCTTTGATTCAGGAGGGTTTCTAATTTTCTTTGGGTGGCCCGGGGCCACTTAGTAAAGTTGTAAATCTTGTAAATATGTTCTTTCCCTTTCTTGTTGTGTGCTTTTCCTTCCTGTTCCCTACATTTTTTGAGGTTCCCTATTTTTATCTAGTAGGTGGTCTGCTTCTCCCAGAGTTTTGAATTCTTGCCATGCCTACAAGAGACATGCATCCCCAACTAGAGCCATTATTAGTCCATTTTCTGGTTCAATGCAAAATCTTTTGAAAATGGCCTCCTCCCTGCAAATGTTTCTTGGTTTGTGCTCTTGCCCTATGTTCTTCAATGTTTCACCTTGCTCTAGTCCATTTTGCACATGCTGAATTGCAAAATCTAGAAAGTTATTCAAATTCTATGGTCTGCAGGAGACAAAATTTCAAAATCCACCTCGGTGTCAAAAACCCACAGTGTTTCTATAAATCCACGATGTTTTCAGCTTGTGTGTTGTTTTCAACCTTGTGCTTCCTATTTTGTGCACTTATCTTCTGGTGTCGAAAACTCTGTGTGTTTTTGGTCATTTTCTGTGTCGAATACTTTGTGTGTTTTTGACCTTGGTCTTAACTGCGCAGGTGCGATGGATGGTGGGGCCCAGTCCTTCAAAGGTTTCTTGTTGTTGATTCTCTAGATCTCCTGGCAGTTACATCTATTCAGTGACCTGGTGACTGTGTTGTCATGCATTCTCTTATTTTTGGCAGTTAGGTGCCTAACCTTCAGCGACTCGACGACTGTTAGTCATGTAATCTCTGAGTGGTTGGCAGTTAGCAGCTAACAACTCACGACCTGGTGGGCAGTTAGTCACATGGTCGCTGAGTGCTTGGTAGTTAGTTGGTGGGCTCGGTACTTCTCAAAGTGGAGTAACAATGCAGATAAGATCTATGGTTGCCGCATGATCCTGAGGAATATTCCTCCCCTTTGTGATCATGCAACCACCATCTGATCTTCCCAAAAGGTAAGGCTTTTCTTGGCGGTGGGTCTTGTGTTTGGTGGTTTGGTGGTTTCAACGAATGGCATGGTGACATGTGGCATTAGGTAGGCCCAAGTGGGGTTTGAGGTTTGGCAGAATGGATAAAGACCCAACGGTGCCGACAGGATTTCATTGTGTTCATGCATTCGCACAATAAAAAGGTGATTCGCTAGTTCATTTGGTGATTCAGCGAACAATGGTCATGTGGTTGCTAAGTCTTTTGGCGATGGTGTAAAGTATCTCGCAAACTGGTGAAAGTTCTTCGGTCACCAGTTCGCCAGATAAGGTGGGGCCGGTGTTTGCGGTGATAAGGTGGCAATCTCATGGCTTGTTGCATGTTTGCATAGCCTAGTTTTTGGCTATGTGATCATGCGACAACTATTATAACATCATAGTTGCGGAGTTTTGTGGGTCCACGGTGTCGTGTTGCTGACGTGCCTATTTTTCATTCACCGAGGGATTTGTGAGGTGGCCGAGGGACTTTTTAGCGCAGTTTACCGTGTTAAGGAGACCGCGGTCGCATGATTGCAAAGGTTAGTTTGGTGCCTTGCGATCATGCGACCAAGCATAATTTGAAGCCCAGATTCCTATGGTGATTAAGTTGGTGACCATGCGATTGCGTGACTAGGGGCATACAGTTGAGGAACATAAAGCCCGTGAAGTGCAAAGCCGTTTGACTTCAAATTTGAATTGTCTGAGGGTTTCCAGCGATAGAAAGGATTGACTTTCAATGCAAAAGTGATTGGAACTGGTAAAAAGTGATTTGTTTGCCACTCCAGTGTGGTCCATGGTGCTTGATGATCATTTGCAAGGATTTGTACCATGTAAGGAATGATTACAGTCTTGGCTCGAGAAGTGTTTGCAGGTGGTTGATTAGACTAGTTTTTATGGCAATCTCCTGGTCTTATGGCCTGATCTCAATGTCAGTCTAAGATCTTTTCTCTTTGGGCTGCCTAACTTTCATGCCCCTGCAATAAATTTTTGACCGTTTCCAATTGGTTTAGCTGTTGTAGCCTATGCCTTAGCTGTCTGTAGCTTGTTGCAACCTATTATGGGTTTCCAAGGTAGCTGATGGTATAAAGAGTTGAATTTTTGACTGTGTAAGTGTTTTGAATTTTGTCAGTTCCAGTGAAGGGTCCTTTTCCTGTAGATTTCTCCTTCTCTCTACATATAGAGTGTTCCTCTTTCTCTTGCTGGTTCAGAGAATACAATACATATTGTAATAGATTTGTCTTATGTGTGAGGATTTAATATATTCTTACTGTTACCAAGCTATCTCCATTTGAATTCTGAGTCCATTAGTCATACATTAAGGGTGTTTGATTTATTTGCTTGTATTGCCTATGTGCTTGCAAGTGGAGTTGTCTTTGTAGGGATAACTGGTTCAGTGTTAGTGTTTATCTATGTATGAGCTGAGGTGTCAAAGATATTTCATGCTTGTCTTCCAATGGATGCTGGTTAATGTATTGTTTGTTTATAGGTCTCTTCTAAAGGGAGGGTTAAAATCCTTTGAGAGGATAATAACATACTTAAATACACAGGTGGGTGCTAAGTTGAGGTTTGGTCATGGTGTGTGATTGATGTAAGCCATCAACACATTGGGTATATTGTTTTCTTGTTTCATAGCTATCTTTTGCAATAGGGTATTTGACTCTATGGCCCATTAGATAAGGCACTGGTCTATGAGAGACTTAGGGTATCTCAGGGGTCCTTTCAATGCAACATTAAATCAATTACCTTTCCCTTTCATGTTGGTGGTAGTAGTAGGAGTTTCTCTCTAGTCTTTAGACTCATTCTGTGCAAATAGGGTTGTTTGTACATGAATTGGCTTCATTGGGGTATAGGTTACCTGAAGGGGTTTGAAGGCTATTCCACACTAATCTATCTACAGGCCTTTGGTTTGTCATGAGGTGTCTTGAATGTGCAGATAAGGCAATACCCGCCTGAGTGAATGTGGAGCTCAAAGAAGAAGGAGGATTTCTCTCTATCCTCATCAATTGGTTTGTTTTCCTTGTCAAGCTTGAGTTCCTAACCTATGTTTTAAGCCCAACCATTTGATTCAAGTTTGTTTCTGCAAGGAAAAGAACCAACAGAAGGAATGATTTAATATGAAAAGGGGAAACTATGGTAAGTGGGAATTGATGAAGGTGATGAAGCACAAGGCACACTTGAAAGAATAGAAGGAGCACATTTGTTTTTTGTTAAAATTAGGTTTGGTTTATCATCAATCAATATCGGGCCCTTTTCTTCTTGAGGAGGAAGAATGGAATGAACCACACTAGGTTGAGAGATCACATCAAGAGAATGTGTATAAGATATAAGAGGTGGAACAAAAGCATATATAGGAGTTGTAGGAAGAAGTCCACATCCAGGGAAAGGAGATGGAACATCCTTGTGTTTACTAAGCTCACAAATATTTTGGATCTTGTAGGCCTCATATGAGTGAAAATATTATCAGGACAAGTTTGGGTTGGTTGAGGCATGAAAGGCCAAAAGAAATCAAGGTCAACCTAGTCTCTAGGTACTGAAGGTTGATAGAGACTGTGATTAAAAATCACAATTTCTCCATTATGAGGGAATTTAAGATATTTATGAATAGGAGAAGCTAGGAATTTCATGGTGGTAAGATAATGAAGACCAAGTTTGAATTGAAATTATTTATAAGTTGGGATCAAAATGAAGGTGCCATATAAAGTTTTACTACCAAATTCAATAGGAAATAAAATACAACCATGAGAAGGTTAAAGGAAATAATTGCAAGTTTTTATCATAAAATAGTATTTATCATAAGAATAATATTGCAATTGTCTACTAAAGATATGGTATTAAGTTATCACATTCACTATGCAAGAAGGACCAATAAGTAGGTTTAAATTTCTCTCAGTCATTGGAAAGTTTTTGGACTTGCATAGGAGGAACTCTTAAAGTCTTATCTTCATCATGCGAAGAATGGGATGACTTATTTTCCATGATAGGATTGATTTCACTAATATGCATGTTAGTCTCATCAAGATTCCTAAAAGAGAGAAGACTTGGGATCAAATGAAACCATAAGTCTAAGGCTTCTTCTAACCAGAACACTATAAGTTGGACTCAAAGTGATAACACACATGCACAAAGGAATGAGAGGAAAGAGAAATATAATGCAATATTGAAAGAAATATGCAATCTAAAAAAAGAGAGTCTTTTATGGAAAGAAAATTTAACTATCAAACGTAAAGATATAATCAAAATCATAAAAAAGTAGATCTAGACACCAAATTAGATTTATAACTTGAAATAAATAAAAAGAGGATATAACTACGAAATCAAAGGTGTGTAAGGGGAGAAAGGTGCACCAAAATCTATAGTAGAAACTGGTGAGAAATTCCAAAGTGTATATCACTCACCAAGATCTTGGACTATACATTAGAATACAAACCCACCCTTAAGAAAAATATGGTTAGCACAACTAAAAGGAGAAAGGGTGCTAATATAAGATCTATGGAAACTAGGGATTTTGTATTCTCAAGGGAATGAAATATGATATGTTAAAGTGTAAAAGATAGATCTGATTTGATAAAGTAAGTACACAAAAAAACAAGGGTGAATATGTGTACCTAGAAACAAGATAGAGAAGATAGGACTCTTTGAATCTAAATTTGACTATCACTAGAATCTCAGATCCTAATGTAACTTTAGATCTGGAAGACAGAGTCCTGTAACTATCTGTACTAAAATTTTTACTGGAAATAGTAGGAACAGGTTTACTTTTAGGGAACAAGTCAACTTTTTTGGGACTAGTAAACTTGTTCTTGGCAAAAACCTATGAAACTTTGCCAGATTCTACAGTTGCACCTGTACTTCTTAGATTCATAATCATATCTCTGTAACCTATTCTTGGACACATAAAAACTAGGACAAAGTTTATGAAAAGGGGTTTTCCTTAGTCAAACCCCTTTTTAGGAATTAATCTTGAAATTAAATTGAAATTGCATAAAGGAAAGTAATATAAAAAGGTAAATTACTTATTCACCTTGTATGAAACCCTCATGAAAAAAAAAAATCTCTCAAATTCATGAAGATTCTTGAATGTGGTTTGAAACCAAAGAGATGTAGAATCAAGAATGCATTATAAAATGCATGGATCTATGATTACCACTCCTAGATCTTGAATTTATGTATGCTTTATGACCACATAAAGAAGAAGGAGAGAAAGAAAAAGATGAATGTGTGGATCTTCTTTCTTGATTGAGAATTCCTCTACTTGGCCATTGTGGGAGAGAAACTTGCATCAATTGGAGAATATTGCCTTTGCTTGGATGGATTGTGGAGAAACAGAGACTTGGAGACCTTAACTTGGATGCTTTCCTTCAAATCTTGAATCTAAATCCTCAATTACAGAGCTTGATTTCTTGAATGCTTGAATACTTGTACTTGAATGAGATATTGCTTACACATGGATGAAGAACACCAAATGAGGGGAGAGGATGTCCCTTTATACTAAATCCCCTCCATTTGACATTTAGATTTGATCCAGGCTAACCAAAAATCCAAATCTTGGAGGAAAACCCTACCATTGTGCTGCATTCAAAATTTGGGCCTAAAACTAAAGGGACAAGTCGGCTAGTCAACTTGTCTTCAGGGACAAGTTGGCTAGTCAACATGTCTTAGGAAAAATGAGCTCAAATTTCATGGAGATGTCAAGGAATGTGAAAATAAGTGGGGGGAGAAAATGAAGGTTGTTATGATCAAGTATAATGGACATTCAGGCCTCAAAATCACCAAAATAGGGTCTAATAGGTCCTAGAGCCACCAATATGGATGCTAACTTTTTAGGATGATACATATACAAAGAAAAATTTTGTGCTTGTCTTTGTGCGATATTGTGTTTTCCATAGGAGAGCATTGATAGAGAATACACATTTGATATGCAAGATATATTTTGGAGATACATTAGCATAATATTTTCATGCATAATTATGAGTTTTATAAATTAGTAGATTAGTATAAACATCCTCTTATTCATAGTTATAACATTATGGTAAATTGACATCAATTATTGGTCTAATGTATTACTAGTGTTAGCAATAGTTTGTTCATTCTTGGTTAAAATGGTATTTGACAATTGACCGTGTATGTCAATTGATAGTACAATTATGTATTTGTTGGTGAAACATAAGATTGCATCCAACATTGCGGAATCTTGAAAAATAAATTGTTTGGTACCAAGTGTGTTAACTTTCCAATTATAATTATGGCTATCACTAACTCTAGTCTTTCATGCATGTCTTCCTATCCAAAATACATGCCAACGATCAATTGGTGCACCCTAAAAATTGTGGTGGATAAATGTATTCAAACCTTGTCACAATTTTTAGTCACTTTTGTACTTGTAAAATACATTTAATTTTCATATGCTACAAATTAGATAATTGGCATGTGTTTACTATGTTGATTCAGACTGCATTGGTTGCATGGGGTAGTCATTTTATAGATAATTTATGGGATTTGAAAAAAAACATGAATTCTATGTGGTGCCACATGCATTCAGTATTCATTGTAACCTTCATATAATAGAAGTTGTACATACAAGTTTTTCAATTGTAAGGATGCTTCAAAAATCCTTAGGAACATCCACAAATTATAGGTAATCATTACTATCGTGGTTTGATTCACAAATTTTACAGTATCTAAAATTTGTATATCGAGTTGCATGTACTTATTTTATATCTCTTTCATTACTTTGATAGCACATTTCATGTCTATGGATATGATAATATATGTTCTCCCGTGTCTTTTGATTGACCCCACTAGCCATTTCCAAGATAGTGAACATTTCCCAAAGTAGAATGGTGTTGTTAAGGATACATGTTACTCCTTAATCTCCTTTCTCTATATAGCATGATATTTACTACTAGAATAACCATGTTCCTTTTCCATGGTTTTAGATAATTAAGGTATTCTTGGTTGACAAATTGTATTAGAACACACAATTTTGTACATTCCAAAAATAACATATATATTTTTGAACTAGTTATTGATGTCACATATGTTGCATCTATGCCAAGATTAATTTTGTATACTTCCCAAGGAAAGAATGGAAATAAAAACATTTTTTCCATGCCTACTATTTATAATACACCTTTTATCTACCCCTCTATTTAATTCTCTTTCTTCCCTTCGTGTTTTATAATGCAGTTTTATCCCTAGTGCACATTTTTCATAAACTCCAATAGATTGCGATCCCAAGCTAGGTAATCAACTCCTTTTTATTCTTTGGATAGATATGACTAGTTAGTTCAAATAAAAGTTGACAAAAAACTTTACATTTACTTTAGAGGGCTCCAAAAATTGTGAAATATCATAGATTGGGCTCAATTGACCAGTATTGCGGCATGCCAAAGACATTTGGGTAAGGTTGAATGAGTTGAAGATGAGACATAGGGGCATGTCAAATACTTTTGTTGAATTCCACACCACCAACAATGTTTAATGGGATGTGCAATTGTTACTTGCAGGAGGGAGTGAAGACTTAAAATACAGTGTTGCCTAGATAGAGGAGGGATGTTATTGTAGGTGTGACAACCAAGTTGGTAATTATTTATCAGATTTATGTTCTTACTTACTTTAATAGTTGTGATATGCAAAATACTTAAATAATAGTGTAATTAAAGTGTCATTGATTTATCTCAGCAACAAAAGAGGATGGTGATTGGGGTTGATGAGGCCATGGGTGACATTGAAAAAAATGAAAATAGTTCTAATGGAGAGACTAAGAATTCATTGGAAGACTTGTATCATGATGAAGAGGATGAGAGTGCAGATGGCGATGATGGTGAAGGGCACATTGTTCCTACTAGTGCTCACAAAAAGGACAATGTGCCCTAATCAAAGGTAAGGTGTAGTTATTATTCTCATTTTTCATTTCCATTTTTTTTTTGTATATGTACAATAATTATTCATCCCTTTTAACTACATTTCTGCTATTGTGGACCTATAGCTGAATTTATGACTACGGATATATACGATCACAGCTACAAACCCAAAAAATGATGAAAATCTCAAGCTGTCAGGAACAAATTGACCATGTAACCATGTTTTAGAATAGGTTGACCAAGTCATTGTGTTCCCAAGGAACTTTAATGAAGTTGACCCATATTTTTTTGGTAGATCTATGTCTGCAACTTCCAGATCTGTACTTGCAATTCCAAGATCCTGCTCTTGCACATAGAAAACTAGGTTTTGGGGTTGGGGTGGGTAAGGGCTAACCTTGGTCAAGACCTAGATTAAAGAATCAACATTTAATTGAAATGTAAATGTGTAAATAAAACAAGACAAATATAAATATTCACCTTTCTTGAAGAAACCCTTGTTAATAAGGATTTTGTTGTGTTTGTATGTTTATCTTGAACTTGCAATGTAGGAAATTTCCACAAATGCTATGGATCAATGAAAATCACTTCATGGAGTCATGGATTTAAGTATGCATCAAATAAAGAAAATGATGAATGCCTCAATGTAGATCTCCTCCCTTGATGACCAACATTATGCTAGATCTTGAAGAGGAAAGATGCCCACAAAGGATCCTTGAATCTTTTGAAGACTTGAATGTCTGAATGCTTGAATACGTGAATGATTTAACACTTGGATGTGAGATTTCTATCATGAATTTTCCTCATCTAAAATGAGGTGCCTAGGCTTCCTTTTATACTAGTTTCTAGGTGGAAAAATAAAGTAAGGCGATGGGGTCACCAAATTTTTCAAATTGAATCCCTGAGACAAAATCGGGTCCGATGCTCACAACCCTCAGGGAATAGATCGATTTGGTCAACTTGTTCTCAGGGTGGCCCACAAAGAGCCAACTCTGAGGTCTCAAAAAATGCATAGATAAAAGTGAGAAAAATAGGGATGAATGAGAGAAAAAGGGAACTAAGCATGAATCCATCCATGGTCCAAAAATTTGATAAAGGATTAGAGATAAAAGGTCTTAAATGAGGAGTGTGTCCATTTTAAGATGGTACAGTTCAATCAAATAGTTTTGAATAAATTTTAGTTTGTAAATAATAATGTTACTATGAAAAATACTTAGTTTTTAATACAATTTTGTAATAAGAATTAATTCAAACTATATTTTACAACATTACTGACAGTGAAATTTTAAAATTTTACAAGAGTTGTGTATGTTAAAAACCATCTTAATCTTCCATTAATCGTTCCTATATTAAATAGAATATTCTTTAGAAAATTTAACTCCAACCTTTATTTGATTTCTACCCTATACAAATTCCAATTTCACGAGACACCCAACTCTTGATGATAATGAGGATCAATGATGCACCCATTGAAATAAGAATTTGGCACTGTCACAATGAAGTAGAGTCTCAACATTGATAATAGCAACTTACTAAAAAAATTCTCAATTTTAAATGCTACTTTTCATTCCATGAAAACTTTCAAGTATGGTTTACATGTAATTTAATTTACATTTTTTCCATTATCATCATCTCACACCATTCTATATGCTTACACATACACTAATTCAACTTCCTATAATCTCAATAGTGGCATGTATCACTTGCTTTGATACCACATGAAAAGTAATGTAAAACACTTAATTGATATTATTGAGTGTAGCCATATACATATGTATAAGATTGCAATGTGGTTAATAGTTGAATAGTTGCAAAAAATAACACCAACTACAAATATAATAGATGATAATTGTGCTTATGCTAACACTTCCTTGTCCATATATATCTCAGATAAAAAAATTATTAGGGAGGAGACAACTACTTCCTCTTGGGAACAAAGGTGTATAGACTCAAATAAGTTAATGTTGTTGTTGAGATTGTTGAGGATGGATTAGAGAACCCTATTAAGGACAATACTTCTAAATAGTTAGAAGAATCTACCTTTGTAGAAGAAGCTACTAAGTGTAGTGAGGAGACTTAGATGGAGACACTAAACTTGATACCGGCGATTCCTTATCCCATTATCCTATATTGGATATACAAGTTAATATAAGGCCCACTATATATTAAATATCCGAAAGGATTATGGAGAAGAATCTAGGAGGAGAAAAACACTAATAGTTGTAGCAAAACCAATGAAGCTTAGGAATTACACATTTTGGCTATAAAAATAGAGGATTTGGTGACGAGTTTGGATATCCTTGAAACCCCTCAAAATTTACTTGGATGTGAATATAATAGAGAAAGAATATAGTAGCTGGATAATGGTATAGGGAGTGTGGTTGGAATAAATAAGAACTCCATGTAACATGAATTTATGCAGCTTGTGACTATGGGTAGGAAAATTGAAAGGAGAAAGAAAATAGAGCAACAATAAATCCTAAGAAAGAGCAATAAAAAAGAAAAGAAGACCACAAACTCTTCCCCTTGGGAGTAGGATCTAGAGAATATGTTAGATGGATGGGGTTACATCTCTCGAGTATCCTATTGAATACTATAATGTTTTCCTCAATGGTTTGATGATATTGTTTTGATGTTTCTTTACTTGTTTTCTATTTTTACAAAATATCTATTTATTGCTATTCCAAGTGGGACTATGTTAGCTTAGTATTTTAGTTACTTCTTTTTGGTGGTTTAGTTGTTTTATTTGTTGAAATATTTTTCATTGAGGAATTTATAGATTTAAGCCTTTTTATAAATTTTTATGATGGTATTTTATTGAATTGTAATATGTTTGGGCTCTTCCCCACTTAATATAATCAAAAATATATTTTACATAAACTTATTGAATGTTTTATGGTCTCTATGATCTCCAACACATAAATGAACTGAAATAAACATGTACATAGTTCATTGGGATGGCTACCTCAAAATATATTTCTATTCTAACATGGATGACAATAAAAATGATAAAAATAATATTTGGATCAAAGTTTCATTCATCCCAAGCCTATTTATATTCATCTACACACTTATTGTTGCACTTTTCTTCCTTCAATCTGATGCATATTCTCAAAAATAATGAGAAAATAAAAAAAGATGAGTAAGAATGCATTCCTTTGAAAAAAAACAAAAAGATAAAACTCAAAACCAAACACTAACCATGTATTCTAACCCTCCCTCAAGTACAGTAACCCTATGTACTTGGATTTGGGTATACTCATTTATTTAATAAAATAAACTCCATCATTTAGGACCCATTAAGATTGGACTAAAATCCTATATACATGTTGCATTTCTACTTCAAACTTAAGATATGTATGGAAACATAATCAGACATCTTCTCTATAGAATGATAATATGATAATATCAAACAATCATTTTATTCTTTTCAAAAAATAATAAAATGTGAATTATGATATTGACTCAAGAAAACACATTACTTAAAAACATAAAGTAGAATTATTGGGGACTTGAGAATTCTCTCATTTCCCATTGCATCATTTATATGCCTACATGCTCAACATAATTGTCAATTTTTCATAATATAAATTGTAATATGTTAAATGTAATATATTAAATATAGGATATTGAAAGATTGAAGTGGTGTATGGGGGAATGTAGGATCTTCTTCTTAACCCAAAATTCCCAAAGGAAAGATCCAAATTGATTAACCACAAGGAGATGATTAAAGTGCAAAAGAATCAATCAATGGAGGATATGAAGGAAGGAGAAACCTTATATTCCATTATAGAAAGTATGTATTTAAATCTTGATTGGATTAAAGACAAATAATAATCTCAAAATATGAAAGATCTAGAAAATGTTGTTTTCTGGTGTCTGTATTTAGTTTCGGGAAATTCTGCAACCGGATCTGGCCTAGAAACACAAAAACAAAGAAAACCTAGAAACCTTCTGCTTTTCTGAGCAAGGTCTACCTTGACCCAAGACAAGGGTAAGATCTTACCCCAGGGAACAATCTTACCCCTTTATGTTGACCTTGACCTGGACTCCTCCAACAAAAATTATGTTTGCGGATCTTGAAAGTTCGCCAAAAAGGGTACTTAGATATGAACTATGATTCACTGTCCCACACCTATACTTGCAAGAAAAAGGGTTTTCTTTTTGGGATGATGGGTTTTCCTTGGTCAAATCTCAGTTTGGAATCAACCTTAATAATGGAATTAAAATAGAGAATGCTAGCAAGTAGTAAAAGTAGATCTAACAATGAAGCTATGATATTCAATAGATATGCAATTGTATTTGAAATGTAAACAAGTATGTTGATATGAAATCTTGGATTCAACACTAAAAACCATAAATGTAAATAAAAACCTCCATGATTGTATGCTTGGAATCCACCTTGAAGGGAGAATGAATTGATATTGAAGATGAACAAAAGATCTTGAAGGAAGATCACACCATCATGATGGATGGATCTAGGGTTTTGGATGATGAATCTTGAATGCTTGAACCAAATCCCTTTAAAGGCTTGAATGCTTGAATCGTTGATCTTCAATGGAAAAATTAAATGCATGAATGTGGATGATTGCTTGAAGGCTTTATTAACTTCACCTTGTTCTTGATTGAAATAGATGTGCCAATTGATTGATGATGCAAATGAGAGGAGAAAGGCTTCCTTTTATACACATTAAGGCACAAACTTCTAGAGAGACCAACATAGGAGAATTAATTTCCAATTTAAGACTTTAATCTTGGAAGTGGACCCAATGTAAATATCATTTAAGATTTTACCATTTCAAAGCCCAAAACAACTGACTTAGAAGCGGGAGAATAAACTTTCTGAAAACCCGACATCTGAAAACTTTTGGATTGTGAAATCTAGACCCAGGGTTAGGGTCAAGGTCGACTCTGACCTAGGTCAAGGTTGAGGTCAACCTTGACCCAAAAGGTCAACCTTGATCCTGAGGTCAAGAATCTCAGGCTTTCAGGCCGGGATGCCAAAAATAGGCTGAAAAGAGGCGAAAATAGGAGCAGAAGAGGGGGAAAAAGCCAGAATCAAGCCAAAGATCCATCAAGGAATCTGACATGACCCCAAACCACTTAATCAAAGGGATAAACCCATCCTCAATGGAAGTGCTTCCATTTTCGACGATACATTTAGCCCCCGCTTTAGCAAGAGTATGGATTCCTTGCAAACTCTTGGTAAAGGAGATGAAAGATCCAGGTGGATTCGCAATGAGATAGAATAACACTTAGTTAAGGACATGAGCCCCCAAGCTAAGGATTCTAACTCAACATACATGCACACGAGGTTGAGAAAAGAAAAATAAAGACAATGCTAAAAGAAAGGGGTTAGTACAAAAACAAACCCAAATGAACTAGAAAAGGAAACCTTGCTAAGGAATGCTTCCTATACTAATACAATATTTGGAAAGCTATCATAAAATCATAAATGATTAAATAAGAAAGATAAGAGAAACACTATAAATAACATAGCTTCATGATCTAATCCTACTATCATGAAAGCGAAAAGAGAGAAAGGGAAAAGATTGATTAGGTCTCTCCTAGTAAGATGCCCACCTTACTGTGAATTGCAAGGAGGGATAGACAAACAGGTGGCCAAACTTGATATTTCACCCATAAAATATACCTTGAAATTGTAATGCATCTTCTAACAACTTTTGGAATACCCATAGATCCACCTTCTTGTATTACTATGGAATATAAAATACATGTCTCCTAAGGATTTAGCAACTTATGTGCGTTACCGTCAGAAGATTTAGCATATTGAAAATTAAAAAATGCATGTCTCTTCAGGATTTAGAAACTTATGTGCATTACCTTCTGAGGATTTAGCATATTGAAATTGAAAAATGCGTGTCTCTTCAGGATTTAGAAACTTATGTGTGTTACCTTCTGAGGATTTAGCATATCGCAAAATGTAAACTATAGCATAAGGGAGACCCTATATATGCCCCCCTCCTTAGTGTGGCTACCTACTAGCCAAGATAAGGAAGAGGAAGGAGGAAACCTACTTCACCAAGTAAGGAGATCTCCTATTTAATAAATATGTATGCTATATCCTTAGCGAAGGGTATTGACCTTCACATCCAAGAGCATAGTTAATTATGAAAAAGGATATGTCACTTATGGAAAAAGGATCCTCAAAGAGAAAGAGATCTTATCTGGAAGACCCCCATCATAGAGGAGTGCTTTAGATAAAATATCACCTATCAAAGAAAGAGGGACCCAAGATTCAATCATCAAGCCCCCTTGTGATCAAGAGGAAGAGGAATCTTGAAACGAAGGAATCGACTCTAACCCTATAGGAAGGGAAATAATTTATAAAGAACATAATTTGTGAAATAAAGAAGAGATGATGGCCTAGGAAAACAACCTCTCACATAAGAGAGTATCCATAGCCCAAAACCTCAGTCAGTATTTAATGAAATAATGTTGCAGAATAAACAAATGCCACTAAGCTAGGGAAAGCATATCCCTAGACAAAGAGAAAGAAACAAAAACCTTTCCCCACAGAGATGAAAGCAAGGGATACCTTTTCAAAAAAAATTTCATTAAGAAAAGATATCTTGAATATTAGAAGATGAGCTATGTATGATTATGATCATAATACAAACCATATGAATAGGAGATAGAAAGAATACCAATTAAGCTCAAGACAAAATAAATTGTAAGAGCATAATAGATCCTAGAAGACTGGATGAAATGCCTCTTTCCCACCAGTCAAGAGACAAGAGGATAAAAGATCTACATTATAGAAGAGCCAAGGGGATACCCCTTACCAAATTTATGAAGGAATTGTAAAACCGCACGAGAGTGGGATATAATTACTAAAGAAGCTCTTTCTCTAACATACAACTTAAAATGCACACAATCAGAAAGTAAATGTGTATTACTATCTAGTGAAAAGGAAATTTGTATTTGGAGAGAGAATCTTTCGGCATAGGTTTAAAGATTTATTTCTTTGAATTCATTAATTGTACATACACCTTCTTAGCCACATCATGAGGAGTATTAGGGTAATCTAAGGTAGGTGTTGGAAGAAGAAGATGAACAGGAGGATGATGATCAAAATAAACCACCTTAAATTGAGATTGTGAACAACCAAGACCATTCCTATCTTTTTTAAGGGGTATATGAACCGGATATATAATACCATGTTCATTAACACCAAGCCCTGAACCTTTATAACCTTGTTTAGCCATCATATTATATCCTGTAGTATACATATCTTGTAAAGATTCTTTAGGAGGTGATTGTTTATCATGATCATGAGAGAAGGTTGTGTAAGGTGGAATGATAGGTTTAGAAGAAGTTTCTTTACCCTTCCCTTTAATATCATCATGAATCAGAGGAGAAGATAAATCAAAGAACTCTTGCACATCTGCATTATGAACCATAATTTGAATACCATCATAAGTATGGAAGAACTAGGATTATTAGATGGAGAAATAGGAATGTGAATATTAGGAATCGGACTGGGAAGATTAGGAGCTAGATTAGGAAGGATAGGATGAGGATTAGTCCTAAGATTAGGAGATGGTATATCATCTACCAAATTCTTCACATAATCCAAGAGAGTAATAAGTCCACCACACAAATCCTTAATGAAGGCTTTGAAAGTAGGAAGACTAGTATTAGTCAATCTCATAATAGAATAGGTGAGTGAAACATGAAGAGTGACAAACCTAATGAAATGGATGATACTATCATAAAAATCATAAGTACGATAAACAGATGGTAGGAGGAGAATAATAAGAAAAATAACCACAGACCAAAGCATCTTAAAGATATTCATATTGAAATGCAAGAAACTTCTTTTGTATTTTGTAGAATATATAGATTTTTGTTTGAATTTTAAAATGCAAAAGCTAATCTAACACCAAAAAGAAAGAGTTATCTCTTGCGGGTTCACCAAAATGTAAAATGTGAACAAACGAAATAATAAAAAGGGAAATCTAACACCAAAAAGAAATAGTTATCTATCACGAGCTCACCAAAATGTAATATGTTAAATGTAATATATTAAATGTAGGATATTGAAAGATTGAAGTGGTGTATGGGGGAATGTAACATCTTCTTCTTAACCCAAAATTTCCAAAGGAAAGATCCAAATTGATTAAGCACAAGGAGATGATTAATGTGCAAATGAATCAATCGATGGAGGATATGAAGGAAGGAGAAAACCTTATATTCCGTTATAGAAAGTATGTATTGAAATATTGATTGGATTAAAGGAAAATAATAACCTCAAAATATGAAAGATCTAGAAAATGTTGTTTTCTAGGGTCTGTATTCAGTTTCGAGAAATTATGCAACTGGATCTGGCCTGGAAACACAGAAAAAGAGAAAACCCAAAAACCTTTTGCTTTTGTGAGCAAGGTCGACCTTGACCCAAGACAAGGGTAAGACCTTACCTTGGGGCACAATCTTACCCCTTTATGTCGAACTTGACCTGTACTGCTCCGACAGAAATTCTATTCGTGGATCTCGAAAGTTCACCAAAAAGGGTACTCAGATCTAAATTTTGATTCGCTATCCCTCACCTGTACCTACAAGAAAAAGGGTTTTGTTGTTGGGATGAGGGGTTTGCCTTGGTCAAACCCTGGTTTGGAATCAACCTTAATAATGGAATTGAAATAGAGAATGCTAGCAAGTAGTAAAAGTAGATCTTAGAACGAAGCTATGATATTCAATAGATATGCAATTGTATTTGAAATGTAAACAAGTATGTTGATATGAAATCTTGGAATCAACACTAAAAACCATAAATTTAAATCAAAACCTCCATGATTGTATGCTTGGAATCCACCTTGAAGGGAGAATGAATTGATCTTGAAGATGAACAAAGGATCTTGAAAGAAGATCACACCATCATGATGGATTGATCTAGGGTTTTGGATGATGAATCTTGAATGCTTGAACCAAATCCCTTCAAAGGATTGAATTATTGAATCCTTGATCTTCAATGGAAAACTTGAATGCTTGAATGTGGATGATTGCTTGAAGGCTTTCTTGAATTCACCTTGTGCTTGAATGCAATGGATGTGCCAATTGATTGATGATGAAAATGAGAGGAGAAAGGCTTCTTTTTATACAAGTTAGGGCACAAAATTCTAGAGAGGCCGACATAGGAGAATTAAATTCCAATTTAAGCCTTTACTCTTGGAAGTGGACCTAATTTAAATATCATTTAAGAGTTTACCATTTCGAAGCCCGAAACAACCGACTCGAAAGTGGGAGAATAAACTTTTTGAAAACCCGACATCTGAAAACTTCTGGATTTTGAAATCTAGACCCAAGATCAGGGTTGAGGTCGACTCTAACCTAGGTCAAAGTTGAGGTTGAACTTGACCCAGAAGACTGACCTTGATCCCGAGGACAAGAATCTCAGGGTTTCAGGTCAGGATGCCAAAAATAGGCTGAACATAGGTGAAAATAGGAGCAAAATAGGGGGAAAAACTTGGAATCAAGCCATAGATCCATCAAGGCATCTGACATGACCCCAAACCACTTACTCAGAGGGCTAAACCCATCCTAAATTGAAGCTCTTCCATTTTCTGACGATACATAAATATTCAAAATAAGATATTTAAAATTATATGCTCAATTGACAATAATCTAAATTAGATACCCTGAAAATTCTTTAGTGTGTGACACATCTTTGAAAATAAACATATTATTTGAAGGAACTAGAAAGGAAAATATTACCACTGCACATTAGAAATTTTACAATTCTAATTTTTAAAGTTTATAAAATATAATCATTTAAACTTTACATATCCCTATAACCTAGCCTTCATGTTTCAGAGTGACTCAAACATTAAAAAACTATTTAACTTAACAATTAATCTATCATTTATATGTTTCGAACCAATTTATTATTAATCCTAAAATAATAATTGCTCTGTTAGAAATATCACAATTACGTTTATCATGCCAAATTAATCTCTCTTATATGAAACTTGATAACCAAAACTCACAAGTGGACTATGTAGGTGGAATCCTTCGAGGTTTATTCTCTTTTAGATCCTTTGATGAGGGTTCTTCTTATTGAGTTCCTATAGGTTTCTTCTCTATATTTGTGATGTTTTTTTGGAAGTAGTTTCTTAGTCAAAGGTTAGCTTTAGAGGGTTTTGTGGCTCAATATTCTATGTCTCCTCTTGTTTTGGATGACTACCTTTATGTCCTTTCATTATCCAAGATTATATTTCCTTTCTCTCATAGTATCAATCAAAATTTGTGTCTCTTCTATGTTTCTTTTAGCCTCTTGTTGGACCCATTATTTGTCTTGGAATGTCTCAATTCAAGGTGGTTCTACTAGAAATACCTTGTCTACTATAGTCTCATCTCAAGATATTCTTTCTAGAAGAGGGTTCGAGATTCCTTTCTAAACCCTCCATTTATGAAAATGTAACTCCAAATCCAAGTCGAGACCCCCTTTTTCACCAGTTCATTTCTCCAATCAAGAATCACTATATAAAAAATGCATTTGGTAGTCTCACAGCTTGTGAGATCCTAATTTTATTCCTAGTTAGGCCATTATGTAAAAGTTTTAGTTCCTATATCCTAATTTACAATATAATCAAAATAAGTGGGCTATGTAGGAAAATCTAATTCTAGAAATATCACTAACATCAATCCATATAAGATCCTATTCAAAATAAGAAATTTTGAATTTTAAGTAATGGTTTCATGAAAATATGGTAATATTGATGTAGTCTCCTCACCCTTAAGATGAGAATATAGCTACATGATCACCAATTAACAATAATAAGCAACACAAAGACTACTTTTCTTTCTAACCTAATTATAATGTAGTAGATCATAAAAGGTAATATAAATTATTTTAGATTTATATTTCTCTATGTTATATATAACACTTACTAATACCAATATGTTATGTACTATGGTAACGTCACGTGCATCCAAATCCATGAAAACCACACTACATTCATATTAACAAACCTTACAAATCTTATGGTCACTACACATATTACGGTCATAAGATATAAGCTTATGGTACTAGAATTTTATTGCATTTCAGGTTAGATGTTGTCCTCATACTAATGCATAATAGAGGCATCAAAATAACATAGATCAAACTATGTATATTAGATCAATATCACATATTCCTTCAATTGAACTTTTAGCTATCAACAATAAAATCCACTAATAATACACAAGAAATCGTAATTATTATATGAAAAGGAGATCCTTACACCATAGGTATATTGAGGGTGAATTTTTTTTTTGGTGACATATTTTTTTTAGTGCTCAAATTTATATAGGTGTTAAATTTATTATTACTGAAAGACATTTAAAAATATAAATAAATGCAATAGAGTTCATTCAAGTAAATTCTCAAAAGTTTATTGTTTCCTTTTGAATAATATCCACATTGATGAACATGATTTTATATCTACTAATGATAGCAATACTAATGTACTAAAGTCTTATGCTAATAAATATATTTATATACTAATATTTACATTTAAGAGTGATATTAGTAAATCTATTGTAATATAAATTAACTTTATTATATTAAATCTAACTAAATTTATACTTTTGAAAATAAAATATTAAAACAATTTTTTTGTTATGGAGATCAGTCTATAGGTTGGCCTCATCCCTTTTAAATGTCTTTGCCTTGCATTCAACACGACTTGGTGGGCTCATTAAGAACCTTTCAACTTTGCCATAGAACAAGGGTCTATTGACTATTACAACAAATTTTACTATATAAACCAAACATGAAATATAATCTAATAAAGAATTAGATAAAAGCCCAAACTTAAGCTAAAAGATAATAGAATAATACAAATGGATCTTAACATAAAATTTCACTAATTTAACAACTAAAATTATTATTATATATAATAGGGTTAACATGTTCAAGCACCCCAACCCTACAATAAAAGCTGCTAAGCTCCCAATAAAAATGCACTGATTTTTTTTTGCAATCTTTTTGTTGTTTTGGATTCAAAATATACAGATCATGAAGAACAGATGCTGAAAATTTTATTTTCCCATTTTTCAAATTTGATCAATAGTACATTTTAGATGGAGTTTGGCCGCTTCCCAATAAAAATAACATCACATCACTAGAAGAAGAAAGAAATTCACAAGAAGTGAATTCAATAGCGTTAACATGTTAAACCTAATTTTATATATATATTTACTGGTGTCCGTGTTCTCCAACACGTAGGCCTACTGAAATAAATATACTTCATTCATCAAGATAGCTATCATGTAACATTTCTAATCTAACAGGGATGATAACAGTAACAGCGAAGCTCAGTTCCGTCGCATTCTCCCCGAGTTTGATGATCGTCATTTTTACACACATCGTTGCACTCACCATTCCTCACGTTGATGCACAATCCATGAAAACCACCGCTGAGGCTACCGCACTCATCAGCCATCGACACTGATCATGATATTACAGATGAATGACTACTTCAGAATTTTTCTTCAAATTTCATCGAAACAGAAAAAACAAACTCATTCATATCAGCAAATAAAAGCTACTAATATTAGAGAGCGGAAGAATATATGTTACCAGAAACTGTAAGGAACTACAGATTCCCAAAGATAATTGATGTATTCTGTGAAGAAAATATTACTGCTTGTACGCTTGTTTCAAAGTAATTCGTTTGGGGTGCTTATATAGCTCGAATACCACATCGGACACAGGTAAACACCAGAAAGTTACTCCAAATAATACCCCAAATCTCGTGCCGTCCGTGCACTTCTATTTATTATTATAGGAGTTCAAACATCAGATCAGACACAAGTAATTTCCAAATAATGAAACACCTAATCTCCTTCGTGCCGTTCGTGCACTATTACTTATTATTTAATATGGCCCTTGGGATCCATTTCAGCCGATTGGCCTGCAATATCGTGTCTCCTCCTCACAATCATGTCGTGTAGTCGTGTATAGGCAGCTGCCCTTGCACTTCAGGACATACCAGCTTAGACATACATTAGATCTGGCTACTGGACAAACTATCTTAAATATTTAGGGAGTGCTATGTCCCTGAGAATAGATCTGCCACTTTTGAATTCAACGTATCAAAGCTCTTATGAAGTGATTAAACTCTTTGTTCATTTGATTGGTAGTTATCAATATGCATAAATGAATTAGTTACACCTCATTATGTAATGGATATCAAAGCTCTTATGAAGTGATTAAACTCTGTGTTCATATGATTGGTAGTTATCAATATGCATAAAAGGATTAGTTAGACCTCATTATGTAATGGATATCAAAGCTCATATGAAGTGATTAAACTCTTTGTTCATTTGATTGGTAGTTATCAATATGCATAAATGGATGAGTTAGACCTCATTATGTAATGGATAGATCATTTTCAATCAGTATTATTTATTAAGATGTGTTTGCACAAAGATAGTATTACTAAATAATATAATTAATTATAATTTTAAGTCTATTGCGAAGATATGAAATGATTACTTAATTTCATGTTATTATATGTTTGCATGTAATAGCAAAGAAACTAGATTTTAGGTAGTAGGCAATCTAAATTTGATTACTTTTATTTTTCTTATTGATTTCCTTCCATGCTCTTAGGAGTGTTTGACATAAAAACTCATGGAATCTTCTTATTTTAGTGACTCCAATTGCGTCAAGGATAAGATAGGCTTGAAATTATCAACAAACACACAAGATTCATTTTTATTATTATATAAAGAGTGATTTTTATAATTGAAAAGATGATGGGACCAATGAATATGAGTATTGCTTTGAGAATGTTGATGGGTGCCAATTTGGCAGAAGTCTTGTAGAATTGGAAGATGTCGCTCGAAACGGGCACCCATTTTAAAAATAGGCACCTAATTTAGGTTTGAACACTTGATCCAAAATTCAAAAAATGGGTGCTCCTTTTTTGAAAAATGGGTACCCATTTTTTTGCAAAATGAGTACCCGCTTCAAAACAGGTGCCCATTTCTATTTTTTTTTTAAATTTTTTTTTTTTTTTTACGATTAGAAATGCATTTTAACATGCCATTTTTTTTAAAGAAATGGGTGCCCATTTTTTGAATTTTAAATAATGGGCACCTGTTTCTTAAGACATGAGCAAGAAACACACATCCGCCTCAAATTTCATTTCAAAATAGGTTTGGTTTAGGCTTGGTGGAATCAAGCCTATGTCTCGACCTCCAAAATTTTGGTGAAGGCACTGGAATGCCAGATTTCTACCTTGTCATAATTTTTTGAGGGCCTTCTTGATCGTATTTTTTTTATGAAGTAAAAACTCATTAGAGTTCTCATTGTCCTGATTTAAAAAATATAAAGTCACAGTGATATGATTATTTTTACTATTTTTGCATTATTTATTAGTTAAAAGTGGTACCTAATTGTAAAATAGTGAGGTTCACTAAACTTTTAATAACTTTTTTATTTTTAGGTTTTTTAGAAAATAAATTATATGACATCAATCTACATACAATTTTCTTGAAGATTTTTTTTTTTTTGAAAAAAATATGAAATTGTCATCAAATTATGGTGGTCGTACACCAATGGTTTTGAAAATATGTTTTATAGTCAATTAAAAATTAATTTTAAAAAAATTCAATAAAAAAAAAAAGAAAAAATATCCTCATCAATCTTTGTTGTCTTAGGTATATTTCCCCAGAAGGATTTGTAAAAAATCATTTATTCTGGTCAAAATATGGTGGTTGTACACGGCTATGGTATGGTCTTGAAACAAGCATTTTGAAAACATAGTTTTTAAACATTCCTACTTTAAAAAGTAACTTTTACCATGTGGGTATTTAAATAAATTATATATTTGAAAAGTAGACTCCGAGGACTACATTTTATATTACTAATTTTTTTTGAGATTCAATCTCTAAGTGCCTCAAATTTAGACATCAATTGACAGAAAATTTGAAAAAAAAGGAAAACACTTCCACTTTTTGCCCAAAAGTGGGACTCAACTTCTTGCAGCCACCCATAGATTTTTCTAGTAAGTACAAGGTTGTATTCTATAGTGAATTGACACACGTGCATTCTTCCTCCTATCTACAATACTAGCCAATAGATTACATCTTTATTAGGTAGGTTCAAGTCATATGGAAGGTGAACAATATTATAGAGTAAGATATCTTGGATGGGCATTTTCTCATAAATAAATTCTAAAACATGACCTAAGGTAGTTACTCATTGTTAATTATGGATTTTGAGAGTTAACCTATCTCAAGTATCTTAGAGGGATAAGAACCCTACAAATTTATATATGAGAGATACTAGGATTCTATGCTCTTAGTCAACACCTTCTTAATTTGATGTATTAATAAATTGATTATAAAAATTGATTTATACAATATTATGTCAATTTTCTTGTGGTACTTTTCCACCATGTAGATGGTATATTTTGGATTGCATTTATATTTATTGATGCATATTTATATATGTATGAAGTATATCATGGTTTTTCCACTTTATGATGCAACCTTTGTATGGATGAATCCTACACTCAACTTATGGCTATCATGATTATTCATTTTTCACATGTATGGTATGATCTTGTTTTTTTTTCTTTACAATAAAAGGTTGAAGTATGATCTTTATATCAATAGAAAATAACAGTTTTAGACATAAAAGTATTATGCCTTGCTAACAATAAGCTAAATGAAATTTAACATAAATTATAGAAGCCATAACATTTGTGAAGGGACTAAAAAAATTTGCCAAATGTTCCACCACAAGAATAGAGCATCCTAAAAGATAGACCCTACTAATTCTTCTATACTGTATATACCATTTTTAATATCATGATAAACAAAAGGAGAGATAATATTCCTTTAAGAAATATGAGACAAATCCTCGTGTTTCTCCATATATTTTCCTTTAGCTTCTTCTTTTAGGCACGAGACAAATCTACAATCTTAGGTTCACCAGAATGACCTTCAACAACTGTGTTGATGAGGAGCCTCAATATTGCCTCCTCATCACCCAAGTTTGCCTATGCTTTGGAAAAGATATTATATCCTCACGCATAGGGACATAAGGAGATGGAGTGATTGGAGGCCTATGTTGTAGTAGATAATGAACCATAAAGAACACCTCAAAGATATGGCCTACAATGTGAGGAGAAAGAAAATCTACCATATGAGTCAATTCTCTTTGGAAATATTGGTAGTTATTAGTGTTAAGACCGAATTTTATTTTCAGATAAATTTGACAAGCACCATTGGTTTGTCCAAGTAATGAATAGGGAAAAGTATACCGACCTAGGCTTTTCCATCAAATAGATCATAGTCTTGAATGACCTCCTCTAGTCTAGTTCCCCAAATGAACTCTTCCCTCACAAACTTAACAGCCATATTAAGGAAAAAAATCCCCAACCTTGGATAAGATCAAGGCAATTGGATAAGAACATGCAAATTACTTGAGAAGGAAAAGGCATCATGGAACTTTGGTTGCTAAGAATTCTTCTCCAATGATAGTGTGAATGATGTTCTTTGTAGTGCCTCTCCCATTTTATTTCTACATGACATCCTTATGGATGTAACCTTGATATTATGTTGTGTTGATGTCTCTACGTAGTTTGATGAGATTTCTTGTGGTGCCTTGTTCAACCTTTGGATATTTCTTTTTTGCCTTATATGATTGGTTGAGCTCACCTTATGCTTGGATGGATATATGCTTGTATTATATAATCATGTTGGACCCATGAGAGGTTGGTACCTTCAAGGTGATTTTCAATTTATGTTGTTACATTGGAAAGTTGCTTATGTCCTTATGCTTGGCTGATTAAAAGTACAAACCTATGTCACACTTTTATAAAGAAAAGGTCAACATGCAACCAAAACCATTCGATTTCAATGACATAAAAGTGGCATTTCTATTTTGAATTTAAAGATTATATAAACTGATGAAATGTGTAAGAATTGATAAAGTTTATGTTGGCATAACCATGATATATTATATTTAGTTATGGAATTAGTTATGTGGTTGGTTGTGTAACCACAAACTACCTTGGAATTATTTGTATAAAATGTTCACCACTCCGATGGATAAGAAATCAAACAGTTACTATTCTATTCTTGGTTTTATATTATGCTCTCTCATTTTGTATTAGAGCAAGTGAATAAAGGTGATGAAAATTCCATCGTAGAGAACACAAAAAAAGGAAGAGGTGATATGAGGTCTTAGAAGAAATGCCAAGAAAGGCATAGCAATTTTCTAGAAGAAAACACAATCATAACTTTGACCTTTTCAACTCACATCAAGATCATACATACACTTCTGTTACTAGATCTCCTTTACATGTGGTCCATACAAGAAATGAACATCAAATGAAGTGTGTGTGTAGTTTCTTTGTTCATACTATTACTGTGCATTATGAGTGTTAAGGCCTTCTATAGGATATTGAATAATGAAGCAACTATTGGTGGTTTTCATCTGTATAGTAATCTCATAGTAGCGGCTATGAGAAGAGTGCACTACCAGAGCTTATTATTTCTTAAAAAGTGGTCAATGGACTGGTGCTATAGCTATTCTATAGACAATGCATATCAAGTAAGTCCGATCTTGTATAAAAATCATGCGATCTACTAATCTATCAACAATAATTTTAATCAAATAGTTAGCTAGATCCAACTCCTCGAGCCTCGCCTCTCGATGAATTAGATAGTTTTTGGAAGAAATGCAAATTCAAACATGATGGTTATTTTAACTGCATTGAATAGAGCATGGGAATATCTCAACAGTGCAATTGTTTTGTTTTAGGAGAGCTTCAAATTCATTTGCACTGTTATTCCTTGAAGAATAGGAGTGCGGATTTCTCTACTGAGAAGGTTTACATGAGCAATAATTACTGAAAGAGAGTTAGCAGGAATTATTACATATTGTAGTTTATTTTTCATTTAGTCATAAATACCTGTACCTTTTTGTTTTTTGTTGCCACATCATATAAGAATGGAAGAAAACTAAAGGTGTACAACCTATCACTTTCATACATTATTAAATATTTTAATAAGGTCAACAAAAATTAGGAGGTTTTTATCATGAAGCTTAAATTCTCAGATGTGACATGAATAAATGGTGCTATTTGGGTTAGCGTAATTTTTGAAAAGTTTGGCAATTTGATTTGGTGATTGGTGATAGGAGTGGTTTTAGGAAAAGTTGTGAGCATTTCCTTTTATATTTTTGTCATTGTTAAAACTCTCTTTGGTGTTTACAAGGATATATACTAATGTAGGGTTCTATCATTTGTTGAAGTTGACATGAAATATGAAATTTGGATTCCATAGTCTTCTCGTAGATTGCAGTGCATGTTTCACATATTTCAAGCTAGTGTATTCATATTTTTACAAGTAATGATAATGGACATAGAAGGTCCGCGAATGAACTTAATAAGGATTAGTGTTATATTTTTTGTCACAAGGATCAAATTTAAGGTCACCGAGGTTGGTTATGATGATCTCTTTAAAGAACTTGTTTATAATTATTCTTTGAATGTTTTCAATTGGGCTCTTGGAGGTTGTATTACTTCCTTTGGTGTTTCTTTTGGAGAGTAAAGTATAACAAGTACATATGGAGGTTGGAGACATCAGAGGATGGAGAAGCTTCCATCATCTCAAGTCAGCTTCTCACTTTGGGATGGTGTTCTGCATGAGAAGTGTTTTTGAAATTTTTAGTTTTTTATTTTATTTTTCTTTCTAATAATGATTTTTTTAAAGAATGCATGACTTGTGAAGACTCATTTTGGAGATAGGTTTTGGATTTGGTATTGCGCTCAATATGAATTGTTTTCAAGTGAGCTTTAGAGCATATTATCATGAATTATACCCTTTCGTGGTCCACGAGACAATGATAGAGATCTGTGGCATCTCTTAGGGATCATTGTTGAATAATTCAAGAGAGTGATTTGAGAATTTTGGACTGAGATATTAAGAACACAGCTCGAAGCTACACCTTTCTAAGAGTCGAGAGATAACTTGATGGAGCCTTTCTTGGTTTAGGGTTTTCTACTTCAGAAGAAGATTTTCTCAAAATATGTATTCATATTATGTAATCAATATGTTTTGTTATGTAAGCCTTAAGGGGGGGTCCTAAAGGCAAGGTGTTTTTTTTAATGTTTTTAGGATCAATTTAATAAGGGGGAAATGTTGGCGTAACCATGATATATTACATTGTAGTTATGCAATTAGTTATGTGGTTGGTTGTGTAACCACCAACTACCTGGGAATGATTTGTATAAAATGTTCACCACTTTGATGAATAAGATATAAAAAAATTGACTATTCTATTCTTGGTTTTCTATTATGCTCTGTTAGTTTACACCTATTATTTTTATAAAATTTTACCAAAAATGATATATTTTCTTAATTTTTAAAGTCAACTTTTCTATTGCTAAGAAAATGCTAAAAATCAAGGGTCTAGTTCCCACCAAAAAACTAAATGTAAATGAACTTATTTTTTCCAAATTTTAACATCCCAAATAGAGGACATACATAGCCAATAAATGGATAAAGAAAAAATAGTTTTCAATGTATATTTTCTTCGTTATAACATTTTGAAGTTCAACATACCCAAATTTGACATTTTTCATCCCCCACTATATTTTCTTTGTAAAATGCGTCTTATTAAAAAAATTATACATTTGTGTTGAAGACCTCTCTCCACTAATATATATATATATATATATATATATATATATATATATATATATATATATATATATATATATATATATATATATATATATATATATATGTATATATATATATATATATATATATGTATGTATTATATATGTATTATTATATATATGTATTATGTTTGTAATTTATATGT